>CM022404.1:12783880-13383880 GCA_011833715.1 Carcinoscorpius rotundicauda
TTCATAGCTAGTTAGTATCAATAAAAGCCAAGCTGGCAGACAAATAAAACAAACTCAAGTTATTCAGAACAATGGAAAAATAAACTGGTAAAAAAAACCCTCATTTCTGTTATTATTTTTCAAGACACTGTGTTAATCTCATGAAGCTATTAGCAAACTATTTACAATACGAAAAAGTACAATGCTACAAACTTTCAGCTTGGGTCATTCAAAAGCATCTATATAAGTAGCTGAACACACCACATATTGTGTTTAAAGTTACTACAACCTCTCGTACAGCTGCATGTACTGGCCTTATTCTTGAGCATAATCGACTATCACAGTTTCTAATTACTTTATTTCCTCTGTTTTCAAGTACCTTACTCACTATGCTGAATATAAACAAAGAGATGAGAGCAAATGATAATCTGAATCTGAACAGAACTGTCAGATTAAAAGATTATTAACATCTAAAGACGAACTCAGATATATTAGATAAAGAGCACATCCATTGCTGAATGTCAACATAGTACTATCATCAAATAAACACACACAAATACAGTTCTTAAATCAAATACTCAACTCATTCTCATTCACGATGTACTTTGAAAGTGTGTGACCACTGTTACGAAGTTCAGGAAATCTCTTTGCCATAATTTGATTGAATTGTCTTCTACTTCTAAACTAACATTTTCACATTACTAGAAATGGCTACATAAAGAAAATGAAAAAACCTCTGTGCACTACAAAACAGAGTAGCAGGATAGTATTGAAAACCTATTTGCACTATCATTTCATATAATAAAATAATACTGTTGTATTATTTTGGTGCAATCATGTTTTCAACATGAACAATTTATGTTATGCAACTTAATCTCAACCAACATCTGTTGCTTACATTTCGTAATGTCATACAATGTTTGATATCCTTAAATTAACATTTGTATGCATATATAAATAAATATACACATATACACACTAAAACATTTTATTGGTTATTTATTTAGAAATATATTGAAAAT
Source organism: Carcinoscorpius rotundicauda (assembly GCA_011833715.1). NCBI lineage: Eukaryota > Metazoa > Arthropoda > Merostomata > Xiphosura > Limulidae > Carcinoscorpius > Carcinoscorpius rotundicauda. The sequence continues at coordinate 12,784,882 of CM022404.1, forward strand.
TATAAAGTTTGAACCTTAATTTTATGCCTAAAAAACATGTCTGAACTTATTTTTCAAAAAATAAATTTAAAGTAGATATTTTAGCTTGGCACACATGTATCTCATTTGTTTTAAACATACATGCAATAACTAGTGTTCTTTATTTCAGTAATATAACTTGTTTTCCTGGATGTTTAACTATCTTTAAAGTTAAGCACTAGCTACAAAACGGAATATCTAAGCTCTATCTGCTGCATGTACAGAAACCTGGTTTCTAGCATCGTAAGTCTGCAGACACACTACTATGTTACTAGGAGCATTTAGCAACGTGCTGTAGTTACCCATTCTGTTAAGATGAAAGGAAATAACATTTAATTTATTTTGATTATGAATATTTATACCTTCTTTCTTCAGTATCAAAACCTAAATTTATCTGGCTTCACAAATTAAAAAAGTTAAATTTTAAGGTTTATTCTTGTACAACTGAAAGATGATATAACACAGTTTAAGATATTTAAATGTATTATGCTAGTAGCATATTTCAACCTATTCGTGTAAAACAAACTGGTGTACATGATATACATTCATCATTTAATTTCCATTCTATTAAAACATTTTATTTTCTTACTTTTACAAAACAAAAACCATTTCAAACTTTTACATTTGTTTGTTTCAAAAAGTGAAATGACAATATTAAAGACTGCAGGATCTAATTTTCCATAAACCAAAGCCTAACGTGTATGAACTAAATTATTACACTGTGATTAAGTGTGAGCAATTCTTATTCCATTCCTTGTTAAAAACAAGTCATACTCAATTAGGCTTAAAGTTTTCAACAGTATTTTGTACTGATATCTGACACCCTTCAGAAATTCCAGGTTTTTGTTAATGAATTTCAATAGCTGTTGTTTTCTTATTACATTTATGAAAGAAAACTGTTATTTATTTCATATCTTTGGAGAAATACATACTGAATATTGTAGAATTTGTCAGATTTTGATAAAAACAAGCTTATTTTTCAATGGACTAGCTGCACATCATCCAGGATAGGAATTAAACCCTGAATTTTAATGCTATAAACCCTCAAATTTATTGCTGAGATATCAGGTGGTAATATATATAAAAATAAAGGACACCATATAAGTACACATGCTTGATAAAATGTAAACTCATTGTTCCGTGTATAATGCAAAATTGGTCAAAGTTCACAGATGTCAGAAAGAAAAACAACACAAGAAAGCTCAACATTTGTTGTCAACTTGATAAAGTAAAAAACAACCGATTGCATAAAGACAATAAACACATCTGATAATATCACTGACATAAGTCGCATCAAATTTGCAACCGGGTTTGCTAAAGTCAACTTAAAAAAAAAGGCAAACCTATTTATATTATTAAAATTACATGTGATCCCAACTAGTTATTTAACTTCAGTGTTTTGCTTTTTTTTATCATGTTGAACTAATCCTGTTGAGCTTCAGTAGTTCAATAAATAAATGTCGGGTTCCACAGAAACAAAGCCATGCTACACATTTTTTCCAGTGAGATGTCAAAACAATTGAGACTAGATCATTGTAAGAAACACAGCTTGAGCACAGTTCAATAACAACAGCTTTGGAAAATGTATGATAGTTTTCATTCCATGTCAGAATAACAAAACAGTTATTTAAAAACAAATATATACGAGAATAAGGTTTAAAAATCAATGACTAAACAGAGTTATACTGAAAAATATGGGATATTTTTCATGGTGATTTATCTTTGTTAGAAAGGTGCAAAGAAATGACACAACATTTTCATAATTTATATTATGCAATATTAAGATAATGAGAAAAATATCTCTTAGGCTTCAGAGGCTCACAAAAACAACAACAAAAGAAACAGATCACTTAAAGGTCTGAGGAAAGCTAGGCCTAAGTATTTTCAATTGATTAAACAGTCCTGTAGGACCTGTCACTCAATACATTTTGCATCACTAGTGAGATCAGGTATATACCTCTTCAGTAGGATAGACAGCAATGACAAATTCTTTCCAAGTCAGTTTGTTGTGAAGTTGACCAATAAGAGAAATATATTATTATTAACAATGTACAGAAAAACATTTTACCTCAAAACAAATTAATAAAGGGTGTAACTGCAAAATACAGCAAGTAAATAATTAATAATGAAAATTAAAAAAAACTGTGATGGAATATTTACTTTTTTTATTTTGAAAAACAAAGGTATTATCACAAATGTGATAAAACTTAGTTATATACCAAACACAGAGAAAACTCAGCAACTAGTAAATATCAAAAACAAAAGATATACCATCCATTGTAAGAAAGTGAAACTAAACCATGTGAAAAAATTAACACCATAAAACTGACTTTTTCTTATGTAATGGCAACTTTCTTTCATTCACAACATAACTGTATGAAAACTTCCTCAACCACAAAAATGAAATAAAAAAAAACATTTATTTAACTTATTAAATTATTTGAGAATAAAAAGTGTGTTTAATTTCATTTGAATGTAACAAAATTATTGGGGATAATTATTTTTTTGTGATTTCAAAATGATCAAGGAACTGTGACAAGTGTCAAAGAACTTAACGAATGAAGACAACCACATTTTGTTAAGTAGTACTCATGCACTCGAAAACAATCAAAACATTCAAGTATTTTATTGTCAATTTCTGTAAAACAAAATTTTGTTCTATCCTTATTTTGTAGTGATAAAAATGCACAACATTACACAGCTTTTTATAATGCTACTTATGAATACCATAAAAAGATGTTTGTCACTACAAGCTTATCCAAACCAATCAATAAATGTTTTTTCTATCATTTGCTTTAAAATAAGGTGTGAGCATTAAGTCATGATAGCAAAATATTATTTGTGTAATTTTATAAAACTATAACAGAATTAGTTTATTTGTACTGTTAGCTGATGGTTGTACAAAGGATATAAATAAATCCCTCAGAGATTTTGTTGAAAAAACAGCTGTTTTTTGCCAGAGTTTTACCAATTTCCCTTTCATTTTTTACACTATTTTCTGCTATATTAACTATGAAGCAGCAGCCAGTATCAACTCCTTTTAAGCTTGTTGATCAAATAAACTTCTTGTCACATTAGATGCTTAAATGAAATGTGCATTTTTATGTGTCCCAAGAATGGCTGACTTACATTTTTCACTTCTTTTTTCTTTGACCTTCAATTAGTTGACTTCACTAAACCAATGAGTAAAAATCCTCTGTGCTGACACTTCAACATAATATCATGCTCACACACAATGGAAATAACCATATTTGTGATATATCATATCATTAATATTTTCAGACTTCTTCACTGAATAATGTATGATACAAAATGTTTACTAGCATCTTATAGTAAAGAAATTAATTTTCCTCATTTTGAACAAAAACAAACAGTTATAAACCGGACTTTTCTCCATCAACTTTCTATGTTCACTCAGTATTGTTGATGCAAGACAAGCTTGTAAGGAATACCTTACACTGAACACCTTAATATAATGGGATGGGCAAGGTTTGGCATTTCAATGGCATGATGGTGTAAATGCTCCTTGTGTTAACATTTCCACGAGGTTATGACATTGTTTCTAGAATGCTAAATTTATTGACACCATTTTAAGGCCATATTATTAGTTGTTTTTTTTTAAATCAAAACAATCTCAAGTTAATTATGAAAATTCTGAAGTTGTCAGCATAATTTCACATGATTTAGTTCTAAATTTTATTCAGATATTTTGTTTGAAAAATGTTAATTTCATTAATGAGCTGTGTCCTTTAAACCTACATGTTGTAAAAGCAAAATAACATGAGTATAATTTTACTAAACACAATATTTACATGTAGAACGAGAAGTGACTGCCAGGAAACATTTAAAAAATACTAAATATTGCTTAACAAAGACAAAACCAAACAAATATTAATCTTAAAAACAATTCACATACAGAATAAATCTGAGAAAGTGAAATTTTGATTTAAGATAGGTAACACATGGTGAGCATAACCATAAATCCACTTCCATGGTATATTCTGACTGAATGTTGATCCTGACTAGCAGTTGAAAAATAATCTTAATAGTTACTTCTCTAGCAGAAATAGACAGCTAATTAAAATTTGGAACTCCAAGGCCTAACAATGATGAAAAATATAATCCCTGAAAAGTTTTATACCATAATTTGCAGTGGAAATTTGGAAGCTCGATGTAAATAATTTTCATCAGCAAAAAGAAAGATATAAGAAATTATCCATTATAGTTAAGCTTTTAAGACTAAGAAACTTGTACTTATATCGAACTGAAATTAAAGTAGTTATTACAGAAATCATATATTTTGAAACTCTTCTTGGAAACATAGTGTTTTTTACAGGTAGACTATAACAAAAAAACACTTCTTATCTGTTAGAGAACATGTGTTCAAAATAAGCTTCAAATAAATATTTCCAAAGCAAAGTATCAAATTAATGACCTTTCATTGAATTGTGAGTACTTAAACGTACACAGTTTTTGTTTTAGAAATATTCCACCAGAATTCTCTTTACTCGTCCTTAAGACGAGCATTTCCACCATTAATCGAGAAGGATCGATTCTCTCGTCTCAAAGTCCAGTTTCCAAGTAAACGTAGGCGACGCAGCAGTTCCTGCCTCATGGCTGCCGTGAATTTTGTAACTAGACATAGTGCCGTGGCTCCAGCAAATACCACATTGTAAAAAAGAATGATGTAAAAACTTCCTAACCACTCAATTCTTCCAAACTCTCCTAACAGATCAAAGTTAGTGATTCCTGAAACAAAGTACAAACTTTACCTTTTGCTTTCAGACTTCGAACATTAACATAGTGTTTAATATAAAATTAAAATGGTCTCTCATTTTCTGCACTACCCTTTACATTTACAGATAAATTAAAGCAGTCTTGCTACAGATAGGTTGACTGTACAGACTATTTTTTCAGCAATACTTTCAATGATTATAACCTGAATCTTTGCAACTAAACAAATCTGAATTTTAAACTTGTATATGTTATACCAAGTACATTAAGCAATTTATATTTCTGGGGGAAATGATACCTTATCAATTACTTAATACATGGTTCTCACATTTTGGGTTTAACAAATCTTGGGGGCTTTTCCAAAACCACTGAGAAGTTTAGGTGGACCTTTCAAGTTTACTAGTAACTAAACACTTCATGCACAAACCACTTACTTTTTTGTCAGTCTATTAAGTTAATAAGCAAAAAAAAAGATTGATTTTAGTTCAGCTTTTTATTATTTTATTTTATTTTTACAAATCCAACATGTCTTCCACAAATTTTTGTATGTCATTCTTTTGGGAGACTATTATAAATCAAATACCTCTTTCCACACGTGGTGTCACACATCCTCTCTTTCACAATTCATTAATGCTTTTCTCTGATGTTTAATTCTATATGATCTGTAATCAATAGAAAGCCAAGGTTTTCACCCAACAAATGATGGGAAAGATAAATTGAAGATTAGCTTCAATGAATTTGCAACAGCTCTTGTCTCATGGTTAAAAAGCCAGAAAACTTTGATAGTAAGAGAAAACTGTCTGCTTTTTTCTGTGTTCTTTAATGAATTATTTAATTAGATATAAATTATTTTGTGAATTACCACCATTTGTACAAAAAAGTAAAGTTTCAGCAACAGATGACAGCAAAAAAAGAAGTTACAGGCAAATGTTTTATGTTTTTTATTCTTTATTTATTATTGTAAAAATAGCTAAAATGTAAAAATATGGATTGCATTAGTTTAGTTAAGATAAAATTAATAATAATAAAAATGTTTCATGAGGTGTACACACTAGCAGCTTGAAATATTTATGGGTAATGTAATTTGATAGTTTAATCAAATTAAACTGAATGTTCCCCAAGTAAATTACAACTTATAATGGTACAAATAGTAGTTAGGCACAATTCAAAGGGTAATAACACAGTAAAATGTAATTATAAATAGTTACACGTTTGAAGCCACTTGAGATAAACGAATGTAGTTTAATATTACATTTTATATAATTCTGGAAAAAAAAGTAATTTAGATTTTTTTTGGTGGTTACAAGGTCAGTCAAACTATACTTAAAGAAAATAACAGATAAAATACAGAAAACAAACATTTGGAATGCATTTTGAAAAGAAGTACTCAATATATTCATGAAAAAAATCTGTTTTTAGTTTATTAAAAATACTTTCCAAAAAGTTTTTTTGTATGTGAAAAACTGCCAAATTTTATGAAGGTATATGTATATACTATTTTAAAAGTTAATAGTATCAAATTTAAAAACACTCTGAACAAGTACAAAGAGGCTGATCAAACAGACTGAGTCTGCATTGAAAGGGACAATTAATTAACAGAGTGCTATAATATGGGTTTGTACCCATTTCCTTTTCATGTTAAAATAAGTAATCTATATTTAAAAGCTAATTTTTAATGAAAAGTAAAGAGTGATCCTATAACAAAAAATATGTAACAAATTAGCTGCAAGTCAAAGGTTGTAATCTGTTGGACACTCACCAATTACACTGCAAAATAATTTTTTGAAAAGTTTTTGCTGATTTTAACAGGTACCTGGTGGGTATGTTTACCGGCAATAATGTATTTAATTTAGGTTTCTAATACGCTATTAAGTTCAACATAATTAAGTGTTTTGCTCTTGATTTTGGTTTGTGTTCAATGTCCGGTTCATCATGTTGCAGTGTCCAACAGTAGTCAGCAAGCATTGACGAATTCCAGTTAACCTGATATCATTTTTTCATTGCAGCAATATCCTGGTGAAACTGAAGATTTCGATGAAATGATACATGATGGGCAAATTTGAATGCGCTTTTTGTAGTCAGCAGTAAAAACTTTGCTGTAAACTCTGAATTTCAATGGCAGGATCTTTATATTAACCCTTAAACAGAAGTCATCATTGATCGATGCTGCTCGTAACTACATAGGGTTGCAAGACTTAACATGTGAATGACAGTACCCTATGTAGTTACGAATTGAAGAAAACTATCAGTTACCAATTACAAAGTTTCTCTTAGGCCTCTATCCAATAGATTAGTACCAATTAGCGGGTGCTTAATAAATTTCTTCAAAACATGAATTATCACACACACACAGTGGTAAATCCACTCAAATATCACAAAAATGTGTAATCTGATCAAAATTCTAATTTTAACCATCAAAAATTAAGTTTAGTGTTTCCATAATATGAAACAATTTTCTATTGCTTATCCACTGATCCAACCACATCTATAAACATTTGATGAAAGCAGGAGAAATACCAATAACCATTTACAATACTACTTCTTAATTTATCCATTTGTAGCTGCCACAATTTTCATTTACTCACTTTGCCATTTTTACACCAATAAAAAAAGAATTGTTAAGCCTTTCCAAGTTAGTACCTTTTCAAGAGCTGTGAGAACCATGTTAAAAAGAACTTCTTTGATTGTATTTTGGTAGCTAAAAGATAAGATTTCTTAAAAAATTTATTCAAAGTTGTATAGTTTGGATAAATAAGAGCTGTGAGAACCATGTTAAAAAGAAGACCTTCTTTGATTGTATTTTGGTAGCTGAAAGATAAGATTTCTTGAAACAAATTTATTCAGATTTGTATAGTTTGGATAAATATTGTAGGTATGAGAAATCACTAGGTGAGTATACAGGTAATACAATTTATAAGTGCTTCTTTTAAATCTGCTCCTTTGGCTCAAGAATCATAAAACATCCACAATATGTTTTAAACTTAACTATATATACATATCTGATATAACTTTGTGCAGCAAGTGAAGCCAAATCTTTCATTATAGAGAATTAGAAACTAGATTATTACTTTTCTTATTTATGAAGCAAATTATATGAAGTAAAAGTGAACTGTAATGAGTAAAGCTAAAACTAATTACAATACCTAAAGAAAAACATACATGCAAATCACTGAAAAAGAAAATATCAGCTGACAATAATAGAAGTAAGGATTTACCTAATGTTCGTGTCAATACAGGTAAAGCTGAGCTGAGAACAAGAAGTACTGCACAATTTCCTACAACTTGTGTCATAGAAGTATCATGTACAGTGGGCTGAATTCGACAAAACAGAGGTAGAGTATACAATCCTACCACTGAAGCACACCACAAATATCTGAAGACAGTTAAGTTTGTATCTCCATCAACTTTATAATTATATGATACACAAGTATCAAGATCAAATTCCACATCTGACTTACGACGTCTTTAGAACCCAGCCTGAAATATAGCAGAAAGATAAAAAATAAAAACAATAATAACCACTAAAAGGGCCAGGATATTTTCCAGTCCAAAAATATTTATTATTAATTTTTTTAATATTATAAAATACTTATTTTGTTAATCATTTTATATTTTTATCAACAAGTTATCTGCTATCTTATTAAACTCAAGTCTTATTTTGACAATCAGTCATGCCTCAATATAGCAGAAATTCATAAAAATTTCTACACACATCTTGAGGTGCCATTCATAAGACATCAGAATGATTGATCAGCTGATAAACTTCAAACAACTTAAATACCCTTCATAAATCTAATATGTTGAGTGTTATCTAAGTACTGTCATGTACTTGAAACAATGACACTTTTATATAATTTTAAAGCAACATTTATAGAGTATATAAATATATATACATTATTTATAAATTTTGTTTTTTTGTGAAAAGTTGTGTAATAAGCACAAAATTCTTTGTGCAGTGGTTTGACATCAATAGTAAGTATTTTGTTCTCAGGCATTTTGTATGCTTAAAACCCACAGCAAACTGGTTTGGTTTGTTTTGAATTTTGCAAATATTGTGAGGTAGGGGTTGATAATAGATCTGTAAACCGATTATCTGGCATGGTTTGTTTGAATTTTGCACGAAGCTTCATGAGAGCTATATGTGCTAGCTGCTGAAGCAAATGGAAAAGACATTTTTTTCTCTTCAAACTTTGCTTTTGTGATCTGGAAGGGTATAACAAAAACACGATCTTGGGGCTGATACATGAAAGTGATTTACATTACAGTCCCAAATCGTGAAAAACTACTCATTTCTAAACATTTTTGTATAACTTTTGTATAAATACATGTAAATCTTGATTCATATGTTGTTTTATTCAAACATTATGTGAATGAAAATGTGCAAATTTGCCCGTTTAATTTCTAAATTTTATTATTTAGGTCACAAAAGCAAAGTTTGAAGGGTAATGGTCATTTTCTGTACTTTTTACAACACGAGTAATTAAGAAATAACACGTAATATATGGGAACAAAAATGTGTTACATAGTGTAATTAGTAATAATAGCTACATTAAGTGCACCCTATATGATCTCTAGTAATAATAATTAGTAATAATAGACATATTAAGTGCATCCTAAAGGTAAAGAAGATTAAAACTGTTTTAACTTTCTTTACTTCAGTGGATTTAGATTGTTTTCTTTTAATATTCTCATGCACTTCACTATTACTGAAAAAAATGAAAACAATTTCTTCCAGTTTAATATAATACCTTCTTCACTGGAAAACGTTTGACCTTTGTTGTTGTCATAACCTATGTTATACTTAAATGCTGACAGGATATATTTATTCACAAAGACAATCATGCTTTTTGTGAAATAAATGTTTAACCTTTTAACAACTCTGTCTAACCAACTTGAATCAAATGTCATTATGATGTTGAATCCACCAAAATGGCTCTTAAAATATCTAACTTGTCAATCATGAGATGAATGTAAGTCCAAAGAATAACAACCGTGTTAAGCCTAATGACTGATTCTCTTGATACAATACCAACTTTATAAGATAAAAAATTAAGCTCAACCATCCACATTTGAAGCACTTGTATTTAGTACTCTGCTGTTATCAAATTGTAATGGTAAAATTTAGACAGTCTCGTGCCTTATCATGTTCAATCTAATGTCATCTTTGTTCAAGAGTAAATGCAATACGTACTTTTATTAAGGATCTAGCACACCATTACAGATTAGTTTGAAACCTACATGTGTATAAATAAATACCAGCAATGTATCTTGAAAATCATATTATCTTTGCCAAGCATGTTAATCAGAGGATAAAAGTGTGTTATAAACTTTTTAGAGTTACAATCAAAATTTATCTACTTTATTATCAATGTGTGTCAATAAGATTGGTATTAAAACATAGTGTATGATTCAAATTTTTGTATCATCTAAGTTTCAGTTTCTTAATTTCAATATGATATGTTTAAATTTTTTAATTCCTGAACTCTGTGTCAAGTGATACACCTGGCACTCTGATTACCTAACCCTATTTTATTTCTCTTTCTACCCCTTTATGCATTTCAGAGTATCCAAAAAATCAGATAAATAATGAAAACCCAGAATATAAAAATGTGAACATTTAATCTTCTTGCTTTACTGAGATATTATTTTTGTAACACACTGATGACATCTTCTCCTATTTCTTTTTGTCTTTCAAAAATTATGCTTGTTATTCTCTCTCTCAATGCTATTACACACCCATAACCAATACACAGAGCAACTGCGAAGTCATATGAATCTGAAAACTTTCAAACTGAAGAGAATTAATACTTTTCACCTATTCATAACTTAGATAGTTAGAAAGACAGATTAGTAGTTTTCGAACATTCTGCTCTAGTGTGTAATATATTTTTTGTGTTTTAAAATACATATTTGAAAGTAACAGAAATTTTGTGGATAAACAATGCAGTGTACAAAATCAAGTATGTTCTTCAGTACAAGTAAGGACTAACATAATTTCTTATTTATGTCAATTTTTATATACTGTTATATATTTTTAGCTGTGGTACAGTGACTTATGGAATGGCTTTGAGTTGTTTTCACATACAAGCTTTCATAAGCCCATAGCTCTGTCATCTATAGACTGGTTTGAAGTCAAATTACAGTTTTGGACTCGGGAGTTCAAGCCCTTTTGACTGATATATCTTACCATGCCCAATATCTCAGATTAAACTACTTTAATTTAAACTAATTAAACTAATTTAATTTGAGAGTAGACTTGTAGATACCTTGATGAATAATAATATTTAATAAGACACATGCATGCCTTTCCCTTGATACTAATGTTGTACAAAAATATAGTTAATAAAATGTAAAATGCAGGTCTTGTAGATAAATGTGCTCCAATCCTGTATAAATGAGTTTCAAGTACTGTGGATACTGAGAATTCCCTCTTGTTTAAATTACTAATACATAAAAATTAGAAACTTACCAGGTTACCTAACAAAACATGAATGAAAACATTCACACGACCAACTCCAGACAACTGTGTCATGCAGATGAACACAATTGGTTGCTTACACTAAGTTTTTCTGCTGAGGTTAATGTACTAAGTCATTAGATAGTTCATTGTACAGTAATATAATTAAAAGCACAACTGATGTAAAATGTTTAGGAAACTGAAGTCATATTTGAATAAGTCATTGTTTTTCAAAAATCTAAAGCTATTCCAGAAAAAAAAAAGGTACTCTTCATTTAATTTGGTGTTTTTAATATTTATTTCTCACATCATACAACAATGAAACAACATTCTTTGGAAACTGGTATCAAAGGATACAAGATAAGGACTATTTCTAAGGCAGCTCCAACCGGTCCTAGAGTTGACAGAGAGCTTATACCTAAAGAAAATTGCTGAAAAAAAAAGAATCTTTAGTTGATTTCACCTGATACATTACATTATAATGTACAGTTTAAAAGAAATAAGTGTAACATTTCTTCAAGCTGTCAAAATTGAAAATTACAAAACAAATACACATGCATCTTATAATTTTGTTTCAACCTTAAAACAGATAAATAATCATGTATACTATTGCCTTATAATGAATGTTTAACACCTGTTGAACACTGATAACAGAGGATCTTTGAAAGGTCACTGTGCACTTATATATTTATTAACAGACATGTTTCAATATAGAATACAGGAGGTAAATATGAATGACAGTTATAAACAATGTTGAAAGTGACCCCCGTTGGCATCAATACAGACTTGGATCCTTCTTATTTTGTTTCTAAACATCGCTATCAGTTGCTGGCTTGAAATAGACTGAATAAATGCTGTTACAAAACTGCACAGTGACTTTTCGAACAACTTGTAGATTGGTACATATGTAAAAAATTTAAAATTAATTACATAAATTGTGCAGTATTTGCAATTCACTATTACTCGTAACCATAAGAAGTACACTTGTGCATGAAAAAAGAATTGCAAAGATCTACTTTGTTTCAAAAACTTCTTGCAAGACTACAAATAGGTTATCTATGAATATCCATTCCAAATTTTGAACTGTTAAATCACAGGAAAAGTAGTTAGTCAACAGCACAAACTGTCAACTCTTGTTTGACCAAATTCTGGGATTTGAATGATACTGTTATTACATCCATAGTCCAAAGTGAAGAATGTAATTTTGCAGCAATAAGCCCTAAAGTGAAAATCTTCAAAACCATAGCCAATGTACATTAACCATTTAGCCATGCTCTGCTTGACCAAAAAGGAAACGTGTCTATGAAATTTAATAGCCATATTTGTAATCTCCGATATTCCACACTTTAAGTTATCTAACTTGTAAAGATGTTGATATTAGTGTTGTATCAAACTAATGAAGATAAACCAAAACTATTATGTTACAGACATTCCATGAAGAGAAAAATTAATATGTATATTGTAGTTTTCATACAATAGAAACTTGTAACAGTAAAACTGATTCTTACAGGTGCACTACAACAATTCAAATGTTTTATAAAATTACAGGTTTACAAAATCACAGATAATTTTAAGTAAAATCCATAAGAGGAAAGCTACATCTATTGCATGTAGCTAAGCAGTAGTAAGCTATACTTCAATAGATAAAACTACAATCAAGTAATTTAAGAACTGTAACAGATGTTTTACAGTTCCTTGGGTTACTGAAGAAATATCTGCTCTCACTCCTTTGATAAATACTAATGGGTAGTGATAAACTAAAAAAACAATTAAATAGTTGCTTTGTCATAAAGCAACTTCGAATTCAATTAAGAAGTAGTCAAAGCATTTATAATAGTAATACAGGATGAAAATAAACGAGTTAATACTACGTTACTTTTATTACGTTTTCCAATAAAAACAGTTACTTGATTGATTGCTTCAAGTATGATGGTTTACTCAAGTCATTTACATTAAAAAGAATTAATATTTTCCAACTATAAAGCCGTATAAAATAAGAAGGAATCTTCAGTAGCTGCTACACATGAAGTTCTTTTTGGCAGGATTAAAGTACATTAACCTACAAGACCTTGAGCACCGTTAAATATATTAATCAAAAAGGTTAGACCTCCGAGACCAAAACTGTAATTGGATCTCAAATTGGTCAAGAGATGACAGAGATATGAGCTAAAATTAGGTAAGCAAAAACATTCAGAGATATTGTATGAGCTCTTGTGCTGCAGTTAAAATCAAAGAGTGTAGTACAGCAAAGAAATGTTCTCATAAAACGGAATTTAAGATTGCACAGTTTTTAAAAAATCTCAGAAAACTAAACTGACCAGTCATTTAATGTATACAGTATTGTGAACAATTAGTTTATTCCAAAATGAAGCTGAAAGCATTACAAATAACACTCACCTTGGAATATAAAGGTAGAGCTCGTATGCCCACTAAAAGTTCTAAGGTGTTATGAGCTACCATTAAAGCTGAAATTCCCTGAAAAACAACAAACAATAAATTCCAGTAGATACTTTACAACTTTAATTCATAAGGTTGATTGAAAATCATATTTTTTTCTCATACTTGTTTACTTTTAGGATTACAATACCTGAAAAATTTAAAATGGAACTATTAAAACAAAAACACTCTACTGGCCTGAACGGATCCCTAAATTTACATTCACACAAATTACAAAAAACTTAATCTGTGAACACTTACAGTTAATCCTAAGAGTAAAAGCATTACTACAGGATAGACCAAGTTCCTTCTTATGGGCGAGAGTTTAGTCTGATACTCTAGAATGAATAAAAATACATTGTTTTACCAATTCCTTTGCAATTATAAAATAAACATGATTATAACTTGAAAGAAAGAAATATCCTTGCTTATATAAACAAATAAAGGCTTCCGCAACAGTTTTAATACATGACTAATATAGTTATTAAGAATTTCATTTTACTTTTTCTCTTACTGATTTTTTGCTTTAATGAGATTAGAAACAAATGTAAGATTTTTCATAATTAAATCAGAACTTCTTTACATGCATAATAATGCTAGAAAAAATGATCCACCATGTATAAAAGATGCCCAAGTTAATAATATTTTACATCAGATATTTATAAATTTTAACCAGTTTAGTCATCTACTATTTCAGAGCTTTATACATCAAATGATAGTATTGGATAAAGTTCATTAACTTTAAGTAAAAAGTTCGCTTTTCTACAAGTTTCCTTATTTAAAAAGACTTGACATTTTAATAAGTGATTTCTTTAATTTCAAAGCATACGTAAGGTGAAAATATGAAGATTTAAAAAAACAAAGTTTTATACAATGTACTGCTCATGTGGATTAAATATATAGTTATATAACTTCTCTAGAAACTTTAAACTTTTACTTATCATCCTTACCTAGTTCTTTTCTAACTCGTTCAGCTTCCTGAAGTTTTTGAACTAAGTGATTCGTCCCATTTTGCACTGTACACGAATAGGCCGTTGCTGTTGATGTACAAAACAAAAATCTTTACTTTTCTGTTTATCGGATAGGTTATTGACAATTTATTGGCTATATAAGATTGTGATGCCAATTTACTTTCATGTACATGCTATATTTACATGAGGAATTTATAACAATTAACAGTACAGTGTTTTGAAATGGAAACTCAATCTTCCTTTAGGTACAAAAGCTACATGAAGTAAATACAATGCTTGTAACAATTAAATATAATTTTAGATTAAATTTAAATGTTTTAAATAATCACTGAGTACAAATGAATAAGTTTATTTCTCTTCAACACACGCAAAGGTAATAATAAAGATATGCTATTCACCACTGTTGATTTTTTAAATCATCTCTTTACCAATTAATAATCACTAAATACTTTTGAGAAACATAGCAAACCATTAAAGTATTACAAAAAATCAATCTTATTGTGAACATTAAATGGTAATTTTCAACTCCATCTCTCACTTCTAAAAACTAGACTGAATTACACTGACAGGATGATTCAAGCATTGTCATAATGACTCAATCTTAGCTAATCTGTTTCAAAAGCTTCTTCACAGCAAGAAGTTAGAGGTTGGTTTTACTTTTATAAACAGAAATAAACAACATTACATAACTTCTTTTACACATATATATTTACAACAATAATCTACATACATTACTGCATAGTAAAAAGTAACAGTAAATAATGCACACAGTTGTATGTGCAAAATAATTATGATTTTGTAAATCCCAATACAATCACAAAAATATTTTATCACTTTGACAGAAACTCCATCTATTTCATTTCAATAATAAATACAGGTTTTGCATTTTGTACTTACGGTAAAGCTATTAAGCTGTCTTAATTTTGACCAACTGACCAGTGGAAAGGCAGTCAATCAACACAGCATCCTTCCATCCATGTTTAAGTATTGATCGTCATTCTTATAATGCACCTAAAACTTACAATGTAGATAAAATGCACAACCCACCATCAACACTTGGGTTACTATCTACGTCTAGAATGTCAGCCTCATGTCACGAAATGTGTAATTTATTAAACTGAGCTTACATGCTGCAAAATTCATAGTTCTACTACACAGCAAAAGTCCAAATAGTACAGAGTGAGCTATCTGCCTTCCTTAATTTATCAGTGAAATACTAGAATGAATGCAGCTAGTTATCACCACCCACTGCCAACTCTTGGGCTATTCTTTAACTGACAAACAGTGGGATTGGATTGTTCACCACATTATAACACCCCCATGGCTAAAGGGGTAAGCATGTTTATATGGTAGAATGGGGATTCTAACCTGCAACCCTCAGATTGCGAGTTGAGTGCCCTAACCATCTGGTCATCATGCTGAGGTCATTAGTATAGAAAACCTGATGAATGAAACAGTATAAAACAGTTGTGTTGCTTTAAAGCTTGTAAAACTAGACTGACCAGAGAGAGACAAAACAGAATCACCACAAAAATAAAATATTCAATCACATATTTACAATAGGCAGTGTTTTGTATTCTCATTCGAAGTCCTTCTTCTTCAAACAAAGCAGCATAATATTCATCATGAACATCTCTGAGAAACTGTGAAAAAAAAATAAGAAAATAATTTTATGTTAGTAATAACAACTCATTTCTTTCCTAATTGCTATTATTGTTTCTTCAAATAACCACGTATAATTAGCAATATATGGGAATACAAATATTACTATATTTTAATTTTTAAGACAGTTAGTAGGTAGACTATGCTAGCAAGTGTTTCAGAGATAATTTTCATATGTAGTCTGTTGCAAAATTTGTACAATTTTTTAACTGTTTGCTTAAAAGTATAATATGGTTAAATATTTATTTGCAGAGAAAAATAATTTCATTGTTCAGAAGAAAGCAAGAAATGTGTTTTCTTATAGCAAAGCCACAATGGGCTATCTGCTGAGTCCACTGAGGGGAATCAAACCCCTGATTTTAGCGTTGTAAGTCCGTAGACTTACTGCTGTACCACCGGGAGACAAAAGCAATAAATAATAGGGATTACAATACTCAACATGTTACTGTAAGGTTGTCCAATCATTTATCTGTATGATATATAAACTGCTTAGACACAATCACCAGTCCTTAAGATGAATTTATTACAGCTAACAACGTAGAGATGTTGACACCATCACATGCTCTTATGTGGAGAGGATTTGATTTTTTGTGTATGTTTAATTTAACAAACATCTACTCAAAGGCTATTACTGTAAACCTTCCCAAATTTTGTAGTAATAAAGTAGAGGGAAGGCAAGCTAGTCAACACAACCAATTATCGGCTTAATCTTTACCAAGGAATAGTGGGACTGAGAGTCACATATATCTTCAATGTACATTTGACGACAGATTAGATTCCACAATTCATAAATTGCAAGTTGAGCACTTCAACAATGAAGGCCAGATGCGAGATGGAGTTTACCAAATCAAGGAGTGAGTTTAACTTATTGCTATTTTATAAAACGATATTGATTATTGATTAGATTGAAAAAAATAGACATAGGTACACAAAATCACTTATGAATTTTTTTATACAATAATTTCTGCTACCAAATGATAACTACATTTAAAATGAGTTACAAAGAACTCATGACATTGCTGAAGTAACTTGGATAACTGAAAATAATATGAAATAATATTTTGATTGAAATACTGTATTACTAAATGCAATGACATCAGAGAAAGAATTTCTGATTTCCATGTCCATCAGTGTGCTGCCAATCTGTAAATACATTGTTTGATCAATTTACAACAATCTCAGTGATAATAATAATAAAACAAAAGCATTAATGGAAACAGAATGTAATATGTAAGTATTATAAATTAGGACTAATACCAAATTTGTCCCTTGAAATTCAAAATCTAAGTATCAGCTTCACTGTTTAACTTTATATATTGATGGTGTTATCATACAAAAGCAACAAATATGGTTAAAGTAATTCAGTGTTCACATAATATTTAAAACTATGTTTAAAATTTCCATTTTATATAGAAACAAAGTTTACCTTTGGTTTTATAACTAATCCTCCAACTACAGTGAATAGTCTAGCAAAGCCAACAGGTGTACACACTTTAGGAGGAAAAACAGAATATTATCAACAATTTCTCATACAATATTTTAAGTTCTGTACTGAAAGTGAAAGAAAAGGACAAACCATTTGTCATTCTTATACCATATAACTTGTAGTGTGGTTAAGTTAAAAGCTAAATTGTGTGTTTATACATATACTTTTATACACACAACTTGAAATTCATACTTTTACTTTGTCATCAACCCCTGTTTATGCAGTTGTATTTGAATTAGGCAATGAATTCCATAGTCACATGATCATGTCAGACTCAGAAACCTTTGAATAAAAGAGAACTTCATATGGATTAATTATCTTTTTTTTTTCGTATGCCAGATGAAAAAAACAATTTTACAGAAGATTTGATAAAATTTTCAAAATGAACAGTTATCTGTGATATATGAACCAACGATAAGACTCTTACGTAATAACAGGTGTAAAAATTCTCAACTAACTCATGCCACTTCAAGTTCATTAAATAACTCTACCTAGCAATAATAACCACACCCTCAATATAAGTGTAAGTGATAAAAGAAAGAGTAAAGACTTAAACAACACCAACATCAAACCAGGTTATCTAATTCATTTTGTTCCTAAATGGCCAAGTAATGCATCCTTGCAACCTCACCTTTGGGGGTGTAAAATGCATGAAGACCCTTAGGTCCTTAACTATAAAAGGTCAAGTGCAGCATCCCCACAAGTTCACCCTACAGAGTGCAACAGGCGATGAGACCTACAAGGCTATATACCTAGTGTTTCAATCCCAGATTTTTTTGAGGAGCAAAACTTACAGGGAATTTTCAATAAAAGGTTTTATATGTAGAATGTATGAATATATTTAGGAGATTTCAGAAATTATTGCAAATTAAATGATATTTTTAGGATGAAGAAAACTATTTTTAATCTTTCTCATGGATTTCAACTTGTACTATTAAATTACATTATTTCTTTTGCAATGCTAATTTTCATTAACAGTGCACTTGTAAGCTAAATCCCCAAGTTCTTTTTCAAAGGTAGTTTGCCTTTGTTTATGTGATGCAACATCGCTTTAACATGAATAAATTCACTTTAGAATTGACTCCTATTAGGCCTACTTGCACTTGCCAATGCAATAAAAGATTTCATTAAATACAATCTATAAATTCAAATTCTTATCTGCTTTATATGTCATTATCATTGAAGACACAGCAACTAGATCAACTAAAACTACAAGCAATAAAATGGCTGTGTACAAAAACTTACCTAACAACATCAACACACCAAGACAGGAGACACACGAATACAACAAAGGAAGGTAGTACCTCCAAACATCTGTTGAATAAAACAAGAGTATTAACAACTTAAAATGCATGTTCTAATAATTCTGGAATATCACAAAACAACAAAAAGGTATTTCAAAAACATACTACAACGAGATAAACAACCCAAGTCACCTTTATGTTATTTTCCTAGTGTTGATTATTGTAGTCTATATAATAACTTCATTAACTGTTTTATATAAACACAAATAACTTTTTTTAATATTCATATTTTTCCTTTGTTATAAAGAACTAAGCATTAGATCATAATTCAAATACAATGATTAGGTATCTTAATTAATAAAATTTAACTACACTGCTGACTGTATATTTTTTTTATTCACTTTAATATATATAATCCAACTTTAAGATATAAAGTCAAATTACAAACTAGAAAAATACTACTGAGGTTGATCCAAAAGCATAAGATAGAATATTAGTAGAACATATTATGAACTATTTTAAAATTATCTAGTGATTAATAATAACACATTTATTACAAGGTACACCTTTTTCTGACGACATGTTTAATGTATGGTTGTTTACAATTTAGTAAGAATCTACAGTAGAATTAAGGCAGAAACAAATGTGTGTACAGTAAAGTATGCTTATTTCTTGTGTGATTCAAAATACGTATGTGTACACATGTTCAAAAACGTTAAATAGTTAAATGTTTGTTACGCTACATGCAAGTGTTAATGTTCATTGTTGCTGCTGTTATTCTGTTGATCGTGATTAAATTTTGTTTCCTGTCATGTGAATATGTTGTTAGTAAGGACCTATTAATATTACTCAGTACATCAAAAGTGCATAATATGAATAACACGTGTTAAAATTGGATGATACATAAACATCTGTTAAGCTTTCTTACTATTCATTTGCTTTTAAAAATATATTGTGGATGAAAACATTTTTTGGCACAAAAATAACCTATAGATAAATAAATTATTCTTTATTCTATTGATGTAACAAGATTAATATTTTCTCCCTTATGTACACATTTATTTCATTAATGACAAAAACAAAACTCAACTGAAGCAGTGACATGAATCTTAATGAAAGTTCTCTCTTTAAAAAAATGCTCTGAAAGAATACTGTATTTGTGATTAAGATTCACAAGTTTCATTGATTACAGGTTTAAAATTGGAGAAAAATAAAAACTATTTATAAAAATAGAATGTTAATGACATGTGAAACTTATAAGTTGATGTTTCTTTTTTGTATTTTCTTAGGTTTAAATATTCAGATGTGCTTATATGTGAAACATAAATTTATGTTCCTTCTTTGTATTTCCTTAAACAGATGTTAACATATATTACATTAGATTACTGGTTGTATTCTATATATTATTATACAATCGTTCTGTATATCTATATGATAATTTATTTTCACTCAGGAACAAAAACTGCCACAAAGGAACAGGTTCTATATAATGACATAGAATAATTATATTTAACTAAAAGTAAGATGGCAATAATTTATTACTTATTTGTTATAAAGAGTATGTCACAATCGAGTAGGTCAGGATAACTACTGTGGAACACTAATCCTTACCTAACCCTACTTAAGAGGTCAACTTGCAGTTAAAGTAAGTATTTATTTAACAATTGCATTGCATAATAAAACCTTATCTTCTTGAAACTTCAAGTTTCATTTTGTTTTGTTTTTATCGCGTATGATTTTAACTTAACAGTACCAAATGGAACTTTGTACATATTTCAGTTACAACCTTGAAGAAATGATGCTCAAGTTACATTTTTCTGCAAACAAATGACGTTTATGGCTTTATGTTAAAACCATTAATCTGTTCAGAAGGAAAAAAGAAGTTAAAAGTGATATTTTTGATACACGATCCACATTAACCTAACAAACAGAAAGTTCCAATGAACTTAACAAGTTCACTTATTCCCAAGTTTAGTGTTTGGTTTTTGTATTCCCTACAAATATACTCACAGGCTATCTTCTGCACTCGTCCCTTCCTAATTTAGAAGTATCAGAGTACAGGGAAGGCAGCTAAGTCAGCACCACTTACCATCAACTCCTGGGCTACTTTTTACCAAAGATTAATGGGCATGACCAGCACAACGTAACACCCCCATGGCTGAAAGAATGAGCATTTTTGACAACAGGATTGAAACCCACAACTCTTAGATTGCAAACTGAGTGTCTTAACCACCAGATAATGTCAAGCCAAGTTAAGTGAAATATCCCACTAATATATTTCAGTGTTGATTGTTTCTTACAATTGATTTATTTTCACATATGGGTTTCTACAGGTATAGTCAATGTGGTACATAAAGAAATGGTAGAAACTTTTTATAAGTTCTGAAACATTAGAAATTATATTACCTCATTTTATTATTTGTGAAAAACCAATACAATACATATTCACAAATGAAATAACAAAAGATACCTGATATATTCTAAGTTAAGTTTATCTTAATATACATATATCAATTCTTAAACTAGGTAAAATACACTGTCACTATCAACATTACTGAAATTTAATTTTACGTTACAGGGTATTGCAAATCACAATAATTAACTATCACAAAACCTTGACTAACATGTTGGAGTTGGTGTGACATGTTTTGTTCATGACAAAAGCATTCAGATCTCTTGAAAAGTGATTGTTCTGACTAGTAGTAACAGTTTATAAGTGTACATTTACAAATATTTACATGAAATCACTACTGCAACATGTTTATTCTAAATATACACAATTTCCACACATTAATATCATTAAGTAATATCTTAATACATAACCATTTTTATAATGAAATGTATATTTGTACAGAATAAAACATAATACATCTTTACCACACAGTCTGAATAAATATATGCATATTTAGGTTCTTCAATTTCTGCAGTGCATATAGGTGTAAAATACTACAGACAAATAGCCTTGTAACACCAAACTGTTGTTGTTTAATTGAACACTTAATGTTTGAAAACACATACTATAACTGACAGTATATAGCTTTAATAAATATACTGTTTGGGTGGTTAAATTAATAAAACCTTCAATGAAAACAATATGTTTCATATTTTTCTAGCATTATAGTTGTTTCAAATTTTCAAACAACCTTAAATTTTGAAGTAATATTCTAAATTCCACATATTTTATATTTCAAGAAGTCACACTAATTGTTTTCATTACACATCACGAGACACTTACTTTAACAGGAGCACGTTCATATTAAATGCAAGTATACAATTTGTTCTCTAATATACATATTTATACACTCAAATAAAAAATTAAAAGCTTCCAGATATTTCTATTAAAACACATCACTACTCAAGTTAATGTTTTCCTACACTGAAAATGTATTTCCAATATGTACCAACCTTCTTCCACTGAAGGATAACCTCAATTTGTCCTCTATTATTCTGGTACAACCATCATTTTCAAGAATTGGCAGTTACAAACTAAAACACTTGCATATTAGTGAAAAGTAAGGGTGGGAAGTGGGTGAGAGGAGTTGAAGACCTATCAGAAATACATTTTCATTGTAGGAACTTTTGACACCACCTCCTCTCATGCAAAACTAGAATCCCATAAGGTAGAGGGATTGATGAAGACATGACAGTATACAAATACGGGCATAACAACCACCTGAAAATAGCAGGTGTGTCAGAAAAAGAAAGTAAGTCACACCTGTTGGATACAGCACCACTTCTGGTACAGGTATATACCTTAAGTAATGAAACAGTAACATACAGAAGCAGATGTGATCTTCCACTTCAAAATAATTACACAGACTAAGGTGTCAGATAATGTTATATAGTGGCTACAGCTAAAGGACTGCAAACTATATATGAATAGGCCAAGTGTGGTCTTACTGAACAAAAAATATCCAGGGGAAGTGCCTTGAGATACATCAGGTTATATCAAGTGTGGGTAAAAAAAAACAGTGGAAGTGTCTTGCATAAGATCAAAAAGTGCAGTCCACCATGGTCAAAATATCCTGGAAAAGTGCCTCAGATACATTATGATAAATAAGTATGATAAACCTAGGCAAAGCATCTGGGTAAAGTGCCTTAGATCTAGAATAGTACATTACTGCCTATCAAATTATTATGATGACAACAGCCCTCTTATTGCTGAGTTGGTAGTAATAAGTTATGAGTCTGATTTCTTTCACTGTACAAACATACTTAAGAGAAAACCTCCATGGTCCACCACTACAATGAGTGTGAACCAAAATGGTGAGAACTCTTGTGCTTCATTAGAAGTAAAAAGAAGGGAAGAATATATGCCAGGAAGTCTGGAGGAACAACATACTAAAGACTGTGCAATGGGTATCTCAGATTCTCTATTTTTAAAAGCAGAAAGACCCAGAATGCAAGAATCATGGTTTAGTGGGAATGGGAAATTCTCCATCTGCTTTTCTTATGAGGTCCATGAGTGAGAGTCCTTTATATGAAATAAACTGATAATAAAAGTTTGATATATATATCCGACACATACCACTGGAAAAACATCAAATGGTCTTACAGAAACACTTCTTCTACAGTGAGTGTTTAGAAATATACAGATTTAGTACATAGTTCTAATATTCATCACACCTGACCAGGCAACATCCACCGCTAAGTGGGACCCTGAAATATGATGTATATCAAATGAAAAAGATACAAAATAAAAATAGGTTAAGTTACCCCAGTAAAAGGTGAATAGATGCATGGATAATTGCAGCTAAATCCTACAGATAGTGTGCTATGAATATATTAGGAATTGTCCACATACCCACTTGAACAATTTCCTCCAAAGATCGATGGATTTGAGCAGCTAAAGACATAGTTAAGTAATGAATTTAGTGTAATGAAACATTGTGCAGCTGGTGACAGTCTCTGGACAAGTAAAATTATGCTAGTTGTATTAATTGCTGAACTCAGCCAATAAGGGTAACAGGATATAGGTCTCAAAAATCACAGGGATTCCAGAAAATAAATAGGTGGGAACAAGAACCATGAAAGGTGGAATGAAGATGATTGGATCCAAACATGAGTACAGAAGGAGGTAGGGGGCAAAACAACCATCATTGTCAGCAGCTGTCTTAGAAAAGAAGATCTGATGTAAATAAAGGATAATACAAGAGGAATGGCAAAGGATACGGGAAACAGTAATGGAATAAGCATTGGAATGACGATGATCATATACCAGGATGAGAAGAAAATAGGTCGTAAGGGAAAGACAGTACAAGAAATATGTTGCAATGGGTTCAAAGGAAGAACCAGATAAGGCATGAAAAACAACACTGAGATCCTATTCTGAAAAATCAAAAGGATGTGGAAGAAAAGATGAATAAGACAAAGGGAACATAAAACAGAAGGAAAATAACTGGATAAGTGAACGCTTTACATAATCAAAAGAAATGGAATATGTTTGACAGAGCAGTCTGACAATTAGCAACTGTTGACATTGTCACATCCTGACCAAAGAACCACGTAAAGAATTGGGACAGATGCAGAATAGAAGCAAAGGGGAAAGGAACTGAACATAGGAGATCAATATCTATGGTATACAGACAATGAAGAAGGCCAAATAGTACTAGTAAAGAAAAACATTACACGAGGAGTAAGTCCCCAAGCTAAGGCAAGGGACTAGACAAAAGCCATGCATGGAGTTTGGTGATACCTGAAAGAAATACATTTGATTAATGTTGTCAAGAGTGATTTGGATGATAAAGGCAGGGGTTGCTGCTCAAGTAAGGGTCAGAGCAGAGGAACCACACTCAAGCTAGCCAATGTGGAGCAACTAGCAAAACAAAACAAATTGTCTGGATGACAAAAAAATGACCCTGGAGATTAGTGTTATAGGAGGGTAGGCATATCAATAAAAGCCCAGAGCTGAGGGATGTGAAACAGGAGACCAAGAGGAAGGTAGCATTTCCAGTGAGTGGCAAATCCATCTATACATAGTATTTCCTAGGCAAGAACACTACCACTGAAATACTTAAAGATAAAGGGACTACTCTATAGGTAAAACTTAGTTAGAATAAGACAAATGGTTAACCACCAGATTCATAATTCTGGACCCAGTATATGAGGTTGAGTGTCTGAAAACAGAAAGACCAGGACTTGGTTCCCCCCTTCGTTTGGTTATGAAGCTGATGACAGTGGAATTGTTGGAATGAACTATCATCATCAAGTGCTCTCAGAGGAATGGGAGGAAATGAGACATAGCTTGTCAAATCATCAAAGGTTCAAAAAGGATGATATGGAATGTAGTTTCCACAACTGACTGCTGTCCTGAAATTTCTCTAGACTTGAGAGAAGCTCCCCAACCTATCAAGGAATCATCTGTGAACAGATGAACATTGATACAGGGTATGGAAGCCCACACTGTGGCCACCATACAAAGTTGGTCCTAATTTTAAGAGGGAGGCTAATTGGACAATCCAGGGGATCATGGGATAAGTTTCACTGATTAATAAGTATCCACTGTACAATTGACCCAAGAGAATGAGAGCTTTCAATGAAGCTGAGGTTCCCAAGAGAGACAGACATCTATTTTAGTGAGATAAGACAAAAGTACTGCTTTCGGGAACGCTTGTTCCATATCCTGGTGCTGAAGTGGAGAAGACCGGTCTTGACTGAGATGAGATATGAAGAGAACCTCAAAATGATAAGAGAATAGGGTGAGGGAACCCAAACTAAAGACAAAAACACTCCGACAGAACCTGTAGAACCTACAGATCTGCCATGATCCACCAAATGACTGAGAACTGTTGTAACCTGACCCCCACCTGACCTTGAAAAAGACATATTATCACCTAAACCTCTGACCCTGGAGGAATGGGTAAAATGAGTAAGGATGCAAGTGCCTGGAATATGGTAATGGATGGGAAGAGGAAGAAGAGGCAATGGAAATTGGTGAAGAATGAGTGGGAACAGCTATACAAGACAAATGAGATACCAGGATGGGCAAGGAACAATGCTGTGTTGTCACATCAACCTAGATTCCAAAGACTCAGAATGATTCCTAAAAAACTATTTCCTGGAAAAAGAGGGCCTTCAAAGAAGACAAGGGAAGATGCACCCTGTCAAGTAATGTATTTCCCAAGCAAATCCCAACAACATAACAACCAGATGTTTAGAGAGCATGTAGATGCTAAATAATAGGACAGGGCAGACCACAGGAAGATTCCAAGTTCATCAGAAAATTTGTCAGGTGACTGGCAAAAGGCTCGAGACAACAACTTGTAATGAGGAAATAACATGCAAAACAGTGGTCATGGCAAGATGAATCCCAGAAAACCTATATTGATTAACATGAATCATAGCTCCCAGACACTATACCCACAGGGGAAAGAAGTGCTCCAGATCTTTGGAAACAAAGAAAGGATTTGAGACCCACTGATAACCAAAGAACACTGTTCCAACAACTGGAAAGGACAGGGAAAACCTGCACCTGACAGTAAAATGTTGAGCATGAACTCTGGTGAATTGAGTGGGGGAGGAAATACAATATTCAGAATGAGGTTCTTCACCCAACAAGACAAGAGAGGAATCAAAACTAAGGTTAAAACATTTAAAATTTGAGACATCTGATCAAGAAAGTGGAGAAACAGTGAGATTGGCAAACTCTCGTGACTGTGAGCATTATGTGACTGGCTGAAAACAAGGCCAGGAACAGAACAGAGTCAAAATTATCTTCATCTGAATAAGTTCTTCCTCAGAAGTTTGTTCAGGCAAAAAGGGAGAATGAACTGACTACTGAGCAAAACTGTCCAACTCCCTGCATGTTTAGGCTTGAACTTCCTTGTTAGATATCTACAAACTTTGACTGGAACTAGTGATATTACTGTCCTTAATACTGGTGATAATTTTATCATCCACCACTGTAAAACGTGAATTTATATTTCAAATCAGAATTCAAATTAAAAACAAAACTAAAATTAAAAAGTTAACACTTCCATTTGAAACTGGTGACAGACTGGAATTACAATGAAAAAGGAAGTATGAAGAGAAGTAAATACATATCTACACATTTTAATGTTAATCAAGAAAACGACAATTGTGCTAAAACAGCTGAGGTAAGTACCTGTGGTATAGTGTGATTGGTGGTTGGTAATCAAATGTTCTGAAAGAGCACAAAAGCAGATGTACAATACACAGGTGTAATATTACTGATTTTTTTTAACCAATGCTTAGAGAGGAAATTATGTTTAAAGTGGCTCTGAGTGATAGGAGGTGGCACCATTTTAGAAACCCTAGTGTTATTGATAAAGGGCAATTAAAACATAGAATATTTTGTAGAAAGTTTTAGCTCAACAGTAAATATATCACATATATACATATATTTTAGGTCCTACTTACACAGGAATACTGTGTGGAGATCCCACTTATCGGCAGCTTTGAAACAGTAATGATAAAACACCAACTAAGACTTTTATAAAACTTGTACTATTTGCTTAAAATACAAACATTTTGTAAGTCTTAACTTTTAAGCAAATAATTTATTTTAATGAACTCTAAGAGAAGCTACAAATATTATTATAATTTAATAGCTTTTGATGTGAGGAAGTTTTAAACACAATAGAAACATTTATATTTTACAAAGTACAAGTAAAAGCAGTACAAAAAATAAAAAAATATCAAAAGCTTTTAAACTTTACAATAAAATTACGGAATTTTCTGAAACCAAAAACATATACAGGTACCCATAATTACATAAACAATATACTTTATACTGACCTGGTGAGTAAGAAAACTGGCTTTAGGAAATGGAAGCCTTTGATTTGAAATCTTTCTTCAGGCAGCTTTTAACAAACAGTATCTAAAGCAGTTTGACTTACAGTATTTAAAAGATCTAGTCTAAAAAGAAACTATCAAAAACTGCAATAACCTTTATGCATAAGTGTCCAAAACATGAATTATTATTACACAATATCTAAAATAAAAAGTTGAAGAACAAGTAAATATTGTCATAAAATTAGCCAGACACTTCAGTATTTTAAAAACTAAAACAAAAAAATAAAGTGGAAGAGATGTGGAGGTTATAAAAGCAGAGAAAACATCCTAATGAACTAACTTCATTAGATCTCCATAGAATCATGAGTGAAATATTTGCTTTCCAATGTTTGTGCCTTAGTTTTGGAATGTAAAAAATTAGCAAGAATTATAAATTATACTTACTAAAGAATGATCGTATGCTACCAGTGTCAAGCAAAGCGGACAAGATATATGTCATTCCTAATGTAAGAAGGCCCAAAAGAACTAAAACAAGAAACGTCTCATACACTCGTGCCATAATGCCCTGAAAAATGTAAATTATATTTTTACAGTTCCCAAGTTCATAATATTGACTACATAAACTCTCAAACAATAGGAAGCAATATATTACTTATGGATTTTCTATATTTATTTTTATCTAACTAAAGACCAAATACTCTTTTGTCAATTCTGTCACTTCCTCAGTTGATTTGTAGATTCTTCTATTATAAACATAAAAATGGAAAATCTGTTTGAGCTTACACAATTTTTTATCAGTTGTACAGTTTACTTTTATTTGGTTTACAGCATTTCTTTAGATTTACCTGGCGTTATCAGGTGAGGTACAGGAATCAAGGCTAAGAGTTTAATTTTATTTTTAAAAAATCACCCAAGAACCTATAACAATATTAATGTACAAACAAGAATGTGATAAAGCATTTGCAAGATTGAGTACCAATAAATCTGCAAATCTCTACCTTAACTGATCGTAACACGTAAACAAAAGTCTCATTTGAAATTAACAAAAATTGTTTGTTGGTTTTAGTAAAGCCACAGACTTACTGCTGTCTCACTGGGGGACAAGAATGAAGACAAAAACGTTGACAAATGTGTTAATAGCATATTCATTAGTGGTCTGTATCATGGTGTGAAAAGCTACAAATAAAATGTGTATGAAAAAGCCTTTCTTTTTCCATAACTTGTGGAATGAGCATATTTGGGATAAAAACTTGGCAATTCTTGGGAGAAGGTGTGAACTGGTTTCCCTTACCTTTTTAGAGCCAGGAAGTCCTTCAGATTCAGGAAACAGGTAGGCAAATGGAAGAAGAACAAAAATGGATATATTGGAAAACAAAAAAATGTAGTTCCATAATCCTACATGAAAAACAAACAAATATACATAATTAGTAGATATTAGAGAAAGTAATACACCAAAACTAAAAATAAGACATTTTTACACATATGAAGTTCTCATAGATGACTTTCTGTAGTGTAATATGTACATCTAGAGCTTATATGATCCCACACAAGAATAAACTGCAAAACTATAAGATGTATGAATGTAAGATGTAGAAAAAAGGTGGTATGATACATTGCCTATGGCAAAACATAAGGCCTTGAACAAATCTGTTAAAGACACAGGAACAAAAAAAGGTTGAAACTTTTGCACTACTGACCTGTATCACTACTGAAGTAACAGACAGTAAGAATCATTTAATTTTGAAAATCAGAACACAGAATAAATAATAAAAGAGATATGCAAAAGAAGGAAAAATGTAGCTAAATAATAAGTTTCAGGATGGAACTGATATTGTGAACTGCCATGTCCAAGTGTTTGTCTACCTCCCGTTTGAAAGACTATACAGGTAGGCAAAGGTATTTCACACTGAAATATGAGAAGAGGCATGAAAAGAATGTCTATGATAAATTTTATTTCACAAGCAGGATATTCTACACTAAACTGTTATCATTCACACTGCAAAATGTGACAACCTAAAGAACAAAAATGCAGATTTAATGTATGTTACAATTGATCAGTAGCTCTTAGCATAACTAAAATGCTCAACAATTACTCTTCATGGTGGATGGTAAAGGTAAATCAGAACTCTGGCTGTGAGTAAAACCAAAAGTGCAAGTGTTTAAAGTCCATAAAATAATTTAAATTAACAGATTAACTTAATTTGTTTCCTGTCACTGTGGGTGGGTATTTGTTAGTGATAAAATGTAGTTAAAATGTTATTACAATCATTGTCAATTCTGTTTTGATGAAACCTGATACCTATTATTAATTAATGGATTATATTTGGTCTAAAACTTCATGGCTCATAAGTGACTGATATCAATATTATTTCAACTATGTTGTTACTTTGCAAATCTGATAAGTTATATTGTGGAGCAAGAGGCTAGTGTTTGCAGCAGTATACAAATTATAAAGTGTAGTTGGATTACTATTGTATGCACTTCTTGCCAGGAACATGTAATGGGTTAGCAGAGTATGTCGTTATTGAATTTACTTTTAACTTTACTGTAATGGAATATATCTACTACCAACTACTTTTGCTATACATTGTAATTAATGGAGTAAATTTGTTTCTATGTGTCCAACAAATACCTGCATGGATAATTTTTGTAAACTCTTGTATTAAATCAAGCATTACAAACCAGTCTACTCTATTGAGGCCAGCTGTGAGTGATATATATTGAGCTATTAAAGATGACCTACATACATATTTAAAAGAATAAAATGAGTAGCACCTTTCTATCAGTCAGTTACAAAAAAGTTAATTATTCATAGCCGAAAAGTATGGCTCAAATTAGCCTAGTAAACACACAGATTAACTTTATGCATTCAGGCTTGACTCTTTTGCTAGCATTCGGATGTTATAGTTTACATTTACAACTTAATTAAATAAATTTATCAATGTATATCAACAAAATTAGCATCATAATGTCATTTATAATTAAAAGTTTCATATTATCTAAGTTTTAGTTTCTTGATTTCAAAAGAAATATTTACAAAATTCTAAATCTTCACTTTTGTAGTCATATAATGCGTGGGTGCTCTTACTAGCATTGTGTTTACACTACCAAAGTTGAATAGTCACAATCTATAAACATTTCTACAATGCAATTCACACTTTTAACACACTAACTTTTCTGCTTCTTGACATAACAATATATTTCCTCAAGACTCAACAGATGTCGCACTCATCTATAATCAACTTTTGTTTTCAAAACAATCTGATCTTATATTTTAAGCTCAGAACAGTTATTTTTAAACTAGCAGCATGTTGTTAGACAACAGAAATTATGTACACATGGTAAACAAAATATAAACTTTAGCATTTTGAAACTTTCTTTTAACCTCCTTGTATTTTAGTTAGAAAGCCAGTTCGATTAAAGCTATTCACATATTTACAAAGCTGAGAGCAATTCAATAAGACTTCAGTAATGCTTAGCTCACGAGGCATTTAAGTACAATCTTCACATGCATAATGTCGGTCTACAGAAGTCTTTGTCGTCATCCAACTGTGATGTGTTGTTTCTTAGTGATGAATAAACTGTACATTATATAAGCCATGCAATAAAACTATAAATTAGAAATAAATATGAAAATGTAAAGAGTTACAACTATAAATATGATTTAGTGAAACTATGGAAATAAATTACGTATTCAAAAAAACAAGATTATGTACGCTCATTTTATTTCACAATTTTCAAACTTCCATTTCATTATACACTGATGATTCAGCTACAGTTAGTGTTACTGTTAAGAAAATTACATTTATAATATAAACTTCTAGTTTAAAATCCTTAAGAATTCTGCCCACCCAGAAACCTGAAATTCATCATACACTGCCAAGAGGAATAGAAAATGGAGGATAGAGATATCTGAATTATTAATGATACTAAGCAACCTGGGTTCACCAGTATCTGCAAGTTTTAGATAAAACTACATAAATCATAATACAGTTTGTGTATCTCGGGATGGTTGGTATGGGTATTACTACTTTTACTGATAAGCAGGGAACAATGTTCTGACCTTCTCATGCAATCTTCAGGTTAATAAAGCACAGCTTGACACAACAAAGCTAAAATTATTGCACAGGGCTGTATTTATAGCCATGTATATAAAAGGAAGGACACTCTCAACTGTCATTTATTTGTTTCCTTATTTTCTGTCCATTTATCTTTGAAACAATCTTATTTTTGAAACAAAGCTTAATTACCACAATGTAATGGTTACACTAAGACTTCTAAGCAATGGGTCAATTTGATTCACCTTAGAAGTGTGAAAACTAAGCATACTGAAGCTAAACTTACAAACTGTATCTTTAAAAAATTTGCAAGTTTTTAGTAAACACATAAGTACTGTAATTTTAAGCAGTTACATTTCACTTAGAATGAAAAACAAAATCATTTTTAGCACAATAAAAGAAAATCTTTATCAGATATTTCAGATTATTAATTTTCAGTAATACAGTTAACATAAACAGAGCTAGTAATTAGCCCTGATAATGGTAACCATATTACTGAAACAAGTCAGATGACATGTCTAATACATTCTATCTTTCATTGTGCTAAGAAATGTGATTTTTTTTAGTTCTAATAAGTTTGTTGTAGCGAAAAGAGCAGGTTTTTTAAATAAAGTATTTCTACTGAAGGTTTTGTCTCTGAATTGTTACTGAGTTAGTACAAGTGAAAGGTGTTAAGTTTAAAAATACTTATTTTCATTTTACAGTTTTATTATTTCTAGAACCTCCAAATGAATATCGATTTTGCTTGGTAAACCTTTGTTTTATCTGTTATTTTTTTACTATAATACCAACTATATGAAATTTATCAAAGTAAAATGACATAAAAAGTAAAAGAAATAGATAAAATAGATGCATTATTTGTTACCAGACCATCAAGTTAGTTATCTCCAAAACTTCCTCTGTTAACATTTCACACTTGTTTTGATTGTTTTAGTACTGATGTGTTCCAAGGAATCTGTTTATTACTCTGTAAAAAGCAATAAATCGTGGGGGGAAGTTCCATATCTATTTAACTCTTCAGATAAACCAATCAAGTTATAAGTAATTTGGGTTCAAGCTCACAAGCTTAAATTATGTCATTTTTGTTACCCAAGCCAAGAAATTGTTAACATATACATTCTAGTTATTTTTATTCAAAAGTATATACTAATAAATATCTAATATAATAAAACAAGAAATATTGTACTTCAAGACTGGAAGCTATTTTACAATCAGACGCTAAGTTTTAGTAACCCCACTGTTTTTTCTCATGATGTACATTGTTCAAAAATATATAATAATTCACATAGCTTTCAAATATGCTTTACAGAATATGCAGAAAACAAGTAGGCACTAGATCAGATTATTCTAAATCTAAAATAATTTAAATATTTTTTAAACTAAGCTTTAAATAGTCCCCCAAAATGTATTTTACTGCTAAACGCAATAACATTATTCAAAACATGTCAAGCTTTTCTTGTAAAGCATCTTCTCCTTTGACTGGGTATAAACATATGATTTAAAGGTTACTGTACATTATGAATTGTCTATAAACATATAAAGCAGATTTGTAGAAGTAATGCAACAACTGGCTTGAAAAGCAAAAAAGATGCAAGGAGCTTCTCTAATCAGTTTCACAAACTTATTGCAATCTCAGCAAATCAAGAGTGTAGGATGTTCCAGTTCTAGAGCCTTGTTTGTCTTTATGTGTAGCTTCTGTTTCTAATTTGATGTCTTGGCAACTTGTTCTTGATGTTGGAAAATTGTGAAAGGGAGAATTTGAAACTGGATAGATCATGCAACACAGAAGATCAAAGACACATGTTTTTAAAACATTTCTTTTTGAAGATATTAAAACTTAGCCAATATTAAAATTCACATCATAAATTACTTTTCATTTCAGCCAGATTTTCACCATTGTGCTTAATCAAAATTAATACATTTTGATGTCAGGTTTATTGACATACATTGTTAATAATGTTCTTCAATCAGAAGTTGTACTTATAAGATCAATCAAGTGATTATTTCATTAACACTCCTGTATCTAATCTACCTATTTTTCTTTATTTCTATATTTCTTTCTGAAAAAAACAAAAAACAGTTGCACTTTATTTTCAAATCTTTTATTACAAGTGAATCAATACTGTTTTATCATGTTGATGTTATTTAGGAACATGTTGAATAGCTACTTCATCATAAATATAATTTTGTTGAAAATTACACCATTATTAAATTTTATATTTCCTAAGAGTTACTTAGATTTGAATCAGTCTCAAACCAAACACAGACATAGGTGTCGATTATTTTAAGTTTTATCTAAACTGTTTAATCTTTCATGGGTAAAATACTTTGATTTATAACAATTGAAAGCTATATAATAGTGATAAGCTGTTTACCCTGAATGAGTGAGCTGTTTAACCATTGCACATAGTAGCTGTTGGGGTAAAACAGCAGGACTTCGTTACTAACAATAGATATAGGCAAAAGTAAAGCTGCACCTAAAGAGATGCCCAGGGAGAATGTACACATCCACATCCTGTAATAGAAACATAAAAAAATTAATTCTTCTATCTTTCTGAATTTTTTTAAAAAACCCACATAATATTGTATAGTTTTATTTAATTTGATCTAAATATAACATAGAAAAAATATTACAACATAAGTTATATACAACTTTTATATAAATTTTCCTCATTATATGATAAAATTGTATGATAAAAATATACTATTTATCATACAAAAGTAATTTACCATTGTGGAAATTATTCATATCACCTGAGTAAACCCTGTATTGGTAATTATGTAAATAAATTTAACATATGAAGTATTGTATCATGTACTGAAATTCAATTAAACAAAAAATAGATCGTAAATAATATTTTTAAGAGTGAAAAGCAAGCCACTTAATCATATATTTTATTAACTCTTTGACAAAGTAAGAGTGTATTATATATTTGCAACATCAGCACTGGGTCACATTTTTATGAGCCTGAGTATGTTTTTGTAATTGATTCATTTGTCTGTTTGATAATATTTTTGTGACATGAATGATATTTTTTGTATATTTTATATTGCTTATTAGATTGATTAATCTGACAGTTCCAAAATACTACAAAAGCTCCACCCACTTAGCTACTGTTACTGAACTCATTAAGTTTTCTTCAGATCTCTACAACAGAGAAGAAACAAAGTGTTGATGTTTGTTAAATAACATAAAGAATTCCATTCTTTTTTCCCCACACTTACAAAACTGTCTAAAAAGGAACTACAAAAATGTCATAATTGTTTTATACAAGAATTCGCTTATACATTTAACAGCAAAACAAGGAATGAGATGAAAGATGAATAATCAATAAGAACAAGGAACCTAGTACAAATACATTGTAACAAAATGAGATGCTGACAATCAGTACTTCCAAGTAAATGTATCTAATACAAGATTGATAAAACTGTTAACCATCAGAATATATGCATTTTTAATGTTATCATTAGGAATTGTAAATGTATATATTTTATTCAACTTTAAACAGTTGTTTCACTGTCTGTTTAGATCCTACCACTTACCACTTCAATAAAACAAGAATCACTTTCATTTATGGCTTTTATATTATTCTTCAGTATTACTAAAAAGTTTATGTTCCATTCCATCTATTCAGGATGACACTATTAATATTATGATTACATTGTATCAGTGATTTAAGTGTTCTAACAATTATTTTGGCTGCTGACAAGACCATGTATTGCTGGGGGTACCCTGCCAACTTTTATATGCAAGTATTAGTAGTTATATAATTTTTAAATTAATGGTAAATTATTTAGGATTTGGAAAAAAATGAAACAAACACGACACAGATGGAAGTGGACACATCACCTGATTCAACTATTAATTACATAGCAGGCTAAGCTATCTTGACTTTACATGAAAAATAAAATACTTACTGGCATCCTCACTTTGTTTAGAGAAAGTTCGGTGTTTGAACAGAATCAACATGATACATTTACTTTGGTTAACAACACAATACTACTTTTATGACTATTTTTCAACGAGTAACATTTTAAAATCAGAAATTCTGGTTCTATTTGTTTCAACTATGAAGAAACCAGTAATATACTTATTCTATTCTTCATGTAAAATCGAGACAGCTTAATCTGTTATGTAGCTGTTAGCTTCATCAGCTAAATCTCTTATGTAGCTGTTAGCTTCATCAGTTAAATCTGTTATGTAGCTGTTAGCTTCATCAGTTAAATCTGTTATGTAGCTGTTAGCTTCATCAGTTTAATATGTTATGTAGCTGTTAGCTTCATCAGTTTAATATGTTATGTAGCTGTTAGCTTCATCAGTTTAATATGTTATGTAGCTGTTAGCTTCATCAGTTTAATATGTTATGTAGTTGTTAGCTTCATCAGTTTAATATGTTATGTAGTTGTTAGCTTCATCAGTTTAATATGTTATATAGTTGTTAGCTTCATCAAGTAACACATTCATTTTGATCACTGTTTTCTTTCCTTCTTGTTTTATAGTTCAGCAGCCAGCCCTACGTAGGTTTTTATTTAGCAATAAAGTTTTTCCTATATTTTATCAAATAGGATGTTACTAGGTTATAGAGTGTATTTTAAAGCTTTATAAAATTTGCACAGAATAATAATAAAGTAGGTACTCACAGACCATGAAAACTGTTTTGTTCTATGAATTACAGTTACTGCTCGAACTAGATAGGCACTAAGTCTGTTGAAGAAAGATTATGACAAAGAAAACTAAGAAATCTCAGTTTTAAGTATTTACCAGTTTTCAACCTTTAAACATTATGAATAGCTGAAAAGCAACATATACATTGGATACAGAGTGACTATGCCAGGTAGCTGTCACATGTAGCTTCTGGTGACCAGTGTGTGTGTTTTTTATCCATTCTTTCACTTTGTACATAATATAGAGGGTGGCCCCCCAAAAGACACTGATTGTTTAATGTACAAAACACCAAGTTTTCTACATGTTACAGTCACCAAATGTTCATCTATTATTGGTTAGTAATTAATGTTCCACACCCTGTATTAAGCTTTCCAGAGAAACACCACATTTCTGAAAGAAAGCTAACTTCAAGAAATAATAATATTGTTTACACTTGTGTTACGATATTTTCCTTTCTTTAAAATTTTGTACAAAGTAAAAATAACATAGGTTCTCAAAGATCATGAAGGTTGTTTTACTCTATCAAATGACGATAAAATTACAGTTACTACTAGAACCAGGTGGGCATTAGGCCTATTGAAGAAAGATGATGATGAATGACAATAAGAAATTTCACAAGTTTTACATTTTGGATGCTCTGGATAGTCAAAAAGCAGAATATACAGTGAAGATAGAACAACCATGTCAGGTTGATTTTTGTTGTTGACTTTTGTATTACTTTAATTTGAGCATCTGTTCCACGTCTACATACAGAGTGCTAGTGTAATCTTACATAAGGTTTATATTTTGGTCTACAAATAAATATTTTCTGCATTTTAAGGTGAAATCATAATCAAGTATGTGAAAACAAAACATTTCTGCACAATAACATTTTACCCAGCACCCACTGAAAGTTGGTAATCAGGGGGAAATAATTCTAAAATAGTTTTACTTTCCAGCAAAAGCTCATACCAACAAGAAGAGGTAACCCTACACTAGAAATCCATTATTTCTCACTTGCATAACATGGCACTATGTGGTGAGCGAGGTGATCCAATGCACCCGAAATCTTGAAGAATGGAGAGACATTTGTCAACATTCCTGGTTTTTGTTTTATTGAACAGTTCAGGTAAGGAGGTAAAGTCTGCATTTTACTTCTTTATAAAATATAAATTAACAGCCTCTTCAGAACACTTATCTTTCACCTTTAAAAATGCTGATACAATAGCAATTACATTCTCAAGACTTAAAGTAGAATATTATGTTGCCAAGTTTACTGACATATAACATATAAATTTGTTGTACTTCCAGGGTTAATAAAGAAATTACATTAACATTTTTCAGATATAACAATTACAAATGTCTCTTTCTCTAATTTCTAATGTCTTTATATTCTGAAAATCATTTACATCACAAAAATGTGAAAAATCCGTACACACATTAAAACTTTCACTAAATAATAAATCTTGAGATTTTCAGTAGAGACTTTAAAACAAAATTATGTAGCAAAATTTAATTGCTGTAAATAATAATAATAACAAAATCTCTCCCACAAATAAGAATTCTAAAACTATGAATTACACTTGAAAAGCTAACCAATCAAGAAAGAAAAGTTAGTGTACTCTTAGAATGTTCCGCTTTATTAAATCAGTTGAAAAGTTTTAAATTCAAACATTTGAACTCAAATTTCTAACTTTATAAACTTAAAATGTGTATTTAAAACTATGAAAACATGATTCATTTCCAAGCCAAGACATAATGCAAAGTTTAGTTGTATTAACTAAGTTGATTCTCTGCAAATTATATTTAAGTAGTTGAAAAGAACATTTCTTATATATTATTTTAATATCAACAATTTTATTTTACAAAGTATAACTTATGTATTAAGATCATATAAACAAACAAGAACTTAACATGACTGCCCATTACGATAAAGATAATTGTTGCCATTTTAACTGTAGATTCTCATTTATTAACATAATAAAAACAAAACAGTATAACTTACGATATTCGATATACTAAAGCATCCTCATCATCCCCTGAAACAATACATAACCAGTCAAATATCTATCCATGATGACGAGTAAAACCCACTTGCAGAGAAAATATACATGTAAAAACGGTTGGTATAAAATTTCCTCAACCCATACCAGCGTTTTTACATGTATACTTAACAGTTAAAGAAGAAATGTCTACTTTTAATATTCATACTACTTTTTATGTTAGCTTTTCATAACTGGACATTCTACTAATTCAGGAAACAATAACACTTTATATGTACTTCCCAGGTTTTACTTGCCTGTTTTTAAATTATTGCAAACAAAAGTAAACCAAACTTCTTTAACAAACATCTCTTTTACCTTCAGAATAAAATACACTGTGTTTAAAATTTGTTACCGTAATTGATGTCCAACTAGTAGTACATATCATCTAACCACATTTAATCAATAAAATATTTTAATCTGTTAGCCTCAGACAATTCATCAGTTATACAAATGCAAGTCAAGGTGTTTTTTTTTCTAATGTTATACTAACATGAATAAATTTAACTTCATTCACTCACAAAAATAAATCATGTTTTTCACAGTGCATTAACAATTTGTACACTCAATACTTGTCAGCCAATTCTAAACAGAAAGATGATCATAACTTAATACATTTTTTTTACACTAAAGAAAATATTATCTGAGAAGGGGGAAAAAAAGAAAGTAGCATACACTTGGCCTGCTTTTGAAAATCATGTCAGTAAACTGGAAAGCTTCACTGACAATGTTACTTAGATTACTATGCTCAATAAGGAGTTCACACTCAACAGGCATCCCTAAAATATTTTAATTATGTGTTTATAATTTTAACATTAGAAAAATGCAGAACTTAAATATGAATTAGTAATACTTCTAAATCCATTAAAAACAGAGCTGGGTGGTCATAGGATTTTGCTAATTGATCAACTGCCACACTCATTAATTGATTACTTTTAACTAATTATTATTCTTGCATGAGACATGAATAATTAGAAGTTCTAATACAATATCTGATGAGGAGGTAACAAAATTCAGAAATGGTTTGAATGGGTAATGCAAGAAACTTTATTAAGAAATAGTGTCATAAAAAAAAAATTAGAGACAAGTTTTATTTCATGTATGCTATTAAAAATAATTTTATAAATTCCGTTGGATACATCACCAAAACTAATTGATTATAGTACTTTATGAGCAATATACATATACTTGAGAAATATTCCCATAATTTAAAATATTTATTATAGCTTTGTACTCACCAGAATACAGTTCTTCTCTTTTTTTTCGAAAAGTAGAGATCAGAGCATAAGAAGACAGGTATAATATTAAGAAGAAAAGCAAGAAAATCTACAAATAAGAAACAAATTTTATAAGATTTTAAACTGACTACTATTTCTACCATACCTAAATCTCAAGAGAAACATACAACTATTAAATCTACTGGAATGTTTTACATATTCACAGTATAAATGATTGTAAAAGCAGATATGTACCAAATGTATATTCTCCCTTTAGAATAACACTTATTATCTGCAGTACTTACATTTTTAAAATTAAAAACTCATTGGAATTTAAATATGTATTACGTATTCATGATGTAAGGGTTACAGTGATATTTATATGATAAAAATAACATAATCAAAAATTCACACACCATTGGATTTCAATCACAAATTAGTAGATTTATTCAGTTATCTTGTTCATAATTAATGAAAAACAATTAAAATTTGCACTTGGAAATCAACCTTTTATTTCACATTACCATCTTATTTAAATAATGTTAAGAAAATGTCACTGATTTATTAATATCTTGCAACCTGAGCAACACTCATGTCAAGATAAAATGTAGTACCTTTAATATTCAATCATTTCAAACTCATATTCCTGTATTTATATTATATGGATAAATAATTGAAAGCTGTCAATAACCAGATGTTAATAATGATGTACGAGTTTACCTACAATGTATGAAAGGATATGCAAGATCTTGTAATCACACTGGTTGCAAACTTGAAATACCATGATTAACATAGACATATTACTAGTAACCTCTGCCCATTTTACATCATATTGTGATGTAACTGATACATTATTTTTATCCACACCCAGTGATATAACGTGTAGCAAACTGTTTTTAGGACAACAGTCTGCTTAAAACCAATGATGATGTAAAGCAACTCATTGGCAGGGTAATATATAGGCTGTTTCAATCTCCATTTATCACATTTTGACATGCTACTGGTTCAATCTGGACACGTATTCATGTATCAGCTGATGCATTATGTATTTCATTACACCAAGTTTACTGTATACCTTTGTTTTTAACAATTCAATGACAAAATAATTTAAAATAGTTTTTAAAGTTTTATTTGTGTGGTTTCAAACAGTAACTATTTCTAGAACCAATGAAACTGGTCAGCATTAAGATAGTATTGTTTCATGTATCAATGATCCTTATTGGTTCAGCCAATTCAAACAAACACCCTGGTTTTGAATTTAATAATTGCTCAATACTTACAGAAAAATGGTAGACAGTGGCTTTAGTGATTTTTGCATGGTTTTTAAACTCAATTTCAAACTAGTAGGAATACAATTACCTTGAAATAAAACATGCAAATTTAGTGTGTATTAGTGGTATAAACATTTTCAACTTGTTTAGTGTAAAATATACAATTAATATTTAAGTTAGATTTCATACAATCACAATTATGATTTCACTTCTTTGGGCAAGAACTATAATTATTTTAGACTCACTGTTCTTGGTTTTAATAAACATAAAAAACATTCTTTAAGATGGAAAGCACTGTACTTAAGATTTAGTAGATACAATTAATTAAGGGGATTTGAGTGATAGCTTAACAAATATTTTAATAAGAGCTGGCTTGCATTTTTTTTAGTGTTTAATTTAGTAGATATGATGGTGACAATGAACCAAATGGTCCCTTTACCCTTTAACATTATATTACAATAAAATCTACAATGTAGTTAGTGATTAACAAGTCCAATTTGAGACCATCCATACCTTTAGATATTTCAAATTTTACTGATTCTAATAGATCCAGTACACCTAGAAGATTGTTTACTCATAAAATTTGTTCTATCAGTAAAACAAAAATTTGAAGCTTCACACCACACAAGAACAACAACAAAAAATCATTAAATATCAAAACACTTCATAGTAATGACATTATGAACAATATGATACACTTTACAAGGTCAGAATATTCACTAAGATGATTTTACTATTTTGCCCACCAAAAGGTTTACAGTACTTAAGTACTCTAAATAATTTATATTTCGAAAATTGGCACTTAAAAATATGTTAATCTAAAGTATATGCACAAAATTACAAACTTGTACGAATGGATTACAAACTGACTACCCAAGAAGCAATAATTCATTTTAGGCTTGAGAAAAAGGATCAATATTACACTTTATTTTTATCTTTCCCTTCTTCTAAGTGCTTTTCCTATGATCAAACAAGCATCTGATTTGTATGTCACAAATTACTGCATTGGTCTTTTATTGAATATCAAATTCCTTAGCTGAGCTAGAACTAAATTTGTGTGAATTTTTTTTTTTAATTTTTTAATGTTATGATGGAAATTCTTCGAGCTGGCAATCAAATAATCTTCTTTTGTTGATTAAGCCATTTTTCAACAAAATAAATGAATTGTACATTTGAAACAATACCAAAACTACAGAGAAAACTTACATCAAAGTTATAAACAAAACTATTAACATTTCAAGTGCATAACTGTTTCTCAGTTTATGTTCAATAAATTTACAATTTGTATGTTGTATATAGGTTTAAAATTAGTTTGGAAATTTTCAATGAAAGCACTTAGTAGACATGCTATCTGTTGGTACTTTTGATATATTCGTGAATCAGTATACAGAAAGTTTCAACTATTAATGAATACAAGTTTCTAACTTCTTATTGATAATTCTCATTTACATTAATTAAAACATGCAACATTACACTTTTGTAAGAAATAAGGGTCATCCTTTTCACTTTTAATTATTCCACTAATATTAATCACTTTTAATGTTAGTAGGATATGGAATATACTGGAAATTTCAATATGAAAAATCAAGACACCATAAAAGTGAACGTTTATTATTCAACTTCTACTGTTCTAGAAATACAGAAGAAAAAAAAGCCTACCTTCTAGAACCATTACGAGTCATTTGGAAATGAAACTTATCAATTGTTTTGTTTTCTGAGTATCATGAACAGTTACGAGTTAGGCTTACGTCAACATAAAATTAGAAATAAACTTTAACCCTACGAAATTTCTTGTAACAATAATCAAGTTTATGAAAACGTTTGTTGTTATGAGAGTAATTTATGTAAGCAATGTGCAGTCGCGAAAACTACAAGTACGTGCACTTAAGTTATTGTCTTTCCTTAACACTTATGTCTCAGACTTTGGCTGAACACGTTAGTACACTGTCTAGTAAATATACTACCATACCACATATTCTCTGACTGCATCGTGGAATAGTTTCTCTCGTAGTTCTGTATCTTCTTCCATTGATTCGAGCTGTTTCTTATAGTACGACATACAAAATGATAGAAAACGTGAAAATAAATACCTCATAATCAACTACGCGTGAACTTAAAACAACAGAAAAAAAATTCATACATTCACTACTTCACGTTGAAAGATAACCCCATTATTGTCATTATACTAACTTTCAAGGTCCACAAGAGGGCTACGAGTAATTCTTTATGAATTTAATTCACAAAACGTTTATTTGTAAAAACAATCAGCCTAAAAGAATTTGCCATTGTTAATAAATTCGGTGTTAAAATAAAGGTAACCGTGATTTATTTTGTTCTTTGTTAATAAAATATTTTTCCAGTGGCATAACTACAAAAATCTCCTCCTCCTCCACGCATAAAATATCTCTCGTATGTTAAACACATAAAATAAATTTATAGAGTTACAATGCTAGAATCCGGGTTTCGATTTCCGCAGTGGGTAGATGAGTTAGTTCAGTGTGGTTTTGCTTTAAAACGTGCACACTAGCACGAAAAGTAACTGGACAGCTATATTTAATTCCCTATAACTGTAGTTACGATTCAGGCACACTTTTGGTTGGAAGCACAATAG
Source organism: Carcinoscorpius rotundicauda (assembly GCA_011833715.1). Lineage (NCBI taxonomy): Eukaryota > Metazoa > Arthropoda > Merostomata > Xiphosura > Limulidae > Carcinoscorpius > Carcinoscorpius rotundicauda. Next base: position 12,828,488 of record CM022404.1, read on the forward strand.
GGACCACTGGACACAGAAAGAGAAGGTATGGCGCGGAGCCCAACGAGCATTTTATCTGAAATCATGGATGTTTATCTTATTATTATATCGATAATTGATAATGAAAGCTATATACGATAATATACCGAGATTTTACGTTGAATATATATATTCAATGGTATGTACTTAACAGTTTACCTGGTGAAAAATTTTGCCTTTGTGCAAATCTCGGGACCGAAACGATTCGTTTGAAACCGTTGAAAAGTTGATGTGACTAGCGGATTAGAAGAGGTTACGTGACACACAAAGGCAGACAGGGAATTTGATCATTGTTAATACTAAGGAATTCGTAGGCCTATGACACGCATTTACATAACTTCTGTAATACAAATTTAATTCAGTTAACCAAGTTGCGGAAGGTATGTTATAGGACTGCTTATTTATGTGCTCTAATTTTCGCAAAATTATCGGGTTCTTTATCTTTTGCAATTTTAAGGATCAAAACGATTTTGTGATACCATTTAGAAGTGAGTGAAACTAGCGGTTAAGGAAGAGTTACACTCAATACCACTCTTCGTTGGTAAAAGAGTAGACCAATAGTTGGCGGTGGGTGGTGATGACTAGTTGCCTTCCCTTTAGCGTTGCACTGCTAAATTAGGGACGGCTGGCGCAGATAGCTTTTATGTTGCTTCGCGCGAAATTCAAAAAGAAACATTTTTACGTACGTCGTTTAAGCTACGCTTTTTTGCAGGCATCATATGTTAGATCTTTTAATCCTAGCCTATTTGAAACAAACAAACAAACAAAATGCAATCAGACAAACAAACTCATGTAGGCATAGCTATATTTAATAAAACTGTGAATATGTAACTTTATTTTATAAAATTACACGTAAACATGAAAGAAAAGTAATGCTATTTACAAGTTACAATAACGTACAGCTGTGAGTGTTTAGGGTACGACGCAGTTTTACGAGTCGAAACAAAGAAACTCACAAAACGAAAATTGAAACCTGCAGTAAAGACAAATGTTGCTAAAATGTGTCCATACAAGTCTATCAAATAAATTGAAGCTAAAAGATTGTAAAATAAAGTAAATGTGCAATTGTAACGAAGGCAAATTTAGTTCAGTGTGCAGCAATGTCTGAATGTGTGTTCAATAAGTGATAAGGATGTTGTTTTTAACGTACTACTCATGTGTCTTTTAGACTCAGATAAATTGAGAAACCCCATAGAAATTTTATTTAGTGCAATGTTTATTTTTTGCAGGAAAGTACACAGAAGTTAAATGTTGTTTATATGAAATACTTTGCAAATAAACAAATAAAGCTGAAATCGAATAGTCATCACGTGACGATAACAACATTGTGTCATATTCGTTACATTGAAAAGTTTGAATAAGCAAAAATCGGGTAAGGTATTTGTGAATCGAAAAGCCAATACGTAGTCTGGACTTCTCTGACAAAGGCCTTTCTGATAATGTGTGATTTGTAGCGTTTGATTTAGAAATTTGGGAGAAAAGTTTCGCACAGATAAAAACAGCGTATTACTTAAATAGATTTCTTTCGCTATATTTAGCATCTTGAGAGCGTTACATTGTATGGTGTTTTTCATAATAACGTATCAGTTACAAACTTACACGATTAACTTTTGTGAATTAATTGTAGTTACGAGTCATATAATAAAAATCCATGATACAGTTCCCAGTGGTGGACTTAGCAATAAGTCCAATGTGACGTTTTTCTTTTAAAAAAACTTTTTCACAGCGATAATCTTTAATATGTACGGGTTTTTTTTCATTACCGCATAATATACTCATTCAAAAATATCAATGTAGACACACTTCGGGTTTTTTTTTTAGATGAAACCGATAAATTACATATATTTTGTCTATAATAACAAAAGGCCGAATTCGTTAGTCTGTGTGGCTGTTATAGCTTAAAGAGAAAAGAACCCAGAATTACAAAATTTTGCGCTTATACTGAGTGGACCCTGAGGTTATGCACTGGGGTATTATTGCTTATCTTATTTATGTGCGTCCGAGAATGCACTTGCATATCTTTTTAATTAGCCAAACTAGCGAAGAAACACATAAAAAAGTGGTTCCTTATATTACAGATATATTAGCTTAGTTAGAGGCTTTCAAGGCAAGGACGTTGGGTAGTAGAGAAAATACCATATATTGGTGGAGTTCTGGGATCAATTGGTTTTAGAAATTTATACTGATAGTTTGAAAGCAGCCATTTTCTGAGCAAAAATAAAGTGTGTCTTTTCTTATAGCTAAGCCACATCGGGCTATCTGCTGAGCCCACCGATGGGAATCGAAACTCTGATTTCAGCGTTGTAAATCAGTAGACATACCGCTGTACTAGGAGAGAGTAAGTAATAATAAAAGAGCGCAGAGTTTCCTTTCTCAGGTAGGTTTTAAATTTGTGTCCGATGAGTTGAAGTGGATCTAGTCATGGGGATTTCGTTGTTTTGTAAGATGTCAGGAGGATCCATGATTATAATGGATTCACCTCTGTTTGCTGTGAAAATGTTTTTGTTATTCCTTTTTGGGGATTCCAGAATTATTCAAGTGCTGTTTAAATTTATTAGTTTTGATGATGTTTGTTTGAGCTTTAACCAAAAAAAATATTTAAATAATTTAGAAATAGGGTTATTTAGAGCAATATATGGGAAGGAAACTGGATGAAATTTTAAAAATAAAATTTGATATATTAATGAAACTGCGTTGGGCAGTTTATAGAATAATGAATATGATTTTTACTTGTAAAAGATCTGTGGATGAATCTTGGTCTTAAATGTTTTTATGACTGTAAGAATTCTAGTGAAATATTCCAAACTAGTTTGAAGTTCTAAAAGAGTGTTTCGGAATAACTCCAAACTTAAAGCCTTTTCCAGTAATCTAGATTAATCACCGGAAAGTAGAGATTCCGAAACAATGAAAGACATTTTTTTTACAAGGTAAAGCTGATGAAGGTTATGGAAAATAACATTGAATTCAAAATGGAATTTAGCTGTGGTGAAACTGGCTATATTATTTAGAGTAAGCAGTAAATCATAATTTTAATTGTATGCCGTTGACAGTCTTCAGAAAATGGTTGTTCAAATGAGTTAGTGTGTAATTCAGGAATCGTGGGGCTAAATCAAGATCATAACATGTCTTGAGGAATTTGGTTTCCAGCTTTGTCTTTCCTATGATGAACTGTCCTCATTTTAAAAACTTCTCAACAGAAAATTTACAGTAAAAACCACGTGTATATGTGTGTTGTATTTGTTTTTTATAGCAAAGTCAAACCGGGATATCTGCTGTGTACACGGAGGTGTCGACAGAGGTGTTTACACTCTCTGAAAAAAAACAAAACAAACAACATTTTATTAGTAGTAAATAAACATTTCCTGGATCCTCCAAAGGTAAATAAATAAATTACTAGTTGACTCACTGTGGTTAATGTATCGGATAATACCGGGTTAACTTGGCAAAAAGATGCACTAATACAGATAAACTTATCAGTAAATACGATGCTAACTTTTTAATAAAAGTATATTCTACATTCGAATTCATAAATAACTGCAAGAAAAAAACTTTTAATTTCTTGTTCAATATTAAGAACTAAAGTAAATTTAAAGAGAAAAGTGAAAGTAATCAAATGAAAAAATAAGAAACAACTGAAATGATGCATGATGAGAACAAAAAACTGATAAATATTAAAAATAGACAAACTTTGTTTGTATATTTTAATACCCGAAAAGTTTTAAATACTGAAATATAAAATACAGAATATCGCGCAAAGCTACACGAGGGCTATCTGCACTAGCCGTCCCTAATTTAGTAGTGTAAGACTAGAGAGAAGGCAACTAGTCATCACCACCCACTGCCAACTCTTGGGCTACTCTTTTACCAGCGACTATTGGGATTGATTGTGACAATATATCGCTCCCACGGCTGAAAGGGAGAGTATCTTTGATCTGACGGGGATTCGAACCCGCGACCTAAATACAGAAATATACAAGTAAATAAATCATAAACAAGAAGTAAATAAGTAGTAGAAACAGTTTTTTTAGTATTTAATATTTACAAAGCGAGAATAATTTTTATAGCAATGTATTCGTATTCACAAACTATAATAAATCTATAAGTTCTTTCTTTATGTATTTATACAATACGAAACATCCGAATAATTTAAGTTAGGGCTAATGTATCTTTATTTAAAAGTTTTAACTTTAATTTGTAGTGGATAAAACAATTTAAGCATTATTGTATGTATTTTAATATTGAGATAACAATGTTTGCGCTTTGCATATAAATTGCTGATTAAATATAAACTGTATACTTTCTTTCTCTATTTATATATATATATATATATATGTGTGTATGTATACACAAGCATTTTTTAAACTTTGTCAGTTTCTATTGTCTACTAAATGGGAAACAAGAATTGCAAATTTTTACCAAAACAGTAATTTAATTAAAAATATTTGACATTAATAGAGGACAGGACCAAATCATGAAGATAAATTTGAGCTTAAAATATTGTACTAGTAAAATAAGAACATTCGTGATGAAGAGAAACCCACTTGAAGTAAAAATATATTTTATGACGGCTGGTATGGGTATTAATACTTTTATTGATAAAGCAGAGAAAAACGTTTCGACCTTCTTAGGTTAACCTGAAAATGACCTAAGAAGGTCAAAACGTTTTTTTCTGCTTTATTAGCAGCAACGGTTGCGTCCTCTGTTGTCAAAATATGTTATTATTTTATATATCTCAGGACGGCTGGTATGGGTATTAATACTTTTATTGATAAAGCAGAGAAAAACGTTTCGACCTTCTTAGGTTAACCTGAAAATGACCTAAGAAGGTCGAAACGTTTTTTTCTGCTTTATTAGTAAAAGTGTTAATACCCACACCAGCCGTCCTGAGATATATAAAATAATAACATATTTTGACAACAGAGGACGCAACCGTTGCTGCTAAGCAGTTACCAATGAGCGAAAGAAACGGGAGGTAAGGTTAGTTCAAATCAATAAGTTGAATTTTGCAGATATTACTATTTTATACGTTTCTCCTTCCTTGATTTAAGATTTAGTATAAGTTTTATACAGTTTCACTTTATTTAACATCTATAACATGGATTAATACAAGTGTCGTTAAAGGGCTTTTACAAGGTAATACATATCTGTTAAGGCGTGCGGCTCGTAATCCGAGGGTCGTGGGTTCGTGCCCGCGTCGCGTCAAACATGCTCGCCATTCCAGCCGTGGGAGCGTTATATGTGACGGTCAATCCCACTATTCGTTGGTAAAAGAGTAGCCCAAGAGTTGGCGGTGATGACTAGCTGCCTTTCCTCCAGTCTTACACTGATAAATTAGGGACGGCTAGCACAGATAGCCCTCGAGTAGCTTTGTGCGAAATTCAAAAACAAACAAACATTATTCCAAGGATATAAGTATATATATAAACTCACAAAAAACTGGAATGCGTAGCAAAGAAGTAAAAAATAACAGTGGCAAATGCGGCTTTATATGTTCCTTTAACATCCTAATAACATTTTGTTCGTGGAATTGCAAGTTATTACAGTTTCGATATTTTAAAGCATTCTCACATAAAACAAACACACAGGAAATTACACTTGAAAATATTGACCCTAGAAAAAATCTTTACCCAAAATGTATTTTTTTTAATTAAGTGAAGGACAATTTATGCCGTCCTTAGAACCATTTCAGTATAATTAATAGATACGAATCATTCGCCATGCCAAATTTTTTCAGTTTCATATTCTTGTAAGCATAAACGTTTTTCGTTTGTTGTTAAGCCCAAGGCTACACAATGGGTTGATTACCTGTGTTGTGCCAACCGCTGGTATGGAAAACTGATTTGTAGTGTTATAAGAACCTCAGATTTGTCGTTGAACCACTGAAGGGGTAAGTGTTAATGCATATAATAAAATTATGAGCAAAAGAATGAATTAATGAAGTTTGGTTTGAATTTCGCGCAAAGCTACACGAAAACAATCTGCGCCAGCCGTTCTTAATTTAGCAATGTATGTGTGTGTGTTTTTCTTATAGCAAAGCCACATCGGGCTATCTGCGAAGCCCACCGAGGGGAATCGAACCTTTGATCTTAGCGTTGTAAATCCGGAGACATACAGCTGTACCAGCGGCGGGCTTTAGCAATGTAAGATAGGAGGAAAGGCAGCCAGTCATCACCACCATCTCTTGGGCTACTCTTTTACCAACAAAAAGTGGGATTGACCATAAGTTATAACACACTCCATAACTGAAAGGGCGAATATGGTCAGTGCGACCGGGATTCGAACTCGGTGACTCTCAGATGACGAGACGAGTGCCTTAACCAACCGGGCCGTCCATAACTTATTAATGATAATTCTAACAGTTGTTTCTGTTTCACAATTTGAATAATTAGTGTAAATTATCGTTCGTACACTTTCCAAAGTGGTTCGTGCGTCAAGATATTCATCACAGAATATTATGATAGATTATCTTTCAGAGTTTTAATAATAATCTGTGATATAATTTTCAGTTAAATGATTAAGCAGTTAAAATAATGATAATAATAAAGAATAACTTTAAAGTTTTTAAATTTTAATTACCGAGTGAAGTGTTATGTAAGAATGATGTGTTTTCGGTTTTAAACTACATTGTTGTGGGTCAGCGACAGGTCTCCAGATTTATGGACGCTAAAATTCGGATTTCTACGCTTATGGTAGGCAGAACACAAATAGTCCATTGCATAACTGCGCATTTAACATCAACCAAAACACTCATATTTTTCTATGCCATGTTGTGAAAGTTTTATTTCAAATTATAGTCCAGAAGAAATGTTGCACTTTTTATTTCAAAATCTTTAACACACAAATGCTCCCAAGGGCCTTTAACTAAGGTGCGTCAAATTATGAAGGAACCTGTGTTATTCGAACAATAGTAGTTAACAATGACTTTTTAAGTAATTAAGTCTTCAACCTTTAAATACTTGTACGTCGTTGTTGTTTTGAATTAAGCACAAAGCTACACAATGGGCTATCTGTGCTCTGCCCACCACGAGTATCAAAACCCGGATTTTAGCGTGCAAGTCCGCAGACATACCGCTGAGCCACTGGGAGGCTTACTTGTACGTCACTTCACATTTCGCATATTTACGACTGAGAGTATGTAATAGAGAATTTTATTTTTAATTATCATTATGCATGGAATTCATAACTAAGTCCATGATAGTCTAAGTGACTGTGGTGAGAAGTTCTAAAAAATTATAAATTTTATGTTGAATTAAAACAAAAAAAGATAATTTTAATAAATGTATGATAAAAACGTTTACAGCAAGAAACTTTAACAGACGTATTTAGGCTTAAGCCTTATCGATCAAAGCCTTTCTCGTCATTAAACCCCGTTCCTCACGTTCGTTTGCTTGTCTTGGTTGTAATTTGCTTACATAGTAAGTATATTAAAATACGGGCAGGGCATGGTCGGGTGGGTTAAGGCGTTCGACTCGTAAACTGATGGTCGCGGGTTCGAATCCCGGTTGCACCAAATAATCCCGCCTTCCCAGTCGTGGGGGCGTTCTAATGTCACGATCAATTCCACTATTCGTTGGTAAAAGAGTAGCCCAAGAGATGGTGGTGGGCGGTGATGACTAACTGCCTTCCCTTAAGTCTTACACTGCTAAATGAGGGACGGCCAGCGCAGATGGCTTTCGTGTAGCTTTGCGCGAAATTCAAAAGACAATCTTAACATATATATCAGATATACTTTTTCGTTTCTTTAACTTTCTAAAATTAAATAGATGAAGGACCATGGCGGGTTTAAGTTACATTTTCGTTTTTCTGTTTAATTCTTTGAAAAATTAAAAAGTGTCTTGTAAAAACCGAAGCTCAAAAAGGATTTAGGCCACATTAAAGACGATGATTTATGTTTTATCACATATTATTTATGTGATTATATTTATCACATGATTATATCACATATTTTTAGCTTATTCGAGTATATTTTATTCAAAAAGGGAAAGAATAGAATGTGAATCAAACAGGTAAAAAGTTCACGAGAGCTAAAAAAATATGTCAGTGTATAAGCCACTGTAACTAAAGGTAATGTATTTTTTTCCATATTAAAACGGCCCGGCATGGCCAAGTGTGTTAAGGCGTTCGACCCGTAATCCGGTCGAAATTTGCGCGAAATTGAAAACAAACAAATAAAGCATATTAAAACTCTTCATCTGAAGTCTTAAATGAAGCTCACTTCTTGCAAATTCAAAACTATTTTCTTTCATAACATACATACATTTATTTTTAAATTAAATTACACGATATTCACGGCAGGAACACACTATTTTGCCATCTACCAGATATTAGGTAAAAACATACATTTTTTGCAAAATATGAGATGTTTAATTTCTCTTATAAAATATAATATGAGAAACCAGAATTTATTTTTGCATATTTTATAGGACTACTTTGTTGCTGTTTGTTCACAAAGTTACACAAAGGACTATCCGCCTATAGTTGTCCTTAGTCATTAACAGTAAATTAAGATGTCAAATTATTGAATTACTTTCGTCCCATGAGCGAATAAATAAGTTTCAACAGACTTCTTTTGAACAATGCCTACTGCTTAAAAGGTAGGATTATTTTTTGTGACAAGGGGTCGCGAACCACAAATTCCCTGATTCATAGTCTCGGCGCGTTAACCACTACTTTTCCCTTCCTGTTTACTGAGACGTGAATTAGAACGGCAGATAACGCTTTACGTACACGCACGTTTTCGCTTTATCTCAAAACCTCAACTCTCCGTTAAAAATATATTTCAAAATACCATCTTCGATAATAAGGCAGACATGCAATCAATCAATTCGTGGATTTAAGTATTCGAATAGTCAAAAGGATTATGAGAAAATAAGTTAAAACATGTTTTTTTGGGTACTGGTATTTTATATGGAATAGTAAAAGTTAGGTTTTCAAACATTAGGTGTTCATATTCTTGGGCACGGGCTCTCTTCTTTCCTTTATGAGTTGATTAAGTATAAATCAGGAGGGGAAGATCTGTTTTTGTTTTATCTTTACGACAGTTGAGGTTTATGTGTTTATGTGAAGAACTCCCACTCCTTCTGGGCCAAAAAGAAACCTTAATTCCATGAACTGCCATATTTACTTGAAGGTTAATAGCAGATATTCGTAACACAACCAAGACGTGCTAGACGGACAGCTTTGTAGAACAAAGTGAGAGGGTAAATTCCAAATCATTCTACACTGTACCGCGGTTTCTGAAAAAGCTAACAAACATTACACTGAAACAATCGCGTTCCGACTAGGATGTTTGATATTTTCAAGTGAGCTGGAGCGATTTAGGTTGTGACATATTCAACAGTTCACACAACGTATCAGTAACCGGGGCATTATGGTGTTTTAAGTGATATATTCAATTGTTCACACAACGTACTAGTAACCGGGGTATTATGGTGTTTAAAGCGATATATTTAATCGTTCACACAACCTACTAGTAGACGGGGCATTATGGTGTTTTTAAGTGATATATTCAACTATTCACATAACGAATCAGTAGCCGGGACATTATGGTGTTTAAAGTGACATATTCAACTGTTCACACAACATATCAGTAGCCGGGGCATTATGATGTTTAAAGTGACATATTCAACTGTTCACACAACGTATCAGTAGCCGGGACATTATGGTGTTTAAAGTGACACATTCAACTGTTCACATAACGTATCAGTAGCCGGGAAATTATGGTGTTTAAAGTGACATATTCAATTGTTTACACAACGTACTAGTAGCCGGGGCGATACGGTGCTTAAAGTAATGTATTCAACTGTTCACATAACGTATCAGTAGCCGGGACATTATGGTGTTTAAAGTGACATATTCAATTGTTTACACAACGTACCAGTAGCCGGGGCGATACGGTGTTTAAATTGAAGAATTATAATGATAGCATGCCTACCTTATATTATATACTATATATAATAACTTGTAAGCTAGTTAAAAATAATTTACATACTTATAATTGTGACGTACGCACAAACTTTATTTCAGAAATAAGTTGACAGCATTAACTTCTATTTTAAAACTTTGGTTCCTGGTCATTACAACACGTGCAGATATACTAAAAAGATAAATTAGCACCCCTCCTCTCTTTCCTCCAAATCCCAGTGACACCCATCATATTAGAGCTTAAACATGGACATTGTAATCGTATGTTTTGTGTATAAAGCAATGAAAGAAATGTATTAAAAATGAAGATATAAATTGTTCAGTGTTTTAACACTAACTGTTTTACGTTGTTAACGTAATAACTGCATTAACTGTATTTTATAAAATGATTTTCTTTACTACTGCCTGCCTCCCGCTGGTACAGTGGTATGTCTATGGATTTACAACGCTAAAACCAGTTGTTCGATTCTTTGCGGTGGGCTCATCAAATACCCCGATGTGGCTTTGATATAAAAAAACATAAACCCAAACATAGTGCGTATATATATAAAGAAATCGAACAAGAATTAGCCCATTGACTTGCTATTGGAATAATATAGAGGTTTTGAATGACCCAATTTCATAGTTTACTTTTTGTAGTGCATATTGGTGATAAAAAGGTATTTTAGTCTAATAATAAAGACCTTTATAATACGAGATCTGTGGTTTTTCTTTAATTAGATACTCAAAGTTTCGCTTTACAGCTTCTTCGCAATTCTCTGTACATATCCTTACCTCAGGCAACAAGTGCACAGAGAGAAACTTTGAGGAATCTCTTGTCATCAAGAAGTTACAACCAAATAAGAATAGTTAACCAAAACGACGCCATTTCAATGACGTGAGGAAAACCAATAAATCAAAAGAAAGTTCAATAATATACATCTAACTCACACAATCGAAATAATACACCCTTGTAGAACGTTGCACAGTTTATTACATAATTAAAAAAGAGACAAAGTCATATGTTGTTATTCTGAACCTGCGAAACTTACACGTGAACATTTGAACATTCAGGTAAAAGTAAGAACATTGTAGCCATTAATTAGGTGTATTTGTTTGAAATTCAAACAAGTATGAAACAGCTAAAGGTAATTGAAAAAAAAAGACATCCACACATTATTCAAATATGATAAATCTCGAACTTTTTCTCTGAGATTGGTTGTTGATAAATGAAAAGCTACATGATGACCGGATTGTACTTTTCCCACCACGGATATCGAAACTCAATTTTCAGTGTGACAAGTCTTCAGAGGGGAGCTTTGAGCTATCCACCTGTAACAAGAATGAAAACATTATCGATGACTTGGAATGACCATAGAAAATCGTTATGATGTACCGTAATAATCTGTAGGATTCTCGTGTTTAAGAATTCAAGGATCAATAAAGGATCTATAATGTGTTCTCAGGTGATGAATTGTATAGTTGATAAGATCTATTTAACTCGAAGTTTTTGTTTCTCTTTTAGTTGGTTTGAGGAAAAACATCATATTTCTATGTTAATCCCCCCCGTCCCTAGAATTTTGTTATAAGTGTCATGTATTATATTGTATAGTTGTTGTTTGGTTTTGAATTTCGTGCATAGCTACGGAAAGCCTATATGCGCTAGCCGTTCTTAACTTAGCACTATAAGACTAGAAGGAAGCCAGCTAGTCATAACCACTCAATTCTTGGGCTATTCTTTTACCAATGAATAGTGGGATTGATCGTAACATCATAACACACCCCATGACTGAGAGGGCGAATGTGACGGGGATTCAAACCCGCGACTCTCAGATGACGAGACGAGCGCCTTAATCACCTGGTTATGCCGGGCTGCTGTAGTGTTTGCTATTTCTATGCCTAAGTAGGCTAGCGCAGACATCTCTCGAGTAGCTTTACACGAAATTCAAAAGAAAAAAAATTGTAATTCGTACAGAACCATTATAGGACACTAGAACTCTTGTATTAAAGAATCGTATTAATAATAACAACTCTGTGTATATCTACACGGGATGGACAAAAAGTGCCCCACTTAAAAATATTGCTAATTTGTTACAGTTTTCATTCTATAAGATATAATATGTAAAAGTATGTTTTTAGAACACTCAAAGAGACCTGTTCAAATGTATTCACAAGCCCTAATTTTAACATTGGCTTTCGTAAATACCTGAACGATTCGTGATTTTAGTTACATTTTCTCATACAAAGAGTAGTGCACCTGCTGTAGTTTCTTATATCTTCTTATTATAGTTAGCTACAAAATTATCAAATCAGTTGTTCTGCACTAACACTGTGTAACAAAAGTTTTATTTTTTTTGTTCCTGTGCAGAAAGTGTTATTTCCCAATTGCTTATGCTTAAAGTAAATGGAAAGGGCCTATTTTTCTCTTCAAATTTTGCTTTTGTGACCTGGGTAGTGAAATTTTTAAATTTACCCATTTTCCAAAACATTACAGGTAGATTCAGTGCTGAGTAGTTGATAGAGAATTTTCTCGAACTTACAAGAATTTTCTAGAATGTTGTAGAACTTAATAACATTTTCAAGAACCTTTTAGAATTTTCTAGAACTTTCCATTGTAATATATATAAATGCCCCCCAGTGGCTCAGCGGTATGTCTGTGGACTCACACGCTAAATTCCGGGTTTCGATACCCGTGGTGGGCAGAGCACAGATAGCCCATTGTGTAGCTTTGTGCTTAATTCAAAACAAACAAACAAATATATATAAATATATAACTGCTCACCACTTCAGTTTAGTTCTAGCTACATAAATGAATACATAGACCTATCCGAGGAGGCTTTACCAAGTTTCTCTGCTATCTTTGCTTCTGGGAAAGCAGGGACACCATAGCGCACTACAACAGGAAGCACTGACCACAAAGGACCGAGTTATCTGTGGGGAGGCACAATGTCAAGTGTGAGACAGAAGTGGACCTCCAGAAGGTGTGTTGTTCTTACCATTGAACATAAAATTGGGTCTTATGAAACAAGTTGTCACAGCTCTTGGTAAGGAGTCTGCAGCCATCAAGTACCTTTGAGACTTCTTCCATAAGCTGTCTGAGGCAAAGGTCAAAGTTGGTGTTTTCGTTGGACCACAAATAAAGAATATCCTGGAGTGCACAGAATTCCCCAAAAAGCTTGGACCAGCTTTGTCGCAGTGGTTCGGGGCCTCTTGGGCAATCACAAGGCCGAAAATTATGTGGAACTGGTTGAGGTTCTGACGAAGAACTACAGCAAAATGGGCTGCAGGCTCATCTTGATAACTTCAAGGAGATCATGAGAGCATACTCAGGAGCAAGGCGAACGCTTCCACCAAGATATACTGGACTTTGAACGCCGCTACCAAGGAGCGTATGAAGAACACATGATGAGAAACTGTATTTGGGGGCTGATACGTGAAATTGATTTACAATACTGTCGCAAATCTCAAAAAACTACTAATTTCTGAACATTTTGTTCATTTTTGTACAACTTCAGTATAAATAAATGCAAATCTTGATTAATATGTTTTATTTATTTATTTATTATGTAAATAAAAATGTGCAAATTTGCTGTACTTTTAAACATAAGCAATTAAGAAATAGCAAACAAAATTTGTGTTACATTTTGCAATCAAATGTAAAAATAAAACTCAAAATAATGCAAATCAATTTTATAAATTAATATTTAATCAGCATCCCCTTGGATTTCAGTCCTGCTTTACATCTACGTGACATGCTTTCAATGTGGCTCAACAGATATTATTGCTGAGTGATTAGCTGCCATCCTTCTTTGAGTGCTTCAAAAAGTTCATCTTTCGTGTTTGGCTTGCAATCTTTCGTTAATCGGTTCAACTCAGCTCATAAAATTTTCAATCAAACTGATATGAAGTGATCTACCTGGCCATTTGGTATTATCAGTTCTCTTACTTCTAAGATACCTTTTAAAGACTCCAGAATTCTGGAGAAACTTGTTTGATCATTTTGTAGGCTAAATGGAGTAAGAAGATTTACAAAAACAACACCAGGTATACAACACTAGATTTAAAAAACAACACCAGGTGTACAACACTAGAAAAAACAACAACACCAGGTGCACAACACTTTGTATGAGAAAATGTGTATATGTGTATATATAGTGAAATTAAATAATTACATCCAAATATAGGCAAATGAATAAAAAAATCACGAGGAAGGACTGTGTTAAAAATATCAAATTCCAACCTCTGATTAATTATATTATAAACATAAATTTTAACCCGTAAACAAAACACATCAAAATTAAACAAAATACGCTGCACATTTCGAGATTCATCCTTTTACCTCAGAAACAAAATACCCTAGGATCTATTTTCTTTAATTTTAATGTTTTGTTTATGGCTTAAAATGTATGGTTATTTGTAAGTGTATAAGACAGGCTCGGCATGGCAAGGTGGTTAAGGCACTCGACTCGTAATCTGAGAATGGCGGGTTCGAATCCTCGTCGCACCAAACATGCTCGCACTTTCAGCTGTGAGGACGTTATAATATGACGATCAATCCCACTATTCGTTGGTAAAAAGAGTAGCCTAAGAGTTAGTGGTGAATGGTGATGACTAGCTGCCTTCCCTCGAGTCTTACACTACGGCTGACGTAGATAGCTCTCCTGTACCTCTGCGCGAAATTCACACTAAACAGATAAGAGAAATAAACAATTTTTTTCTAGATATTATAGAAGTAATATTCAAGTAAACATACTCAGAATAAAGTAGATATTATAGAAGTAATATTCAAGTAAACATACTCAGAATAAAGAAAAGATACATCTGGTTCACCACCCTTGTTTCGAATTTTTTATCTTTAGGCTAAAATCTAGTTCTTTGGCGTTGTGTCTGACTGAGATAAAGAATAAACGTAACCTATCCTTAAATGTGACTTTCTAACCTACTGCAACAAAAAGAATGAATCATATTTTTGAGAACTTTATAACGTAAATATTCAATGTCAACAACCTACATAGTTTGTCTGTGAAGAGGAGTTGTTAGTTTGGTAGATTAAGCGGTCAAATAAGATGATAAACAATTGACGGTTGAGTGGTGTAGGATGAATAGCTGGCGACCTAGGAAACTTGACCTAACGCCCCTCACTGCAGTATGTCTACAGACCTACAACTGCAGGGACCGGGTTTTGATACCCGAGGTGGTCAGAACACAGCGCATAGTGTAGCTTTGTGCTTAATTACAAACAAACAAACTTACCATTGTTCTTATAATGGGAATATTCATTCTGATCAAACCACGTTTGTTGTTTTTATACAAACAAAAAAGATGTGTTTTTAAAACTCCGAGTCTTACGTCGGAAAGCGATTTTTTTACGTCGTAAATATCACTCTGTATCATCAAAGAAAGATAAAGTCTTTTGTGGTCGCTGTCCACATACTCAAACTCCGAAAGATCGTGTGTATTACTTGAGTAGGTTTGTCTGCACAATGACCGCTGAGATGTGTCATGGCAACAAACACAGAGCTGGTTAAAAATCGTTGTAACAGAAGAGAACACAATATGAACGGTTTGATTAAAGAACCTTCTTTAAAGTCGTTTTTCTGAAATAATGACATTTTATCATATTTCAGTCATTTTTATTATTTGTTTTCTATGGTACTGAGCAGCGACAGTGAGATAACTAGGGTTAAAAGCAGAAATGAACAAACAGATAAAAAGGTTTAAAAACTTTATTCGCGTCATATTACAAGATATTTAACGCCATACCTTTACCAACTACAATGTCGTGATTCAAGTTAGAAATGAATTATCATAGCAAAAGAAATGACTCTAAGCTAGTAAACGAGGTAGGTGTTTGAAACCAGAGAACTGGACATGCTTTTCTTTGATCAGCCAACAAGTATTTCAAAAATACGAGGTTTAATACAAAGCTACTCGATAAATGACTCACATTTTGAATAATAGCTAAAAAAAATTCTTTTGTCAGCAGCTTTCACGTGAACACGTGCCAAGTATTGTTTCGATTACCATGGGAAAGATGAAACCAGTATTCTGTCACTATTAAACAAAGTAAACCATTAAACAAAAAGGCGGCTTGAATTTAAGGTCTCATGGAAGGTCAAAGTTAAGTGTGTGAACTTAAAATGCTGAAGTTTAATATTTTACCCTTGATCAGAACGCAGACAGGTCATTGTATAGTGTAGCTTTAATTAACCTAACAACAACAAAAAAACGAAACAATCCACGATAAAATTACATTATAAATACATATTGAATAAAATATCTGAGCACAGTAAAAAACAATTCAAAAGCTTACAAAATATTATATTAGTCCCCGTGGTTGATTTAATTTATTTAAAATTTCGCAGCAACAGACAAGAAGGGTTTGTTTTGAAATTTCGCACAAAGCTACTCGAGGGCTGTCTGTGCTAGCCGTCCCTAATTTAGCAGTGTAAGACTAGAGAGAAGGCAACTAGTCATCACCACCCACCGCCAACTCTTGGGCTACTCTTTTACCAACGAATAGTGGGATTGGCCGTCACAATATACGCCCCCACTGCTGGGAGGGTGAGCATGTTTAGCGCGACGCGGGCGCGAACCGGCGACCCTCGGATTACGAGTCGCACGCCTTACGCGCTCGGCCATGCCAGGCCGACAAGAAGGGAGGTAGTTAATCAACTCTACTCACCGTCAAATCCTACGTTGGACTTTTACCAACAAATAAGGGGATTGTCTGATACGTTATAACGTCTCCACCTAGATAGACATCCATATTTAACAAAAATATGACTACGATGTTTAAGAGGGACATGATATAGTTTACAATTGTTCAAATGTTTATGGTTTACAATTTTTGTTGATTGCTTTAACCACCAGGCCACTCTAGGTGGAAGGCAGAGCACAGAGAGCCCATTAGGTAGCTTTGAGCTTAACAACAAAACACGCTATGCTAGTATTAATTAAATATATATCTATTAATAAATACCTTTCATTTTATTACAAACCTTTAATACCATGAAGTGATGAATTAATTCGCCGAGTGCTTTTATACCTGTTACAAATGTTTCCGGTGGCTCAGACGTTGGCGTGAGAATTTATAACTATTGAATTCAGGGTTTGATCCCCGTAGTAGATCAGAAATAACTATTTGGGCAACTTTGTGTGCGTGTGTGTGTGTGTGTAGCAAAGCTACATCGGGCTATCTGCTTAGTCCACCGAAGGAAATCGAACCCCTGATTTGTAGCGTTGTAAATCCGTAGACTTACAAGCTGGGGGGATGCAACTTTGGGAACAAGCAAGAAAAACATGCTGTAATTATAGCAAATTGTTAATCAAATAGTATGTCGTTGTTGTTTTTTTGTTTTTGAATTAAGCACAAAGCTACACAATGGGCTATCTGTGCTCTGCCCACCACGGGTATCGAAACCCGGATTTTAGCGTGTAAGTCCGCAGACATACCGCTGAGCCACTGGGGGGCTATAGTATGTCACTGGTAAACTTGTTAACTCTATCAAAATTAAATTAATACAATTATTAACGCGAAAATTATGGTGAAATATTTCAAACTGTTTGTTTTTGAATTTCACACAAAGCGACACGAGAGCTATCTGCGCTAGCCGTCCCTAATTTAGCAGTGTAAGACCAGACAGAAGGATAATCACAACCACTCACCGCCAGTCCTTGGATGATTCTTCTACCAACGAATAGTGGAATTGGTTTTACCTTTATAACTCCTCTACGGCTGAAAAGGCGAGTATGTATTGTATAACAGGAATCCGAATCCGCGAACTTCAGATCACAACCCGAGTGCCATAACCATTTGGCCAGACCGGGCAAATCTTTCAAACTGAGTTTCGAAAATATTTGTAGTCATTAATGTATTTTTAAAATATACACAGTTTATATTTTTAAAAATGCGGTTAATATAATTTCCAAAAATGAAAAAATAAAACAAAACAAAAGTGCACCAATGAAAATATTCAAATTATGAACGAGTCTGTGTATCTAAGTAACAATAACTGATGGCTCGTGATTTGAAAACAAAAAAGATATAATTAATTAATACGTAATTTTTGTAAGTAAATTTTAATTTGGTTGATAAGCTCGAGCTTTTGGACTTTTATATACGGTTGTTGTTGTTGTTTTTTGAATTAAGCACAAAGCTACACAATGGGCTATCTGTGCTCTGCTCACCACGGGTATCGGAACCCGGATTTTAACGTGTAAGTCCGCAGACACACCGCTGAGCCACTGGGGGGCATTTATATACGGACTTTCCAAATTGAAGATCGTTAGTTCCGGTGTTACAGCTGGTTTCGATTTTTGTTTCTAAAATGTCATTATACCTGAAAATGTAGGTATTCTGAAATCAATAGAATTTTCGATATTTCCATAATTATGCTAATAGCCTCTTTTCCAACCATCATCGTGATTCAAACAACTTAAGAGTGTTTTTATAGGGCGAATATTTTCTAGTTTCACGAAGAAAATCAGGACTTTTTAAATATGAATTCGGTTAGCGTCTAAAATTACAAAATCGAACATTTTTGGTTCTCGTAAATAGTTAGTTACTTCCAAAGACTTGCTATATTTGTGGTGTTGTAACGATTTCGTTTTTTATAACTCAGTTAAAGCAGTGAAAAGTTTAATGAACATAATGAAATGAAAGCGGATCTTCAAATTATACGGTTTCGCTATCTAACGATAACAGTTGGTAAGACGAAACTTAGAAATAAAACTTTGAATTCAACTGTTAATTTTTTTTTTCAAATACAAGTTGACCAATTAACACATTCGCCAACTCATTAATCCATCGACAATGCTGTACCAGAATAATTAATTAATGTTTTTTTAATATTATTACAATATTTACGAAAATTCAGGATGTCACGTAAAAATCTATATTTCAATGTAGCACACATCATCACTGCTTCATTTCAGATCTCGCGCTAAGAAATAGTGACCTTGATGACAGAAATTAAATTTTGAAAATTTCAATCGGAACACCAAGTTATGCATGGCTTGGCATGGTCAGGTAATTAGGACTCGTAATCTGAGGGATTCGGGTTTGAATACCCGTCACACCAAACATGCTTGCCCTTTCAGCCGTGGAATCGTTATAATTCGACGCCAACTCTTGGGCTACTCTTTTACCGATGAATAGTGTGATTGACCATCATATCATAACGCCTTCACGGCTGAAAGGTCGAACATGTTTGGTGTGACGGGGATTCGAACCGGTGACTCTCGGATTACGAGTCGAACGCCTTAACCTACTTGGCCATGCCAAGCCAGTGAGTGCTTTATAAAGTTGTGGTCAATCGCACTATTCGTTGGTAAAAGAGTAGGTCACGAGTTGACGGTGGATGGTAATGACTAGTTGCATTCCATCTAGTCTTACACTGCTAAATTAGGGACGGCTAGCGCAGATAGCCCTTGTGTAGTTTGGCGTGAAATAAAAACCAAACCAAACCAAATTTATTCAGCACATAGGCGAAACGACTAGGTCAAGAGATCTGCAGATTTTAGGTATAGCTCTCTCTGGTTTTGAGTTATTGATTGTAGCTTTTCTTTTGTTCGTTTTTACCAACAAAAGTGGGATTGACCGTCACATTATAACGCCCCCACGGCTGGGAGGGTAAGCATGTTTGGCGATACGCGGGCGCGAACCCGCGACCCTCGGATTACAAGTGGCACGCCTTACGCGCTTGGCCATGCCGGACCTTGTAGCTTTTCATTAGCATCTTTTGCTACAAAAACACTGCAAATAACGCAACTGATTGTAACTAATGACGTAACTATGTACCTGCAGCTTTTGCAGTTGTGGGTGTGGCGGACGACGAAGACGAAGGACTTGACGAACGTAAGAACTGCCGACAAGGGGAGATATACACATAAGAGGAAAGATTCTCAAAGCACCTATCGCCAGCTGTTGAGGTAATCTTCTCTGATACTATAATGGAATTTGAATGTAACCCTTATAGTAGCACATTCACAGCCTCGAAGAGCGTTTTTGTAACAACGAGTCAAGAAGTACTGAATTCATAGTTTGGTCACGCTAACCACTGAGCAATGCCCAGCTCAAAACTATGGATAAACATGCCGAGTTTTCCATGATAAAATTTTTGCAAACAAATTATTGTTGAAATAACGTTGTACAGACCATGTCATTTTTATGAATTAGTTTTAAACATTGTCTGGAAAGGTTCATTCAGAATATCAATTTAACAAAACATTGTTTTCATTGATTTGTGTTGAAGTATCTGTATATTGAAAGTATAATTCACAATATTTAATAACAATATTATATTATTTTTCTAATTAAGGATCAAAAACAGAAGGTTCGGGATTTTTGACGTAAAGAAAACTTTGGTTGCAGTAAGAAAAACGACAAGAAAGCGAAACAGAGAAACAAGTAAGACAGGAACTTACGCGTCAGAAACGCGCGATTACTTCAGATCTGTGTTCACAGTTCAGCCGAATTGGAGTGAAAAGGTGGTTTTTGTATCCGAAAGACCTAATTTGCATAAATTATTCTTCAAACTGAGTCTATTTAGAATAACATACTCTTGTTGTTTACATTTCTGAATCTGTTATTTCTCGGGAAGGAAAGATGTTTAAATTGTAAACCTGGCTAATTATTAGGGTTAAAAGAGTTAAAGTGTATTGTTTTTACAAATTACCAATAAATTTCGTTAAAATCAAATATAAACAAATTAAATTAAAATTTTAGGTGCACAAACAAATTATTTCTACGCAATAGTACTTTTTGAAGTTTGTACAAGCTCGATTTATAACAGCTTTCGAGAAACATGGATCAACACAACATGCCACATTTGACTGTTATTCGCTGTAATTTAGAAATGAAAAGAAACATAAAGTAGATTATAGATGTGTTTTCATTTCGAGAGTACGATTGATTTCAAATCCATTTTATTAAATCGCTAGGGTTATTTGGTGGAGATCATTTGTATCAAGAAACATGTTATTACTTTTTGATTAAATTTATTCGGAAGAGACCTTTGGAATTATTGGAAAACTTAAATATCTGTGGGCCCGGCATGGTCGGGTGGGTTAAGGCGTTCAGTGTGTTTTTCGTAAAGCAAAACCACAAAGAGCTATCTGCTCAGCCCACTGAGGGGAATCTAACCCCTGATTCTAGCGTTGTAAATCCGGAGACTTACCGCTGTACTAGCGGGGCGCTAAGGTGTTCAACTTGTAATCTGGGGGTCGCGGGTTCCTATCACCGTCGATCAATCTCACTTTTCGTTGGTAAAAGAGTAGCCCAAGAGTTGGCGATGGGTAGTGATGACTAGCTGCCTTTCCTCTAGTTTTATACTGCTAAATTAGGGAGAGCTAGCGTAGATAGCCCTTGAATAGCTTTGCGCGAAATTAAACAAACACAAAACTTAAATATTTGAAGATCGCTAGATGATATCCATGACAGTCGGTATGGAGTGTCTAGGGTTCGAATACCGGTCGCACCAAACATGCTCCCCTTATTAGGCGCGAGAGCAATATAATGTGACTGTCAATCCCAGTATTCGTTGGTAAAAAAGTAGCCCAAGAGTTGGCGGTGGGTGGTAATGAGTAGCTACCATTTCTCTTGTTTTATACTTTTAAATTAGGTACAGCTAGTGCAGATAGCCCTCGAGTAGCTTTGCGCGAAATTCGATAAAAAAACGGTGTGGAGTGATGGAAACTTGAAACAAAAGTGTGAAATGATGGAAACTTGAAACAGAAGTGTGAAGTGATAGAAACAAAAGTGTGGAGTAATGGAAACATGAAACAAAAGTGTGGAGTGATGGAAACTTGAAACAGAAGTGTGGAGTGATAGAAA
The DNA here is from genome assembly GCA_011833715.1 of Carcinoscorpius rotundicauda. NCBI lineage: Eukaryota > Metazoa > Arthropoda > Merostomata > Xiphosura > Limulidae > Carcinoscorpius > Carcinoscorpius rotundicauda. The sequence goes on from CM022404.1 coordinate 12,850,245, forward strand.
GTTGAAACAAAAGTGTGGAGTGATGGAAACTTGAAACAAAAGTGTGGAGTGATGGAAACATGAAACAAAAGTGTGGAGTGATGGAAACATGAAACAGAAGTGTGAAGTGATAGAAACAAAAGTGTGGAGTGATGGAAACTTGAAACAAAAGTGTGGAGTGATGGAAACTTGAAACAGAAGTGTGGAGTGATAGAAAGTTGAAACAAAAGTGTGGAGTGATGGAAACTTGAAACAAAAGTGTGGAGTGATGGAAACATGAAACAATGGTGTGGAGTGATGGAAACTTGAAAGAAAAGTGTGGAGTGATGGAAACTTGAAACAAAAGTGTGGAGTAATGGAAACTTGAAACAAAAGTGTGGAGTGATGGAAACATGAAACAAAGGTGTGGAGTGATGGAAACTTGAAACAAAAGTGTGGAGTGATGGAAACTTGAAACAGAAGTGTGGAGTGATAGAAAGTTGAAAGAAAAGTGTGGAGTGATGGAAACATGAAACAAAAGTGTGGAGTGATGGAAACATGGAACAAAAGTGTGGAGTGATGGAAACTTGAAACAAAAGTGTGAAATGATGGAAACTTGAAACAGAAGTGTGGAGTGATAGAAAGTTGAAACAAAAATGTGGAGTGATGAAAACTTGAAACAAAAGTGTGGAGTGATGGAAACATGAAACAAAAGTGTGAAATGATGGAAACTTGAAACAGAAGTGTGAAGTGATAGAAACAAAAGTGTGGAGTGATGGAAACTTGAAACAAAAGTGTGGAGTGATAGAAAGTTGAAACAAAAGTGTGGAGTGATGGAAACATGAAACAAAAGTGTGGAGTGATGGAAACATGAAACAAAAGTGTGAAGTGATGGAAACATGAAACAAAAGTGTGGAGTGATGGAAACATGAAACAAAAGTGTGGAGTGATGAAAACTTGAAACAAAAGTGTGGAGTGATGGAAACTTGAAACAAAAGTGTGGAGTGATAGAAACATGAAACAAAAGTGTGGAGTGATGGAAACTTGAAACAAAAGTGTGGAGTGATAGAAAGTTGAAACAAAAGTGTGGAGTGATGGAAACTTGAAACAAAAGTGTGGAGTGATGGAAACATGAAACAAAAGTGTGGAGTGATGGAAACATGAAACAAAAGTGTGGAGTGATGGAAACTTGAAACAAAAGTGTGGAGTGATGGAAACTTGAAACAAAAGTGTGGAGTGATAGAAACATGAAACAAAAGTGTGTCCTCTGAGGAGTTCCTCCTCCTCCTTTGCCCACTAATTCTTCTTCCTCAATCCACACGTAAAATGATTTTATTTTATTTACTGCGCTTTTTTACTTAATCATTTAAAATAAAAATATTTTTGAAATAAAAAAATGATATAAGAATTGAAAACCCTACAACATTACTTCAAAATTAACTTCTATGCCTTTTCAAAGAATAATATGGTGGGTCGGCGTTAAATCAGAGGGCTTATAACTAAAAAAAACAACAAACAAATAAGTTGTATTTAGATACTTGCTGTGGATACAGCGTAGTTGGCCCATTTTTTGAAGTTTTTTGGTTAATGAACAAACAAGTTTTCAACATGATCGAATTGATAATATACATATATATTACGTTAACTTCACATAAGACAAAAGTAAATAATAGCTCAACCGGATTCTTATAACTCGAATTGTCTCTATTTGTGTATAACATTGTTAAAGTTATCAGTGGATCTCAAATATTGTAATTCTGTATAGTATATTTATGTCTCACTGCTGGCAGGTGATGTGTTGTTATTTTACATGTTGTTGGCGTTATGATATTCAATATAATATTTTGTTCCTACGACGTAAAATTTAGTTCGAATTTAGTTAATTCTACGAAAAGAACGAAAATCTTGCTGTATAATATTGAATGTGAGGATAAAATCCCGTGTGAGACATTAATTATTATTAAATAGAATCTTATTCTTTTCTTCATATACGGGGCGTTTTAAAGTTACGGTCAATCCCACTATTCGTTGGCAATAGAGTTGCCCAAGAGTTGGTGGTGGGTGGTGATGACTAGCTGCCTTCCCTTTAGTCTTACACTGCTAAATTATGGACGGCTAGGACAGATAGCCCTCGAGTAGCTTTGTGTGAAATTCCAAAAAACAATCAAACAAACAAAAACTCGTATTAACTTTCAAAGACGATGTGGAGAATATAAAACACGGTTAACAAAATGATGAAGTAGAAAGAAAGATTTATTACAGTGTCGTAAAAATATTATTCGTATTATTGGCCATTCACGGTGAAATATAGAACATCGCTGTCTCCACTATCATAAAAAAACACACGTCATATAGCTGTAATGCATCAGTCTTTGAGTCTCAGCATTTTACGCTTAATATGACGTGATGCATACATTAGGCATAGCTCATCCCAGTAATTATAAGAGGCCTAACAAAGATTGTACTTAACATATATAGTATGTTGACGAGCTATTGCTTGACTATGTTTCTCTTAAGCTGATTTACTGAACTACTTTTGCCAGTCTTATGGCGCTTCGGAACTGTGGGAGAGTTGATAGCTTAAGTTGAAGTTGAATGATGTGGATAATAGCTGTTGAAATGGTGGTAAAGAAAGAAGATTAGCAAAGACCAAGAATGATGCCGAAAATAAAACCCGAGGACTAAAGGTTACCAGGGTATTTTACACGTATAATCAGATAACTGGATGTGTGCGTGTAACTGTTCTTTACAGCTTAATTTTCAAGCTAACGAAGTTCTGGGCGCTTAACTGTATATCTCCACGTAAATGCATATATTAAGGTTCATTTCATGGAAATATTCTATTGGCTTGCGTTATTTTACAGTAATATCCACATTCTGGAATGTATACCAATCGATGGCCTGGTTAAGGTGGGTTAAGGCGTTCGACTCGCAATGTGAGGGTCGCCGGTTCGAACCCCATTGCACCAAATATGCTTGCTGTTTCAGCCGTGGGGGGTTGTAATGTGAAGGTAAATCCTACTATCCCTTGGTGAATGAATAGCCCAAGAGTTGGAGGAGAGCGGTGATGACTAACTATCTCCCTTCTAGTCTTACATCCCTAAATTAAGGACGGTTTGCGCAGATAGCTTTTGAGTAGCTTTGCGCGAAATTCAAAACAAACAAACAAACAAAAACAGTCGATATTTAAACCACACGTGATGAAACGTTACAGAAAAAAAATGGAAAGTACGTCTCATATGATTTTGATACCATATCCACGTATGTGAAAGCTAAAATACTCGTTTAGACTAGTAAGTTTATCATAATATGTATGTATACGCCCAAGTACACATCTATATATCTACTGAAGAAATTTTATTTATTGCATCCCGAATTTCGCGTAAAGCTACTCGAAAGATATCTGTATTAGCCGTTCCTAATTTTTGAAGTGTCAGATTACAGGAAGAGTAGCTAATAAACAGTCCAACCCAGGCTATTCTAATCGACTAGTTGGATTTGATTTTTCACAATTGTAACTCACCCACAATCTCTATAAGATGAAACGCTGTTTTTTTGGTGAAAACCATAAATTAATACTCCACCTCGCTGATCAATCGATTAGTTTGGCCAGGGTTTCTATGTTGTTTCCTCAAAAGGACATTACTGCAATAGCATTATTTTGTTTTCTGTTCGGTTTGGATAAAAGTGTTGAAAAGCGTAGAATCTGCAAAACATCTTAAATATCAAACCACATACTTTTTTTGTTCCTGAGTTCTAAATATAAATATAACATTAAATTGTAACAAAATACTATTTTGAAAAGTAGGTAGATCAAGTGAACATGCCTGTGGATTTCTTTTGTTTTGCAACATTGAGTAATTTGTTGGTTTTGTTTGTCACAGTGCTAAATGTAAAGAGGTGGTGAAAACCAAACAGTTCTTTACCTATGTAGTGGTTAGTGATATACTGATACTAGTTACGTTTTTGTTGCCTCTTTTTTTATTGCCTATGCATGGTCAGGTGGTTTAAGCACTCGGGTTTGAATCCCCGTCGCACCAAACATGCTGCCCTTTTGGCCGTGGGGGAGTTATAAAGTGATGGCCAATCCCCTATTCATTGATAACAGAGTAGCCCACGAGTTAGCGGTGGGTGGTGATGACTAGCTGTCTTTCATTTAGTCTTACATTGATAAATTAGGAGCGGCTAGCGCAGATAGTCCTCGTGTAGCTTTGAGCGAAATTCAAAACAAACAAACAAACAAACATTTTTTTATTAAAGATCCTGTAACAGGCGAAGTCACGGACTCAGAAGCAAATGTATGTAAAATTCTGACACCGTCAGTAATTCAGGATTAGGGTTAGCTGTTGAATATCAAGATAGGCTAAGGGTTACGTTTGTTTGTTTGTTTTGCTTTTTGAATTTCGCGCAAAGCTACTCGAGGGCTATCTGCGCTAGCCGTCTCTAATTTAACAGCTAGTCATCACCACTCACAGTAAACTCCTAGGCTACTCTTTTGCCAACGAATAATGAGATTGACCGTCACATTATAACGCCCCCACGGCTGACAGGGCGAGCATGTTTGGTGCGACCGGGATCTGAACCCGCGACCCTCGGATTATCGGTCGAACGGATAACACGCTTGGCCACTTAGGGTTACGGTTATATAATATTAAAACAGGGTAAGGGTTATAGTCTTATAATATCAACAAAAGTCATAGTGGTGACTTTAGTACGAACTTACTTTCAGAAGTCGTTGTTAATAATTAATGGTGTTTACATTTTCAAATACAGTTAACATAAATATGTTTTTAAACTGGACTTTTTAAATACTACAGCATTTGAAGAGTAGTATGAAGTGCAAAACTTTCGTCAGCAATCTTTTTTTTTCTAGAAAAACAATAGACGAAACTTTAAGTGGAAAAATAATGAAACAAATGTTGCTTTATTATGTCCTGCGAAGGAATCGAAATGGAATTTCAAGATTAAAGAAAAAAATTGCAGTTTCCAATCACGTAAATCTTTGATATTTGGTTAAACTATTTTAAATGAAATCTGAAAATAACAGAATTCGTAACCTCTGAAAAGAGCGTTTTTTTCATTCGTGCAATCTCGCAACTTGCATCTACTTCGATGAATATATTCAGATTCAAAGAAACTTTCAATTCCATCCATGCTAAATGTTTACATCTTCAGATGTTCAAAAGAAGATTAGATTAGATGAAAGATTGGAAACAACATTTATGATGACAAGAAAAAGAGTGAGAAAAGAAAATTAGATTTATCATTTCGTTTTCAAAAACATCAGGTGAATGTTGTAAAATCATAAATTACGAGGTGCAGTAAAGACGCTCCAACAGTTGTCATATTGGTTGACTAAAGTAATAAGATCTTTCAAAAGTGACGAACTAAAGCAGAAATAAATTGTCTCTGAAGAGACTGTGATAGAAATATTTTAAATGTGTCCAATAAAGCGACAGAGGCGATTTGTTCAAAAGGATTTTTTAAATTCCTTCCATAACTTTTAGTAACACGTTTGGGGATCATTATAAGCAATACACTTGTCAAAGAAAGAACAAATACAAACTTGCAGTACTATGAGTGATTCGAAAAGATATTTATGTAAAAATAGACTGTGGGGTGTGACATCAGTAACTTGTTTGTCTTACGTCAGGTGCCTACTTCGTTTTCAAACAGTTTAAAACAAGTGTGTTTGCTCTCAGGACCATCATTTCACAAAAGGCTTCTTGTTTTGGGACAGGGAAGCAAAGAAAGCTGACCCATTACAGCTGAGGGCACTAAGATATGGTATAATTTGTGCATATATGTATGTATGTTAAATCTGGGTTGACTAGAAATGATTCCCAGAAACTTCCATATGGGCTAAACTACATCCAAGTGATGCCCTTATGGGCCTATTATAATTTTTAAACAAAAAAATTCATGGCATTTGTGATGTTATACTTTTTAAATTAAATTACTAGTTAAATATTTTCGGTTTTTTTGTAAATACCTTTTACAGCGTTTTCAGTGTAATCATTCGAAATTACATTTAATTAGATACGTCAATGAATTTTGACGCTGCAGTATATTTCATATTTTGTATAATTATTTTTTGTAACTTTCGACATCCAAATATAAATTATTTTATAAAAAGAAGATTTAATAGCATTTTTTATGTTGTCATCACAAGAGTCGCGTTTCATAAAACTTACTGTATTTAAAGACTTACAACGTCACAAATCTGGGTTTGATATGTATGGTGGGTGAACACAGATAGTCTATTCAATAGTTTTTAAATAACTGCAGACGAACAAATGTTAATAGTGGGTATAGATGAAAACCCTGAGACTCCAGTAAACAATGTGACGAATAAGTGAGCAAAGCCTTGAATTTAAACATTATGTTGGATTTATGTTTGTATCTCCTTTTATATTTATTGCAAAATCACTGAGGCTGCTTTCCTTCTTGACCAGTTGTTAACTACAGACCATGTTTAATCTTCTAACTGGCTGTTTAAATCACTGGCGTACAATGTCGAAAATTTCAGTTCTGGATGTGGTCAAGTTAGGTACGAAGGCCGTTGTGTCAATTTTACTAAACATTAACAAATAGTTTAATTCGCATGTTTACGACACAGAGAAGTAAGCGTTTCCATACACACGAGTGGGTAGGAAGTTAACATCAAACTTTCGGCTCAAGATTATGATGTTAAATAGAAGCTATAGGTTTTCATCGAGCAGGTAAATAAGACTTCTGTCGCTTCTTAATATAGGTCGTTACTATGATACACTAACTTAAAACTGGCAAGACAAAAACAAATGATATGATATAAAAGGTTACATTTTTTTACTTCCTTATGAATGCAAATAAGTTTAAAAACTTAGCATAAACTAAAAAGGAAGCATTTGCAGTTTATATTTATGGCAAAGCCACTAAGACCACGTGTTGCTATCTCTAGTTTTGTTTTCCGCGTTTATGTTGATGTCATATACAATTAAACCAGCTAAGTCAACGTTGAATTTCAGAGCTCTACCACAAGACCAAATCTCACCCACCCCCCCCACTCATAAACCCATGTAACCTTATTAATTTTTAAAACTTTCTCTGAATATCATTAATTCTCATAAATGTAGAATACTCTGGCTTGAAAAGCTTTGTAAATTTCACTTGAATATATGCTCCCAGCGTTCCAGCGGTGAGTTTCAGGTCTTATAACGCAAAAACTCAGTGTTAGATCCTCGCAGCAGATGACCAGTTGTCTAATCTTGTGATGAAAATATTCTCTTTAAAATAAATACTGAGCACCAAAAAAAGCCAAACTATACTGAAGAACCTATTTAGTACGTAGGGAAGCTTCATACCTAAGTAAGAAAAATAATTATTACTTAACTTTCTGAAAAAAATACAGTTGTGGCAATTTCGTCCCATTAAATTATTGAATATAGTTGACGGGTTTCACTAACTACTTCTTTGTAGTAACTTCTGTAACTTATTACGATATTCCATTATTAATGTAAAGTTGATAAACATTGTATTTATCTTGAATGAATAACGGTGTATTTTCTGCACATTTCTTAAATATTATAAGATAACGGAAAACGCCAAATCAACACTGTAGGCCCGGCATGCCTAAGTGTTTAAGGCATTCGGCTCATAATTCTAGGGTTGAGGGTTCGAATCCCTGTTACACCAAATATGCTCACCCTTTCAGCCGTGGAGGCGTTATAATGATACAATCAATCACACTATTCGTTGGTAAAAGAGTAGCCTAAGAGTTGGCGGTGGGTAGTGATAACTTGCTGCCTTCCATTTAGTCTTATACTGCTAAACTAGGGACGGCTAGCGCAGATAGCCCTCGATTAGCTTTATGGGAAATTAAAAAACAAACACTCGTTAAAGTTATTCGTATAAATACAAATTAGCGAGGAAGAAATACAGGTGAGTCCCTAGTTTTATGAGGTAAATGTTCACACTTCTAACAGCTCTACTTAGCGATCTACACTGTTTAGGTTTAATTCTGTTCTTCATGCAGTCAAGTGGTTATTATGGGAGCTGAAATTCTACTTTCAGATTTATTTATCTTTTCTAGTGGCCTGATTTAAGCAGCCTGTTTTATTAACACTTTTTTCTTGTTCACGGTTTTCTGCTTAATGTGAAGTAACTTCCACAAACTGATCGCAACCTTTTACTCTGTTGAATATATGGAATTTTGTGTCCTTGATCACTCACGTATATCTGCTCCTATTTGTTTTTATATCTAGTTTAATTTCATGTTTGAGATTTGTTAATACAGATTACGTCTGAAAAACAATCTTCCTACCGTTCCTTCATTTTATTTTTGTCTTTTATTATGTCTTCCCTTTATGTACGTTGGTTTAGTTGTCTAGAATTTATTAGTACTTGTAAGACAAACGTGTTCATCCAAGCAGGAGTCCTTGTAAGGAAACAATCAATAATGATTTATTCATTTCGTTAACAAACTGACAGCTGATCAAATCTATGCAGTATTATCAAAATACAGAAGTAAAAACAGAAATTCTTCAATCAAACTATGGAAAATGAGAAAATAAAATAAAACAACGACAACAAAACAACTATAAGTTTATAACCAAGAATGTTTATTGGCTGAGTTTATGAAAATAATATATTGCAACGTTAAAAATTAATCTCTCCTTAGTTATATATCCTATTGTTACAATACTCAGTAATCACACACACAAAAAAACGGAAAATTATTCTATTCCACCTTTTAGAAAACGAAAAACAACAACCAAAACATCGATGCAGACGATTTTCATTGAGATGTTTTTCTAGGGTAGAGCATCATAATAGTCTGTGTGTGCTCTGTCTACTAAGTGGAATGGAACTCAGAGTTTTAGCATTTAAACTTACCTCTGATCCCCTGGGAAAACTTTAGAAAAACATATTTATGAAAAATATTCCATCTGTTTATCGGTAAAAAATTGTAAGGTTGGTGAGAACCAACATTGTGGGCCTGGCATGACCTAGCGCGTTAAGGCGTGCGCTTCGTAATCTGAGGGTCGCGGGTTCGCGTCCGAGTCGCGCCAAACATGCTCGCCCTCTTAGCCCTGGGGGCGTTATAATGTGACGGTCAATCCCACTTTTCGTTAGTAAAAGAGTAGCCCAAGAGTTGACAGTGGGTGGTGATGACTAGCTGCCTTCCCTCTAGTCTTACACTGCTAAATTAGGGACGGCTAGCACAGATAGTCCTCGAGTAGCTTTGTGCGAAATTCCAAAACAAACAAACAAACTAACTAAAATTGTTATTAAGAAACGATTTATTTATACGTTCTAATTTATCCAGAAAAAGACATTTTCTGCAACAGATGGCAAGCTAGTCGGAGTCTTTTCAATGTTCTTCGCCAAGTATGAAGTTTTAACAGACTAAGGCGCATTTGGTAACATTTCTAAAGTTTAAAAACACACAAAAAAACATTACATCAAAATATTAAACATATAAAGTAGAATGGGAAGGCTGTAAAATGTTGTTGATAAAAATACATGTACAAATGTTTGAAGGGTGATATTGAGAGATAAACTCTCTCCTACAGTCTGTATTTGAAGTTATACGAGGGCTATCTGCGCTACCTGTTCCTAATTTAGCAGCGTAAGGCTAGAAGGAAGGCAGCTAGTTATTATCACCAACCGCTAACTCTTTCACCTACGAATAGGGGAATGGACCGTAACTTTATTACGTTTCCACGGCAGAAAGGGCGAGCATGTTTGGTGTGACGGGGATTCGTTTCCGCGACCCTCGGATTACGAGTCGAGCGCCTTAAACACATGGCCATGAAGTCTGAAATAAAATAAAATATATACAAATAAATATTTTGACTTCTGAGCGTATTTGGTTTATATAAAATCAGTTCAGGCGCCACAAAGATTGAAATAAAACATGACGTCATCGACTGGTCACTTATGACGTTTTTAATTTTTGATTAAGTTTTGTATGATTTAAATATTTTTTGTGTGAAATTATTTTAAATGTGATTCACAGCAAGAAATTTTGAAGTAAAGTATAAATAAGGTAAGCAATTTAAAATCGAATCAAATTATTACACTTAACAGAAGTTCTAGAGAAACCAGCGAAGAGATATCCTTCCGAGAAAAAAAGGAAAAATTTATCGATGGTCTTTTTTTTTTTAGTCATTTTTCAAACACTTACTCTGTATGAACCAAACAAAAACATTCCGCCCAAACCTTTCAGGTTTCTACAATAAAAAATCGATTTGATACTTATTTCTTACTTTTGTAAAAAGTGTCTATCCTGAGAATGGCGCTGTTGTCTCTAATGACTTTTTTCTTTTAGTTCTTCAAAGCTGAGTGGTTTAGATGACTGCTTTTCTAAGGAGAAGAGTATGGGAAGTGAGAACAAATATGGAAATAAAAGAAGAGAATATGAAGAGGGATTTTAACAACACTTTTAGAAAAGCTTAAGTACGCCCTCTTGCCCCTCAATACATGAACAGGAACAGTTGTGTATAAACACTCAAGTACGCCCTCTTGCCCCTCAATTCACGAACAGAAACAGTTGTGTATAAACACTCAAGTACGCCCTCTTGCCCCTCAATTCACGAACAGAAACAGTTGTGTATAAACACTCAAGTACGCCCTCTTGCTCCTCAATACACGAACAGAAACAGTTGTGTATAAACACTTAAGTACGCCCTCTTGTCCCTCAATACACGAACAGAAACAGTTGTGTATAAACACTTGTAGAATTTTAATCGTTTCGTTCTTTCACATAAGTTGCCAAATATATCATGAAATTTGTATATTTTTGCTAACATCGTAAGTAAGTTGGTGAGTCAAATTTGTCTTCAAAATGAAATCGCATTTACAGTAACTTTATATACTTCAATCTTCTCCAGCGACACAGCAGAATGTCTGTAGATTTACTCTGCTAGAAAGCGGGTGGGTAGAACACAAATAGCCCTTTGTGTAGCTTTAGGCTTAATTACAAACACAGGTCTCAAACCTAGTTGACTTTCATTCATTTGTTTCTGATAATTTATGTTTATTTTGGAAAGTTATGACAAATCACTGCTTGCTCTGCTTGTTTTTTAATTTCGCGCAAAGCTACAAAAGGGCTATCTGCGCTGGCCGTTTTTCATTTAGCAATGTTAAGACTAGAGGTAAGGCAGCTAGTCATCACCGCCCATCCCCAACTTCAAGGCTGCTCTTTTACCAACGAAGAGTGGAATTGACCGTGCCATTATAACGCCGTCACGGCTGAAAGAGCGAGCACATTTGATGTGACGTAGATTCAAACCCCTCAACCCTCGAATTACCAGTCAAGCGCCCTGAGCACCTTGCCATGCTAGGCCGCTTGTGGCAACTGCATTAGAGCTACCCGGAGCCCTTCGTAATGTTGAAGTACTAAATAGATAAATGCGGCTAGTCAACAATGCTTTGTCGTCCACCATCTATGTTAAATATTTGATTGTCACTCTTATAACTCAACCACAACTTATTAAGGTGGGAATAATAATTTCTCACATTGCATGGATTCGAAGCCGGAATGCTAACTAAGAAATCCAGAACTCTACCAAAGGACCAAATCTCGTGTTGGTTGCGATAATGGATAAGTTTTAGTGAAATAACATTGGGAATTATAGTTATTTAGTTTTCTGCACAGTGCTGTTCTTGGTTCTAATTATGTATATCTTGGCAATAAACAAGAAAATTCTTGTTGTTTTTTTTTAACTTCGCACAAAGCTACTCGAGGGCTATCTGTGCTAGCCGTCCCTAGTTTAGTAGTGTAAGACTAGATGGAAGGCAGCTAGTCATTGCCACCCACCGCCAACTCTTGGGCTACTCTTTTACCAACGAATAGTGGGATTGATCGTAACATTATAACGCCCCCAAGGCTGAAAGGGCAAACATGTTTGGCGCCACAGGGATTCGAACCCGCGACCCTCAGATTACGATTCGTACGCCTTAACACGCTTGGTCATGCCAGGCCTTAAGAAGGAAATGCTGTGTAAAAAAACTGTGTGTGTTTCTTTAGAAGCAAGCACAAAAAAGACAATTTACGCCAGAGAAACAAGAATCAGGGCTGGATTAAGGTTTAGCGGTGCCCTAGGCCAAGGTAAGATTTGAGAATAACAATAATAATAACTCACTCTGGCCTCTATTCCACCAGTTTTACGATCTATAACTTTTTTTCATTTACTTGGGTGACCGGCGGAGCTCCTGTTTGGCTGGGGTCCCTGGTGATCTGTGCGTTGATTCAGTACTGAAGGAAATATATAACACTGACAAAAAACCTTTAGGGACTAAAGCCTGCTACAACAGCAGGCGTTACAACGCTCAGGATGGTTTAATACCATAATCAAAACAAGAGGTCACCAAGAGATCAGACTTTTTAAGAATTGTATTCTGGAATTACTTCATGTCGAACAGTTTTTCATATTGAAAGTTTACCGAGATGAAATGAATAAATGAGGGAAGAAAACAACATATATATAAAACTATTCTTCATGAGCTGTTGTTTTGAATTAAGCACAAAGCTACACAATAGACTATCTGTGCTCTGCCCACCACGGGTATCGAAACTCGATTTTTAGCGTTGCAAGTCCGCAGACCCACCACTGAGCCACTGGGGGGCTGTGTGAGTTACACTTTCTGTTTGCTTATTTCAAAGTTCGTTCTACGTTTACCAAATATTTAAAATATTAGAAAAAGAAAAGACTAGATGTTCGAGTAACTGAAATATTGATATAATAAATTTTCCGAAGAAATCTGGATAACAAATATCATGTGGAAAATTTTAAACCAGAATCTCTGATCAGTATTGCAAACTTTGTCCTGATTTTGATAAATACCATCGAATATGTTCGCTCTTTCAGGCGGGGGGTCGTTATAATTTATTGGTAAAAAAGCAACTCAAGAGTTAGCGGTGGGTAATATTCACTGACTGTCTCCCCTCTAGTATACTTATAACGTAGGGACGAATAATTCAGATAATTCTCGAGAATGTTTGAGCAAAACTGAATAAACAGTTTAACAAATTGTTAATTAAGTATTGTAGACTGAGTTTTGTGTCTTTTTAATATCAAATGTTTGTGTTATCTCTTTTAAATATTGTATAGTAAGTCCTGTTTCAGTTAAATATTGGAGGTTAGTGTTATCTCTGTTAAATATTGTAGAGTAAGTTTTGTTTCAGTTAAATATTGGAGGTTTGTGTTATCTCTGTTAAATATTGTAGAGTATGTCTTGTTTGTGTTAAATATTGAAGGTTTGTGTTATCTCTGTTAAATATTGTAGAGTAAGTCCTGTTTCAGTTAAATATTGGAGGTTTGTGTTATCTCTGTTAAATATTGTAGAGTATGTCTTGTTTGTGTTAAATATTGAAGGTTTGTGTTATCTCTGTTAAATATTGTAGAGTAAGTCCTGTTTCAGTTAAATATTGGAGGTTTGTGTTATCTCTGTTAAATATTGTAGAGTAAGTCTTGTTTGTGTTAAATATTGAAGGTTTGTGTTATCTCTGTTAAATATTGTAGAGTAAGTCCTGTTTCAGTTAAATATTGGAGGTTTGTGTTATCTCTGTTAAATATTGTAGAGTAAGTCTTGTTTGTGTTAAATATTGGAGGTTTGTGTTATCTCTGTTAAATATTTTAGTCTTGTTTTTATTAAATATTTTAGATTAAATCCAGTTCCTGTAAATATTATCAGATTGAGTTCTGTCTTTGTTAAACATTGTAGACTAAGACATCAATTCATGATAACTGATTGTCAATTTGTGTAACTGGCATGGACTAATGGCTAATGTGCCAGTTAACACAAACCACAATGTGACTGTACAAACCACAATGTGACTGTTACCTGTAAATAATAGGTGTAAATATTACTGTTTGTTGAATATTTTATCAAACAAACAAAACTCGAAGTTGTAGTGAAGTTATTTTTAAAGTACACGTTCTCGTCTCTACCAGAATCTGCCCGTACAATGCAAGGAATATTAAGATTTCCTCTGCTACTAAAACTTAACTGAAGAGACACCCAAAACAACAACACCCAATACCATTTTCCAAAATATAATAAAAGAAAAAAATAATACTCTATTTGGAATACTGGAAATAATTTCAATCATGGTTCTAAAAGCTTGTAGTGAGACTGTATTGTATAATGTAATCCAACATCGAAAATAAACAGAAAATAAAACTTTTTCTTTCTGCTCTAAACATTGGAAAATCTTATTCAAGTCCTTTCAGCAATACTTATGCGCTTAGAGCGCCGTCTGGCAGGTATTATACGAGACAAAAGATCAGAAGATGAGACGTAGTTCTGCCAACTGTGTTGTTTCTGCTAGAAATTTTTATAAATTTATTTTAGTCTTCTTATGAATTCGTAATACGTTGGACAGTGGTAAGTTTACTTTAAAATTCGGATTTAGTTTTGTGCGTGGACACAGCAGACAGGGCATTGCTGATCTGTTCGAAAAGAAACGAACAAGCATTTTGTTAGGACAGTGAAATCACGAATAAAATTTGAAATGTTTGCATTTCTCTGTCTAAATTTTCACGAATGCAGAAGTAAACCATAAGCTCGTGTTACTTCAAAAAGCTTCTTGAGGAATAACAACTCGAGACTGACATTGTGAGAAACAGTTTAAAAGGCTGAGCGAATACTTATTAAAGATTTTCGAAAATATTATATATTTTTTTCCACTTCTTATAATAAATAAAGCTGGTTTATATGCTATTGTGAGAAGAAACGATAAAACTAATAAGCACCTTGAATATTTTTAAATGATCAATTCATCTTTACAGTTTGATCGTGAGCTTAAAGAACGATTAAAGTGTTTTCTATGGTTTTCTACATTTTATGTATTTTTTGACGCACACAAAAAAGATACGTGTTGATTAACCGAAGATCCCCTCGAGGATAAGTGAAGATAATTTATGAGAACTGAAACTTCTGCAATATTAAACCTCGTATTACAAGTCTGAATATCTACCAAAACACAGATCGAATCTTGGTTAGCTATCAAAATCATTCCATTAAATCTTGAAAACTTATCAAACCATTTCGTGGAAACCTTAATGCCTATAAAATAAATATAATGAGGTCTTGAACACATATAAGGTGATATACTATGCAACCCTCAATACACGTCAAAGTGTAAAATGAAATATTGTAAACGGATCAAACCGTTCTATGAAATCCTGAACACTCACCAATCCATATCATTACATCCTGAGTACTTTCCAAACTATAAACACCTATGTTGTTGTTGTTTTGAATTAAGCACAAAGCTACACAATGGGCTATCTGTGCTCTGCCCACCTCGGGTATCGAAACCCGGTTTTTAGCATTGTAAGTCCGCAGACATACCGCTGAACCACTGGGAGGCTAAACACCTATGAACATATGCCATAGAACCCTAAATGCGATCAAAGAACAGTATATAATTTTGAATAACTTTCGAACTATACAGGAGAATTCTAAATACATATCAAACTTTACAATACAATCTTCAAAATCTGTCAAGATGTAACTACACATACCCATCAAATCATACCATGGAATTCTGAATGTCTGTTAATTCATTTTATATAGTTGTGAATTCTAATTAAATTATATCATGGAATTTCGGATACCTTCTAACGATAGTAAGGAATTAGGAATACATATCAAACAATTGAGCCACATTGAGTCAGAATGAGTCACAAATACATATCACACCATAAACTTCTAATTATCTATCGAACAAATGCAAACAAAAATATTTACAACTGCTTTACGTTGAGCATTGGTATAATCTGAAGTCATATTTACTTATCAAAACAATGACTAAGATATCAGTCTTTCAGGTTAGTTAGTTATATTTATCTATGCAAGCCATAGTATTCAATCCAACAAAAAAAATGTATCATTTCTCACAGTTTTGTTTCTTTTTTTGGAATTTCGCGCAAAGCTAAACGAGGGTCATCTGCGCTAGCCGTCCATAATTTAGCAGTGCAAGACTAGAGAGAAGGCAGCTAGTTATCACCACCCACTGCCAACTCTGGGACTAATCTTTTACCAACGAATAGTGGGATTAACCATTACATTATAACGTTTCCCATGGCTAAAAGGGGGAGCATGTTTGATGAGACGGGGATTCGAACCTGCGGCCATCATATTAAGAGTCGAACACCTTAACCCACCTAGCCATGCAGAGCCCACTTCTCACAAATATCAAGGCCCTGGCTATTGTGTCAGTTTCACTGCAAGTTCTATTTATAAACTTTAATCTTGATTACACTGTACTTTTTGTACTTTTCTATAAGTAAATGAAGGCTTCTTTTTTAACAGTACTTTCTTTGAGACAGCGAAGATCTGAACCACCATTTTCTATTTCTTTTTCTTTTCAAAAGCATTATCATTCTCGTGCAATATAAGTCGGTACTTCACGTTCTTACCACCAGTAGTTACTTACAATCACTGCAGTCACCTATGAATAGCACGTTCGTTCACCGTAAACTTTTTTGTGTTACTTGTTACCTGGATGATGGATAGGGTGTGTATATTCAAAAGGTTTTTGAAAAGATGCCTTACGGAATATTACATAAGATAAAAACATTAGTGTAAGTCTCAGAACGAATAACTGATTGGACTGTCAGGTGGCTGGGTGAGAGAAAGCAAAACTTGTTATTAATGAAGTCAATCTGGATCTTTGCTGTTAACTGTTTGCCTCAGATTTCGCTGTGTTGGGCCTTGCTTTTTGATTGTGATATTGATAGTAAAAATTGTAGAGTAATAAAGCTTGCATACGATATTAAATGTTTAGGTACTTATTAGCTCTACTGATAATGTTGACACCATAAAATGATTTATATCGACCGGCAAGCTAGAAAAATATTTGTAAAAATACCTTTATTCATTTTAAACACACAAGAATGCATTTGGGTTGTCATAATTCCAGTCACTTGTTTGATAAAGAAATGTACCCGTTGAATAACAAGACTGAAGGAATTGGGCATAATAAGTCACGTCACTGAGGCAAGCAGGAAAGCTAGTAAAATTCCAGGATATAATGTTTACAAATCGAGAGAGATAATTATTTTTTTTTAAACAAATTATTGATTAAGCCTAACTTGGAGTATCGTGGACGGTTTTGATTTTCTTTTCGAAAATGATATTGTCTTATTGGAAAGGGTTCAGACGAGGGCTACTACAGTGACTCTAAGTTGAATATGATTTCTTATTGGATAGGTTAAAATATCTGAATTTACCTTTTATTGAAATAAAAAGGGCATGACGTCATCTTATTGAAGAGCACGAGGTTATTAGATGATCAATGTATTAAAAACCTGATTTCTTTCTGATATTTTCTGAAGACAGTAAGACACAAGTTAAATACATGGATAAGACTGATCAAGACAGTTGATTTTTTTTAATAGGGTGATTAAATTATTAAGGAATTTTTATTGGCATGTCCTGAACTTTAAGGGGATATAAAAGAAATTGATGTATTTCTGAAAAATAACAGAGTGAACTTTAAGTTTTCTTTCTCTCAGGAACTGGAGTACAAAGATGGTCCCTCGCTGCCAGTGTGCATCATGAAATATCACAAAGCACGATTTGTAATCCTCTCTATCGTTACATGATTTCCGAAAGAAAGAGCAACACGTGAACACACCCATTCCCTGCAGAAAGCTTTTTCAAGTTTCATGTGAGTAATATGTACTTACTAGTTATATACTTCGTTAATGATGGAAACTGAATTATTACATTTGTACTCTAACTTAATCTGAATGAAATATACAACCAACTCTTAAGTAGTGGGAAGATTTGTAGGTTCATTTTAAACTTAATGTTAAGATTTTATGTTAATGCCTATCTAATTAATATTAAGCTGTAAAACTACTCGTTAGCAAACTTCACAGCCGACTTGATCATATATATATATATAAATACAATTTATTTTTATATAATGCATAAAACCTAGAAAAGAACATATAACGAAGTTAAGTTATGTCATACTTAGCACTCGTCAAGATTACGAGTTGAGCGCCTTAACCACCTGGCCAAGCCAAGCTTCGTTCAAAAATAATAAAGATTATTCCTTTCCAAGCATATCGAATTTCTATACGCAGCCCCCCAATGCACAGCAGTATGTCTGCGGACTTATACTCTTTGACAAGTAAAGATACCATAAGCATGTAAATATCTGTATTTTTGAAAACAACTTTTCATTACATCATGATCTTTGTGATCTAATAAAATGAAATCATTAACAGTAATGAACTATTTTTATTTTTATTATTTGTATGTTACAACATAGAATTCTACTTGTCAAGATATTCTGTCATTCGTCACACAATCCTTCAATAAACAGGGAACCCAGACATATCTTTCTATTAGTATGATTTCACCGAAAAACGTAAAAGTGCATATTCAATAAATTAATTCTAATTTAAATTTGGGATAATTTATTATTCATCCCACATCTCTCTTTTAATAAATAGTGAAGCTAGTTATATCTTCGTAGTGGTGTTGTATTGGAAAGATGTATAAAAATATAAATAATTTGATATCATGTCGTCAGTATTATTAAGTTCACTTTATGAATAGACAAGATTTGGACTAGTGGGTCGTGTGCCGAGCTAAAGAATCAGATCGTTTGAGGAGTTGATGTGCCGTGCTAAAGAATCAGATTGTTTGAGGAGTTAGTGTACCGAGCTAAAGAACCAGATCGTCTGAGGAGTTAGTGTGCCGAGCTAAAGAACCAAATCGTCTGAGGAGTTGGTGTGCCGAGCTAAAGAATCAGATTGTTTGAGGAGTTAGTGTGCCAGCTAAAGAATCAGATTGTCTGAGGAGTTAGTGTGCCGAGCTAAAGAACCAGATCGTCTGAGGAGTTAATGTGCCGAGCTAAAGAATCAGATCGTCTGAGGAGTTAGTGTGCCGAGCTAAAGAACCAGATCGTCTGAGGAGTTAGTGTGCCGAGCTAAAGAACCAGATCGTCTAAGGAGTTGGTGTGCCGTGCTAAAGAATCAGATCGCCTGAGGATTTAGTGTGCCAGCTAAAGAATCAGATTGTCTGAGGAGTTAGTGTGCCGAGCTAAAGAATCAGATCGTCTGAGGATTTAGTATGCCAGCTAAAGAATCAGATCGTCTGAGGTTTCAGCAATGTTATGCTAGTGCCCATGTTTTGGTATCATAAAACTACCAGTAGATTTTGGTATTTGGTTAAAAATATTTGTACAGGCAGAGAGTAATTATTGTTCTTTTCTCAGGCCAATCCTCGGTGGCACAGCGGGCTGTCTATAGATACACACCGCTAAAAACCGGGTTTCGATATCCGTGGTGGGAAGAGCACAGATAGACCATTGTGTAGCTTTGTGCTTAATTCTAAACAAACATGGTCTCAGGTTAGCAATTCCAAATTAAGGATGACTATTTTTAAATCTTGAGGTTTCTGAGCTGATCGTTTTACACACGTGTTATATAAGGTACCGTTTAATTTAAAAATACAAAGAACCATTTTTAAAGTTACTTTTATTTCGAGTCCAATAAATCACTACTCATTGCTAATATATTTAAGGTATATTGATTTCAAACATCAACGATCCGGCATGGCCAAGTGGTTAAGACACTCGACTCTTACTATGAGGGTTGCGGCTTCGAATCCTCGTCTCACCAAACATATTTACCATTTCAGCCGTGGGGGCGTTATAATATAATCGTCAATCCCACTAATCGGTATTAAAAGAGCAACCCAAGAGTTAACGGTGGGTGGTGATGGCTAACTGCCATCTCTGTAGTCTTACACTTCTAAATTAGGGACGGCTAGCGCAGATAGCCCTCGTATAGTTTTGTGCGAAATTCGAAAAGCAGTTAAACAGCCGGATGAAGTGATATTATGACAAAATTTATAACATTTCCTGTTGATTTCCTATTAACCTCATCTTTAATAAAAATATCGTTTTGATCAATTATTATATGCGATATGATGGTAAAATTTATGGTACGTTTCTATTGACACTCAATATTTTTAACAAGTTAGAACATAAATTTCCATTCTGTTAAAACTTTATTTAATTATAGATTTAATTATTTTGCGAGGTTTCCAGTGACTCAGCGGTATTTCTGCGGACCTACAACGCCTCAAACTGGATTTCGAGACCCGTGGTGGGCAGAGCATGGATAGCCCATTGTGTAGCTTGGTGCTTAATTCAAACAACAACAATTATTTTGCGGTATCGAATCTGAACGTTTCCTCGTGGATGTTCGAAACTCGGTGATCTTTGGTAAGTTACATTAAAATCAATATAGTTTTTTTTATTTTCACAGTTCTGATTGATAAGGATTTTGCTTCTAACTACCTCCAAATAATTTTATCGTATCTAATCACTATTATTTCTTAGAAGCAATACCTCTTTTTCACATTGGCGTTTTACCTTATTAGCGGTTAGTTATTTGGGTTTTACTTGTATATTATTCACAGAAACGGAAGCTCGTACTTCCAAATATTGCAGTTTCCTCCATCTAACCAAAAGTGAAATTTCATAAAATATCTTTCAGGTTTATCAATAAAACAGTACTTCGTGCAGTTTAATGCACCGTTAAAGCTGTCACGTGACATCTACAGCTCTTTTCAATTATTATTATTATTTTTTAGGTGACATTCACGCTGACTTATACACGTGGAGGATAAATCTGAGGCGGCCTTTCAAGTCTAATCTGTTCATAATATAATCGACGAATTCAATAGGGTCGTTTTAGGACCCCGCTTTGTTCAAGTGGATATACACTTAAAAGATGTTGACTCACTAGATAATGACGCGATTGCGCGCGTGTCTTTATGCGATCTTTTGCTCGAGATCATAATAATGTCTACATCGTAAAGCCTCGCACAAAATGTTGTCGAAATGAGTTTTGTAGGTCGCTAGATCACCATACAAATCACTGGAATGTAAGCACCGAACGACCAATCCGACAGTTATCACTTGAACTTGTTTCCGTTTTCCTCGAAATGTGTTATGAATGAAAATCAGTGTCCTGTCAGTTTCCTCCTAACTCGAGTGGACGTTTCTCGTTTGTTTATTTCATAATTTTGCGCTAGTCTACATAGGAGTTATTTGTGCATTGCCAACTATAATTTAAGTAGTTAGTTTAAAGCACAAAGCACAAAGTTACCCAATAGGCTCTCTTTGCTATGCCTACTACGAGTATCGAAATTCGGATTCTTGCGTGGTATGTCTGAAGACATACTGCTGTACTAGTTGATAGAAGGCTGCAACTTGGTATTGATAAACTAAAGTCAATAACAGCCATCGGTAACTATTGAGTGAAGTGATAGTGTTCGATTGAATGGGTGAGTGGGAGGTTGGGTGGGTGGGTGAGATCTGAACATCAATCTTATAGCTGATAATAATCCGTGGAGGTGTTATAATGATACTTTTAATCCCACTATTCGTTGGTATAAGAGTAGCTCATGAGTTGGCCGTGAGTGGTGATGACTAGCTGCCTTTCTTTAACTAAATTATGGACGGCTAGCGCAGATAGCCCTCATACAGCTTTATGCGAAAGTTCCAAACAAACAAACATAATTAATCCTCGAAATCAAAGTCAGAGCTCGCTAGTAACTTAATAATGCCCGGCTTACAGACTTTTATGTGTCTATTAGCATACTTGTGTGTATCGATAAATGTAACATAATTCAGAATTTTGTGTTTTAACATACGTCCTTGTGTTCAGAACCTCAGTAACCATTTGAAACGTCACATTTTACGTCATTTAGGCAAAATTACTGTAATTGCGAAGTTACATGATTAATTCATTACTTTACAATAACGTTTATTGATTTTTCGATTTAGCTAACTGAGCTTATAGCCAATAGCATAGCTATTAAAAAGCATATTTTAAAAATTACTTTGAGAACTATTAATAAGACAATTGAGTGGTAAGGTTAAAATTTGGAGTTTGATCCCCGTGATAGATAGAACAGAGAGCTCTATATGTATTTGCTTTAAAACAGTAAAAGCATTAGAATCAATGATAATATCTTGTATAAGTTTTATTTTATCGCTGTGTTTGAAATAACAAATAAAATAAGGAACCACTAAGGTGCTGTTGAATTTCTTGCGTTTATATCGTATATATCTTTATAATGCCTTATTATTCAAAACAAAACCAATGTAAGTGGCGCGTACGTGTGACATCTTTTATTAAAAGCACCTTAAACAAGTCCTCTGGTGGGATAGCGGTAAGTATACGAAGTTAAAACTCTAAAATCAGGGGTTCGGTTGCCCTCGGTGGACACGGCAAATAGCCTCATATGGCTTTGCTGTAAGAAAACACATGCACATACCTTAAACAAAATTTGAGATGCGATTACCAGAGGGTACTTCTCTAAAAGAGAAATGCATTTTGATTTTAAAAAATGCTGAGATAAACCTATCTTATTGTGTTTGCACCAATTGCTTGATGTATCTATTCAGGACTAACCTGAAACTGTCGATTTTATTGAGATGTTATTATACTGTCAGTAAGTAACCCATCTGATGATTCAAAGTATTATACTGTCAGTAAGAAACCCATCTGATGATTCAAAGTATTAAACTGTCAGTAAGTAATCGATCTGATGATTCACAGTATTATGCTGTCAGTAAGTAACCCTTTTGATGATTCAAAGTATTATACTGTCAGTAAGTAACCCTTCTGATGATTCACATTATTATACTGTTAGTAAGTAGCCCATCTGATGATTCAAAGTATTATACTGTCAGTAAGTAACCCATCTGATGATTCACAGTATTATTCTGTCAGTAAGCAACCCTTCTGATGATTCACAGTATTATACTGTCAGTAAGTAACCCATCTGATGATTCACAGTATTATACTGTCAGTAAGTAACCCATCTGATGATTTACAGTATCATACTGTCAATAAGTAACCCATCTGATGATTTACAGTATTTCAGTAAACCTAGAATTTAGTTTTACTTGCATTGATAGATTATTAACAGTGCAGTTCGTATCATTTTGTTATATAGAGTTAACTAAATTAATATTTTAGTGGATGTTTGTCTTGTCATTAGTTTAGTTTTAATCAGAATTTATTAATAATTTGCAATGTATACGTTATTGAAAATATTTATTGAAACAGCGAGAGATTGGGTATAGCATGTAAATATTGTGGAAACAGTGAGAAACTGAATGTAGAGTGTAAATATTATGTGATTGTGTTGATTATTTATTCTACAACTGTATTCAGAAATACATATTGATTTATTACACTGTCAATTAACGTAGCTGACATAGAACTATCTGTGCTAGTTGTCCCTAATTTAGGAGTCTAAGACGAGAGGGAAGGCAGCTAATCATCGTCACTCGCCGCCTACTTTTGGGCTACTCTTTACTAACGAATAGTGGAATAATTAGTGACGGCTATTTTGCAATCTTAAGGTTCTTTAAGGTGTAATTTAACTATTTAGATAAAAAATATAAATGAAATATTTAATATTTTTACAGTAAAATATAATGTCAACAAAAAGAATACACTTTTATACATTTCTCAGGTACAGAGAGAAGTATGGCCCGGCATGGCCAGGTGGATAAGGCGCCTGATGCGTAATCTGAGAGTCACGGGTTTGAATTCCCGTCACACTAGGTATGCTCGCTTTTTCAACCCGTGTAGGCGTTATAGTGTAACCGTCAATCCCACTATTCGTTGGTAAAAAGAGTTGCCCAAGAGTTAGTGGTGGGTGGTGATGAGTAATTGCCTTCCCTCTAGTCTTACACTGCTAAATTAGGGACGGCTAACGTAGATAGCTCTCTTGTAGTTTTACGCGAAATTCTAAAAACAAACAAACAAATAGCGAAGAGAAGTAATTTTTAAACTATATTTTATCCATCAAATATATTTGATTTTTGTTCGCAGTTGTGATTAATTATTAAAACATAGCTGTTGCTTTTCTCAGAAAAAAATCCAGTTTACATTAAAATTGGGGGTAAAGTGAATAGCTTGTTATTATTGATAGTCACGTTGGATTCTGTGGTTCTCTTAGTCTCTGTTTTTTCACATTTTTAATCTTGTGTAATTTTATTCTAAAACGCTTTTAAAAGTTTTATGAGAACTTGTGTCCTTTTTGTAATTTATTTCTATTATAAATGTGTATTTACTAGTGGGTGGTTTAGGACTCAAGTAGCGACATCACAAACAGAGTTGTAGATGTAATTTATAGTGATATTTCTGGTTCCGCAGAAGTGTGTTCAGTCCTTCTTAATGTAATCAAGGTTGTACGAAAAATAATCCAAGAAGAAGTATGTTTTTTCTTACAAAATATCAATCGTTACGTTATCGATTGGAGAGGTTTGTTTTGTTTGGGTCTGCAGAACTGTGGTGTTCCTTTTTCTTTAAAAAAACACGCTAGTAGCTTTAGAAAGAGAATACAAACAAAGAGATTTGTAAAAACTAACAATGAATATTACACATACAGCAACATTCCCACGAGTACAGTCAAGTGAAAATACCTAACCAATAATAACCATGTTTGAAGTGTGTGTGAAAAGGTTATATAAAGCTGTAATTAAAAACCATGTAAGTTATTACTAGCCGCACTAAGTTTCTATATCAGATACTCCCACACATCAATACACTTGCATCCGGTATTTGAGAAGTCCTCTGAACTACAAATGAAGAGCTACAGGGAAATAATCCTGTAGGTATTAAACCAGATGTCGGCTTTCTCAGTAATTGTGTCTCTGAAGTCCTCTAAGGTCAAGTAAAAGGTCATTTTCTTCGAAAGCCTTATTAATATGTGTTATACATCGAATATGACTAGGGAAAGATGTACGCTATAATAAATGAATCAATTTAAACTAAAAATCACCAAATTCGTTTCAAAACAATAGATTTCAGATTAGATTGTAAAGGTATTACAAGATGATGGCAAACAGCCAGAAGTTGCCAACATATATGAAATGTATTAGATGGCTAAAACATAGTTTCAAATTACTTCTCTTGGCATCTGAGGACTGTATAGTAATGTATTATTTCTATTACCATTATATTTTACAGTGAAAAATGTTAGCTACTTCATATAAATTAAAATGTTTGATCTAAATGGTTAAATTATTCTTCAAATAACCCTAATATTGTAAAATAGCCGTCACTAACATAAAAGGGTCCAGGCGGTTAAGAGTTCAACACGTAATCTGAAGGTCACGGGTTCGAGTCCCCGTCACACAAAACATGCTCGCCCTTTCAGCTGTAGGGGCGTTATAATGTGATGCTCAATCATAATGACGATAATAATACTTGAAGTGAAAATGTATTTTAATGAAGACTGGTTTGAGTATTAAAACTTTAATTGAAATAATATACAAAACATTCTGTTAATATGAAGATGGGCAAAGAAGATCAAAACGTTGCTCTGCACTTTAGTATAATTAAAGTTTTAATACCCATACTAGCCATCTTGAGAATGCAATATGATGGTCAATCCCACTATTTGTTGGTAAACGACTAGTCCAAAAGTTGGTGGCGAGTGGTGATGACGAGCTGCCTTCCTTGTGGTCTTACACTGCTAAATTAGGGACAGCTAGTGTAAAGTGCCCTTGTGTTGTTTTGCGCGAAATTCGAAACAAACGCTTCCTAGCACACATGACAGCCAAAAAAATTTTGCTCACCCCAATTCGTTCACGTGGACGTTCCTTTTCTTCCGTTTTCATCAACACATGTCACTATCAGCTGGATATATCCCCGTTTCTTGGAAGGAAGCAACAATATTAATGTTCCAGAAAGAAGGAAAACCAGCGAATAAACCAAACAACTACCGCCCAATTAGCTTAACCAGTTGTATTGGCAAAGTATTAGAGAGGATAATTAGTAATTAGTCTGTCAGTTTACTTAGAAGAAAATTCAAAATTACCAGAAATACAAAACGGATTTCGAAAATACCGCCAAACAACAGACCACCTGATTCGACTTACAGAATCAATTACCGACAGCTTCAATAAAAATGAATGCACTGTAGCGTGCTTTCTCGACATTGAGAAAGCATTTGACACAGTGTGGCATAACGGTCTACGACATAGACTACTGGAAATGAAATTACCCCAGGAAACTATTCGCTGGCTCTCCAACTTCCTGGATAACAGAATGTTATAGAACGGATTTCGAAAATACCGCCAAACAACAGACCACCTGATTCGACTTACAGAATCAATTACCGACAGCTTCAATAAAAATGAATGCACTGTAGCGTGCTTTCTCGACATTGAGAAAGCATTTGACACAGTGTGGCATAACGGTCTACGACATAGACTACTGGAAATGAAATTACCCCAGGAAACTATTCGCTGGCTCTCCAACTTCCTGGATAACAGAATGTGTAAAGTTAATGTTAATGGGGCCCACTCAGGGCCCTTTTCACCTGAAGCAGGAGTTCCGTAGGGAGGGGTTGTTAGCCCTATACTATTTATCATGTACGTGAGCAATATGCCTCTGTCGGACCTAAATTTAGGTTATGTCACAGTTCGCTGACGATGTAGCTGTCTGGAAAAGTGCTTCCACTCCATCGATAGCAGCAACGAACCTACAGCCAGTCCTAAATAGCATTGAAGAATACTGCCAGAAATACCGAATCAAAATCAATATTCCAAAAACCCAAGTCATATTATTCAGCAGACGGAAAGAGCTAAAAAAGATCCACCAAAACTATATATGAATGGATCACTCTTACTGACTGCTACTTCTGCTAAATTCCTAGGTCTAACCTATGACTCAAAATTAACGTGGATACCACATATCAAAAATGTACTGACACGAATCTGGAAAAGAGCAAATTATGTAAGAAGTCTTTCAGGTAAAAACCAAGGAACATCACCAGACAACTTAAAATCTACAAAACGTACATTAGACCAACAATAGAATATGCATCACCTGCATGGATTAACATAACACCTACACATATACAGAAACTTCAACGTATACAAAATTCAGTACTAACTTCAGCTTATAAAGTACCACGTAGCACCTCAACCACATTCTTGCACAAGTATGCAAACATAGACACAATATCTGAAAGACTCTTGCATAACACTCTAAAATATTTCAATAAGAATTGGCATAAAAATGAATTAATGTGTGATCTCGGCAGATATCACGTACATGATGAAAATAGTCCTAAATACCTCTCCCCTTTTAACTTATATTTAAGTAATGTAACTCAAGCTGGCCACTATGCACTAGACTCTTAGTCCTTAATTACTATTTATCATATAATTATTATTATTAATATATTAATATACTTACTCTTATTTGTGTGGGTGTGCGTGCTACTACACGGAGTAGTAGTAGCATTCTTTCTTTAAAAAAACAACAACTTGTTTCGTCCATGCATGGTCTGAGCCCTGAAATAGGCCTGAGCATCAAGTTATACTTTTATTCTGGCCCAAAGCTATAAAAAAAAAGATAAAAAAATAATAATAATAACAAAAATAGGAAATCGTATTGATGTTATGAATGTTCGGGAAGGAGGAAGAGGTCAAATGTACCTGACCCTCCTGAGTATTTAACAACAATACTCAAATACCGACACATCGGCACGTGACAGCCAATCCTAAATACCTCTCCCCAATTAACATATATTTTAAACATAAAGAAAAATAAATTAAAGTAAAATATGTATATATATAAAATTTAAATCTTATATTTATAGTTTACATATTTATGTATTTTAAAATAATAATAAGATAAAATAAATAAATTGCCACCAGCTAGCTTGACCTACTGTGAATAATAGACTATAAATGGACATTGCCCTGAAAAGAACCTAACATACAAACAGTTAGGGAAGTCCACTAATAGAGTACGGGTGTCAAGTAACATACAACATGTCAATCAACACACTCCAAAAAATCCAAGTGCAACAAAACAGAATATTAAAATCCGCTTTCAGTTTACCATCTTTTACGCCAACAAATTATCTACACCAAATTAGTAATTTACCAACCATAAAAGATAGAATAACAGAACTTTCTCTGAAATATTATCTAAAAGCAGAAAACAGAAACAAACTAACGGCATCACTATACAAATTATCAAGTGCACCAACGAAGTTCATATCACCTTACAACATATTTCAAGAATCTCAATTCACTCAAGAAAGAATCTAAATAAATAAAATCTATGTTATTAACATGAATTCCTTTTTTTTCAGGTACAGGGCACACGACAGGCAAAACTTTCGGCGCCTGTCGTGTGAAAGTGGGTTTTCTCGGGGCACTCCCGTTTCCCCCACACCAAAATCTTCAGGCATTGGATTTATAGATCCCAGCCCAGGCTTTTTTTTTTTTATGGCAGGCCCTAAATTGTGCTGTTTGAATTGAATTGAACTGTTTTATTTTACTTTTGATCTGGATTTGAACAATATTCATGTTCACACCCGCTCAACCTCTTCCTTTCGGGACAGTTCCCGGGCTTCTTTTCCGCTGCTGCCTTTGCCTCCATCCAAGACAACATTTAGAAAAGACATCCTCCACCCAAAATGTCAAGAATAATAATTGCAAACCATCTTTTAATCCTAATAACAATCCACGAAAGGGGACGAAGAGGAACTACAAAGTTTCTGAGCCCCTGCCACGTTAGTTTAGTTTAGTTTTAGTTTAACAGTTAGGGAAAATAAGTTCAGGAAGGAGGAAGAGGTCAAAGTGAACCTGACCCTCCAGGGCAAAATACCCGTATACCATTGACGAAGTAGTAGTGACAGCCAAGGAAAACTCACAAGTAAGTAATATTCGTTAAATTTTAAATATCGTTTTGTAATCCTATGTATCTTAAAGTTTCCATCTAAGGAATTTCATCAGGTGTTTAACACTTTGAGTAATTATATAACTATCTGCTAACGACCAAAACAGTACAATTTATAATATTCTCAGTAATGAACTAACATTTGATTGGAGCTTTACGTAACCATCAAGTTACACGAGCAATAATTTTATTAAATATTTTAAATGCTACTTAAATCCAAATTTCTTCCTTTTTCAGCTCGTAACCAAAACTACAAATATTACAAATGGTAGTTTAAACATTAATTCCAAATGTTTAGGATAAATCTGATACTTTTCAGCCTACTTCTGCTCCTTGTCTGAATACCACATCTTTAGATTTTGTATTAAATGAGATGTTAATCGTTTTACCAATATATATTTCACAATCACATTTACGTAGTGTTTCAAATACTTATTTATAAAAAAAATAGTTCATACAGAACACGGGAAAAGTGCAATTGACTTTCATGCGTTATTATAATTTTAATAAATTTTAATTCTCTATACCTACTTTGCAAGACTATAGAAACATTTGCATCAGGCCCGGCATGTTCAACCTTGTTAAGGCGTGCGACTCGTTATCTTAGGGTCACGGGTTCGCATCCCCCTCGCGCCAAACATGTTCGCTCTTTCAGCGTTATAATGTGATGGTCAATCCCACTATTCGTTGGTAAAAGAGTAGTTCAAGAGTTGGCGGGGAGTGGTGATGGCTAGCTGCCTTCCCTCTAGTCTTACACTGCTAAATTAGGGACGGCTAGGACAGATAGCCCTCGAGTAGTTTTGTGTAAAATTCAAAAACAAACAAACATTTGCATCAATGTCAAATTTAATAATTCTATACATAAGTTTGCTTTTATTTGTTTTAAATTTCATGCAGAGCTATACGATAATTATCTGCGCTAGCTATCTCTAATTTAGCAGTGACAGAGTAGAGAGTTGTTTGAAGTTAAGCACAAAGCTACACAATGGGCTATCTGTGTTCTGCTCACCACGAGTATCTAAACCTGATTTCTATTGGAGCAAGACAAGAGAAAAGGCAGCTAGTCATTACCACCCACCACCAACTCTTCTACCAACAAATAGTGGGATTGATCATAACATTATAATGCCCCCACGGCTGAAAATGCGATCATATTTGGTGGGACGGGGATTCAAACCCTCGACCCTCACCTAAAAATGTGTTTTTTTTATAATTGTTTAGATATTATAATATAGAAAACTACTAAAGCTTAGGTTTACTTTTTCTCATCACTCGCATGTTCCTATTGTAGAAAAAATATATATATTGCACCCAAAGATATGGTTAGAGTTAAACGTTTTTCGCTGAAAAATGGCAAAGCGCTAATGTCTAACACTTTAACATTGTCACAACAAATATTCCCACTATTTTGTCAAGGAATTCGTGATTTTCATTGTGTCATTTTTTCCAGAAATATTACGTAGTATCGTGACGAAACAGTCTATTTTGTCCAATGATGTTTATAAAATGTGAGTAACTGTTCACAAAACTGGTGATTTCTGGTTTAAATTATTAACCACACCTCTTCCGAGGTAAATCCGTATATTTCCGTCTTTTTATATCAATTACGTGTACAGAATAAAGTAAAACTATTGGAGGAAAATCTCAGCCAATAATGAACCCCAACTTTACTGTTTCCTTGGCACGTATTGCTGGTTAAAATACGCTAGAAAAACATTTTAATAACATTTAAAATATTTATGTCCAACATATATAAGCTGAGTATTATCAGGCCCGGCATTGCCAAGTGGGTTAAGGCGTTCGTCTCGTAATCTGAGGGTCGCACCAAACATGCTCGTCCTTTCAACCGTAGGGGCGTTATAATGTGACAGTCAATCCAATATTCGTTTGTAAAAGAGTAACCCAAGAGTTGGGGGTAGGTGGTGGTTACTAGCTGCCTTTGCTCTAGTGCTAAACCGCAAAATTAGGGACAGCTAGCGCAGATAGCCCTCGTGTAGCTTTGTGCGAAATTCAAAAACAAACAAAGATTATCGTATTTATTATTTATTGCATATAAGTGTAAATAATACATTTTATTTATCACTTTTTAAACTTTTATTTAGGACCTAATTTTAGCCTGGTAGCTAGAGTGATCGATTCACAATCATGGGGTCACGCGGTCGAATACTATCAACAAACATGCTCGGCCTTTCAGTGATGGGTGGGAAAGCATTATAGTTGATGGCCAATCATATAATTTTTTTTAGCAAAAACGTAGCACAAGCGTTGGCGGTTGGTGGTGATGAATAGCTATTTTTCCTCTGGTTCAGTGTTTTTCTTCTGAATTTGACAGACGATCACTGCGTCCGGGCTTTGGTCGTCATGATCTCCAATAACTCTAAAAGGAAGAAAAAAGTATGTTATATTTACTAACAAAGGCAATATATTGATAGACGCA
Source organism: Carcinoscorpius rotundicauda (assembly GCA_011833715.1). Taxonomy (NCBI): domain Eukaryota; kingdom Metazoa; phylum Arthropoda; class Merostomata; order Xiphosura; family Limulidae; genus Carcinoscorpius; species Carcinoscorpius rotundicauda. The sequence continues at coordinate 12,881,391 of CM022404.1, forward strand.
CCTTTCAAACACTTAGAAGACCAACAAAAAAACTGACTTAATACAGTTAATCTCCTGGAAACATGGTTGTGATCCAACAATGATACAAACTGCTCTATAGTGTATCATTTATAAATTAGGGACAGCTAGTGCAGATAGTTCTAGAGTACCTTTGTGCTAAATTAAACAAAACAAAGCTCACGATTTATTTCAGGTACTTAGTGTAAATTTGTGTGTGTGTGTATGTGAATAATTTTATTCTATTTTTTGTGTGTACGTGAGTAATTTTGTTCTGTTCTTTGTGTGTATGTGTGTACGGGAATAATTTTGTTCTATTCTTTGTGTGTGTGTGTGTGTGTACGGGAATAATTTTGTTCTATTCTTTGTGTGTGTGTGTGTGTGTACGGGAATAATTTTGTTCTATTATTTGTATCTATATGTGTACGTGAATAATTTTATTCTATTTTGTGTGTGTGTGTGTAGGTGAATAATGTTCTTCTATTCTTTGTGTGTATGTGTGTGTATACCCGAATAATTTTGTTCTATTCTCTGTGTGTGTGTGTACGTGAATAATTTTGTTCTATTCTCTGTGTGTGTGTGTACGTGAATAATTTTGGGCAAATGTAAAAAAAATCTCCATCATTTAATTTTTCTCTTCCTTTCAATCGAAACTTTCTCATCAACAAGAATTGTATAGAATTTTTATAAAGGAATAAAAACAGAAAGAAACAAACAGAGAAGCAGGCAGCTTCGGTTCAGAAAGGTATAATGCACTTTGGTTTATCGATAATAACTACTTCCAAGAGGAGATATTTCATATTTCCTTTCTTTTGTAATACAATGTATTCCATTAGTCGTTCTGTTTTCGCCTTTATACTTTACAAGCGAATTATTTAAATAATTTTTGTCTTTGTTCGTTATGTTAAAATTTACTCCGATATCTCAAAATACAGAAACTAGTATATAAAAGAACCCAAAAAATTTATTTTTAACGCAAGTTTAGTTTTGAAACCCGCATTTCACTTATACTTGATGTCTACACAGACATTTAGAGAAGATTTATCATTAAACCGAAATATATTCCCCCTTATTCCTCACTATTTTGTCTTGAAATTCGTTATTTTATTGCGTCATTATTTCCAGAAATATTGCGTCGTATCATGACGAAACAGTCTATTTTGTCAAAGAATGCTTAGAAAATGTGGGTAACTGTTTTACGACTAATAAATTTTTTTTTTGAAAAATTAGGCTTTTTATGAGAGCAAAAGAATTCAGTTTTTAAAAAAACAACAACATAAAACAATGGTTTTTAAATATTAGGCTGTTGTAACGGGACTCTAACCAAAAATTAATCACAAACTTTAAGCTTATTGTCTGGTACGAGAAAATAACAATCACCGTTATAAACACGCTCTGATGATGTTACACTGTATACCTTTTTGTTCATATGATCGATGTATAGATATTATTTACAGCTCGATCAACTATTTTAACAATGATTAAAAATATATATGATTTTACCGTTTTTCAGTTATTAAAATGCGTAATATTATTTTGATAGCTTTAATTTTCAGCTGATAGAAAATATATAATTAACTTTTTTCTTTACTTTCCCATTCTCATGACTATACACTGAACGTGGTATGGTAAACGGTTTTCGAGTTATCACCACAAATTAAGATCAATGTTGACTCTCACAAAACAAAACAACTTAAATCATACTGGTAACTCACGATTGCTAACTTTTCACGAGGTAAAAGCAATATCAAATTCCACAATGTGGAATAATGGGTGATTTATGAGAGTAAAGATCGAATTCACCTAATCGGTTAGAATAAGCTAATATACGGCGGTGGGTGCTGCTGACTAGATGCACTCAACTTAGGCTATTAATTCAGAATTGGGAATGGCTATACGGAAATATTTTTACTGTAATGTTGCATCAAGCTCTGAAACAAACAAATATGCCCCTGCATGGCCAGATGTTTAGAGCGCTCGACTCGTAATCTGAGGATCGCGGGTTCAAATTCATTTCACACCAAATATACTCACCATTTCAGTCGTGGATGCGTAATAATGTGAGGGTTAATTCAACTATTCATTAGTAAATGAGTAGCCTAAGAGTTGGCAGTGGATGGTGATGAATAAACGTCCTCCTTCTTGTCTTTAGTTGTGGTTTAATCCTCGATTACTAGATTTCTAGTTAAATATCCTAACTTTTTTTAATACAGTTTGAAGGTTATGTGCGTAAATCATAAACAACAACAAAATTTTACAGAAAGGATTACGTATAACTCCTATCACCTCACTTCTCATCAGTTCACGAAAAGCTTTTCCAGAATAGTTTATCATATTCTATTTCAATTAAAACGAGTGTTTTATTTACACATTTAAGAAACACAACGTTATTCTGTGATAATCAAAGGGCCTGCCATGGTCAGGTGGTTAAAACACTCGACTCGTAATTCGAGAGTTGCGGAATCGAATCCCCGTCACACCAAATTTGCTCGCCCTTTTATTCGTGGGAGCGTTATAACGTGACGATCAATCCCACTGTTCATTGGTAAAAGAGCAGTCAAAGCTTTTGCAAAGTGTGGTGATGACCAGCTGCCTTCCCTCTAGTCTTACCCTACTAAATTATAGATAGCTAGCGCAGATAGTCCTCTTGTAGCTTTGCGCCCAATTAAAAGAAACAACAAAATAGACACGAAGTGTTTAGACGTGTTACGTTTCCCTGAGGAGCGTACGTCGAAACTTCTAGACTCTCAGGGTTTCTAAATAAAGTGTTTTATACCGTGTACTTTCAAACGTTGGTCTTTTGAGAGTTGTTATTTTTTACATTTTTGTAAGTACATTAAATTTTATCTTATGAATATATTCTAATTTTAGTTTAATTTAAATTCTGTATTACTACAGAACAGGCACGGCATGGCGAAGCGTGTTGAGGCATTCGACTCGTAATCCAAAGGTCGCGGATTCGAATCCCTGTCGCACCAAACATGCTCGTCATTTCAGCCGTGGATGCGTTAAAATGTAATGGTCAATCCCATTATTCGTTGGTAAAAGAGTAGCCCAAGAGTTGGAGGTGGGTGCTGATTACTAATTGCCTTCCCTCTAATCTTGCGCTGCAAAAGTAAGGACGAGTGGCGCTGATAGCCTTCGTGTAGCTTTGCGTGAAATTTGAACCAAACTGAACACTTTATATAGTACATTTTAGGACTCATGTACAGACACAAAAACGAATAAAACATTAGAAGAGATAAAAATGTAACAAGACGTAGTAGTAAAATAACACCAAAATTCTGTTTAAGTTATGGAATAGAACAAACTAAAATAGCAAGTAAAAAATCATAATGCTGCGAAAACTGAATTAATTAAAAGGCTTCACGTCATAAGGTACAATGGTGTAGTAATGCATGACAGTAGCTTATAACCTATTTAACAGCATTCACCACTTAAAGCTGGTATTGTTTAACGGAATATTAGTATTTTACTAAAACCCTTCAAGTATGTGGCACGTTTATGCGTCAGCAGATTGCTAACATAAATTATCATGCTCAATAATACATCAGAGACAACGCTATCCACTCAGACTCGACTTCCCACTCATGAGACAGACCGCCGTATATTAAATAAACGAAAAATATTACTTAGTGAAAAGACTTATATTTTAGTCAGAGGACTTTTTTTCTTTAGTTTTCTAATTGTAAAGAGAAATCAGTAGGATTTATCGAACTTGGTTAATAAAATAAATACACTTTAAAACGGTTTTTAAAAATATGTAAAACCTTATCAACTTAGACAAATAGTTTTATTATTTTCCAATCATTCACAACAGCATTAGCGCAACGAGCTGACGTACGACATAATGATATAAAATTCAAAGGGCTATCGTTGTATTGAAAACTACAAAGAAAACGTTATAACAATAATGAGAGTTTCAGAGTGTTAACTTTATATCATAGCTACTTTGTGAAATGACCTCGTATTCTTAAATTACACTTTATTTTACAAATAGAATCGACTTGATGCCTTTTTTAAATGTAGAATAACGAAACGCAAAACGTCAGTTGTGGACTTAATTGTATCAACTCGGTTGTTTTCTTCCTCTTTTATCATATTTTGTTACATTTATGTGATTCTGAAGCTTTCTTATAATATGTAATACCGACTGGAGATATTTTGCAAAAAAAACTGAATGATACAGTGGTAACCTTAATCAAAATATACCTGATACTAAATAAAACTTGAGTGTAGTTTATTATTCGATTAATCTCTATTATGGAATACAGCTTGGGAAAGTATGTGGTTACAGAATACAGCTCGAAAAAATGTTCCTTTACAGAGTACAGCTTGAGAAAATATTTCTTTACAGAGTACAGCTTGAGAAAATGTTAGGTTACAGAGTACACCTTAAGAAAATGTTAGGTTATAGTGTACAGCTTAAGAAAATGCTCCTTTACAAAGTACAGAATTGAGAAAATGTTCCTTTGCAGAGTACAGCTTGAGAAAATGTTAGGTTACAGAATACACCTTAAGAAAATGTCAGGTTATAGAGTACAGCTTGAGAAAATGCTCCTTTGCAGAGTACAGCTTGAGAAAATGTTTCTTTACAGAGTTCAGATTGAGAAAATATTCCTTTGCAGAGTACGGATTGAGAAAATATTCCTTTACAGAGTACAGCCTGAAAAAAATGTTAGGTTACAGAGTACAGCTTGAGAAAATATTCCTTTACAGAGAGCACCTTAAGAAAATGTTAGGTTATAGAATACAGCTTAAGAAAATGCTCCTTTACAAAGTAAAGAATTGAGAAAATGTTCCTTTACAGAGTACAGCTTGAAAAAATGTTCCTTTATAGAGTTCAGATTGAGAAAGTATTCCTTTACAGAGTACAGCTAGAGAAAATTTTAGGTTACAGAGTACAGCTTGAGAAAATGTTGTTTTACAAAGTACAGAATTGAGAAAATGTTTCTTTACAGAGTACAGCTTGAGAAAATGTTCCTTTACAAAGTACAGAATTGAGAAAATGTTCTTTTGCAGAATAACTTGAGAAAATGTTCTTTTGCAGAATAACTTGAGAAAATGTTTCTTTACGTTTTCTGTTTTGTTGCGATACGATTTTTGATTCTTGATGAAACACGTTCTTCTATCTTTAACTTACTACAAAATGAACTTCTGGTATCATATAATAAACCACTACATTAAAAAGGTCGTGACAACATAATTGGCAGGTCACTAGATGATATTAGACTCATGCTCATGGTTGTGCACGTATATGGTGTATTTGTTGTTGTTTTAGTTCACAGTCACACAATGGGCTGTTTACATTCTGTTCACCGTAGGGAACTGAGCCCCAGATTTTAGCTTTGTAAGTCTGTAGACCCACAAAGGAACTGAATTATTAATGACAGGACTTTGACAAGGTACAGGACTTTGCATTATTCGTTTTCTGAAACAAACATGATATAAGCCGATTATATTCGTGAATGGTATGTCACCACATTAAATAAGAACTTACAATAAAAGTGGAATGATATTCTGGTAACACAGCAGGATGCTTGAGAGCTTCTAAGACTAAAATTCGGGGTTCGATCATTGATGACGGAAACAACGCAAATGCTCAGTCGTGTAGCTCTGCACTGAGACTAAACAAAGAAATTATAGAAGAATGTTATTTACCATCAAGTAATGTAAGATACCACGTAAAGTTCTGTATCCATCAAACTCATAACTTATGTTTCCAATGTCGTTTGTACGAAATAGTTGCATGACCTTTTAACATTAATTCATTACATATCAATTCATCTTTCCTTCCAGCCATCCCTAGCCGGGGTTCGAAACGCGGTAAACTGTATGTTGAAGTAATTAATTCCGAACGTAATGTCCTACCTAAAACCATGTTTATGCGGTTGTTATTTCTGAAAAGCGTTTTCTGACCCTTTGCAATTTTTTTTTTGATATATCATGTCATTCGTTTATTTATTTTCACATGCTTGTTTCGACATAAGTTTCTCAAAAACTTATATGTTTTTAACGTCATTTTTCCCAGCACCAAACTGTAGTGTATTCCATTATTTATTGTGATATAATTTTACATATAATACCATCAAACAAGTCAGAAAAAATACACGTATTTGACAAAACAGAATTGGGGAAGAAAGTAACAAAACTATATGATTGGAACTAATAAGAACACAGTTGTTCTGTAGTATTGTTTGTTTTTGAATTTCGCACAAAGCTACTCAAGGGCTATCTGTGCTAGCCGACCCTAATTTAGCAGTGAAAGACTAGAGGGAAGGCAGCTAGTTATCACCACCCATCGCAAACTCTTGGACTAATCTTTTACCAATGATTAGTGGAATTGAACGTGACATTATAACGCCCCCACGGTTGAAAGAGCGAGAATGTTTGGCGCGACGGAGATGCGAAACCGCGATGTTTAGATTAGGGAGTCAAACGCCTTCTTAACACGCTTGGCCATGCCATGCCTGTTCTGTAGTAATAAAAAAATTAAATTAAAGTAAAATGAAAGTGAATGTTTATTGGAATTTTCCCAGACAAAAAAAACTTAATATTTTCTTTTACATTATATTTCCAAGTTCTAACGTGTTTTTTGTTTTTTTTTGCGTTTGATGGAACATCGTTTGTTTTTAAATCTCGCACAAAGCTATTCAAGAGCTATCTGCGCTATCCGTCCCTAATTTAGCAGTATAAGACTAGAGTTAAGGCACCTAGTCATCACCACCCATTGCCAACTTTTGGGCTACTCTTTTACCAACGAATAATGTGTCTGACCGTCACACAGCTGAAAGGGCAAGCATGTTTGTTGCGATCGGGATTCGAGTTCGTGACCCTCACATTATGAGTCGAACGCTTTAATCCACCTGGCTAGGCCGGGCGTTTGATGGAACAAATTATTACAGAAAACTGACCAGGTTTATTCGCAACGTAATGGATTTGAGGGGTTTATGCTAGTTGAGATTAAATGATTTTGAAAGTAATGTTGTCTGCCGTCTTGAATGAAGATTTTGCTTTTTTCCTCTGTTGTTTACTTTTTTAATTTGATACAAAAGAATTATTGTTTCATTTTCTCAACTTCACATCCACAAGAAGCTCAGAGGATAAATCTGACGGTTTACGATTCAAGTTCAAATATCTATAGTAGACAAGACAGTATGGATAGCAATTTACTAGTTTGGTGCTTAACAATAGTCAAAATCAACTCTGCCATGTGGTTCATATTCTATTTTTATTCATCTTACAAAAGGAACTTAAAAGAAATAGAATGAGAAAATTTACACACTTTCAGAAACATGCCCTCCAGCGGCTCATCGGAATGTCCACGGACTTACAATGCTAAAAACCGGGTTTCGATACCCGTGGTGGGCAGAGCACAGATAGCCAACTGAGTAGCTTTGTGCTTAATTCGAAACAACAACAATCTCAAGAACATTTATCTAGCCACTAATTTTCAAAACACCAATTCCTTGAAGTTTCACTTTTGCAGCCTTAAAATCTTTACATTTTGTGCTCTAAGTATCTATTTGCTTTAGCTGCATAATTAAACACCACATAAAAATGAATAAATTGTTTTTATTTTATTTTCTAGTTGTTTTTTTACGTTTCGATAAACAGTTTGATAAAGTGTGCCAAATGTTGTTAACTTTTACAATAATAAAATCATAATAGAACTAGCTGAAACTTGCTTCTCTCTTCATATGTTTCTGGGTTGTGTGAAGAGCCTTATTGTATTATCTTTATTTGTTTCTGTGAAGAGCCTTATTGTATTATCTTTATTTGTTTCTGTGAAGAGCCTTATTGTATTCTTTTCTAGTTTATGATTTTTATTATTCTATTATTTTGTTTGTTTGTTTTTACATTCACTTCAATAACTTTCACACTTCAACACGTGTGGTTTTCTACCACACGCTAATTATAATGACATTTTTTAGCATATATAGCTTAGGTCCGACATGGTCAGATGGTTAGGGCGCTCAACTCTTAATTGGAGTGGGAGCATTGTAATGCGATAGTCAATCTGACTATTAATTGGTAAAAAAGTCGCCCAAGAATTGGCGGTGGATGGTGATGACTTGCTCTAATGTTATACTGCTAAATTAGGGACGGCTAGCACAGCTATAGTTTGTTTGATTTGGAATTTCGCAAAAGGAACTCGAGGGCTATCTATGCTAGCCGTCCCTAATTTAGCAGTACAAGACTAGAGGGAAGGCAGTTAGTCATCACCACCCACCGCCAACTCTTGGGCTACTATTTTACCAACGAATAGTGGGATTGACCGTCATATTATAACGCCCCCACGGCTGGGAGGGCGAGCATGTTTGGCGCGCCTCGGGCACGAACTCGCGACCCTAAGGTTACGAAGCGCACGCCTTAACGCGCTAGGCCATGCTAGGCCCGCAGTTGTAGAAATACTGGATATGAAGAAATATTAGACAGTTGTATAAATATTCATCAAAACTTTCATATTTCAATCAAATTCATACTCTTTATTTTCTCTTTTCTTTGTAGAACTAGTACTATAAAAACACTGCCTGACTGATAATTGAACACAGGAATTGAGAAATTTGAAAGTGTGAACAACAGCAAACAAACAATGAGCCCATTCTAAATGATAACCTTATTTTATGAAATATGTGTTTGTTAGGTTCTATATAAAAATGCAAATTTGCATTTCAACAGAACTCAAGTACAATGAGAATATATACAACGTACAAAATTGACAGACATTATTTTCTGATACTCTTCTAGCGCATAAAAATATCTTCGTCGTGTGACTTGGTTTTCCTTTTCTTGTTTTTGAATTTTGCGCGAAGCTACACGAGAGCTATTTCTACTAGCCTTCTCTAATTTAGCAGTGTAAGAGAAGAGTGGAGGCAGCTAGTCATGACCGCCCACTGCCAACTCTTGAGCTACTCTTTTATTAACGAATAGTGGGATTGACTGTAACATTATATCGCCCCCACAACTGAAAGGGCGAGCATATTTTGTGGGAATGGGATTCGAATCCGCGATCCTCGGTTTGCGAATAGTGTTTCTTATCCATCTTGCCAGACTATAGGGAAGTCAGCTAGTCGTCACCACCCACCGCCAACTCTTGGCCTACTATTTCACCAACGAATAGTGGGGTTGACCGTCACATAATAACGCCCTAATGGTGGAAAGGGCGAGCATGTTAAGTGTGACGGGGATTCGAACTCGCGATCCCCGGATTACTAGTCGAATGCCTTAACCCCCTGGCCATGCCGGTCCCTTACTCTTTATCTAATTAACAATGAAAGAAGCATCGGTTTTTCAAAGAAATTTTTATATTTATACAATAATTATAGTAAACAAATAAATAACAAAAACTTCAAAAGTTACATTATGAACCCTGAGTTACAAGAAACACGCGGAATGTTTTATTTCTTTTTTTTTTCAGATATCCACATCCGTATTTTTAGCCATAAGGGAAACATTCCACACACCAGTCGTCTAAATCTGAAGAAAAATCTAACATTTATATTGAACTATAAAAAAAACACAATGAAAACGCGTGACTTACTATTACATTTTATACACTTTCTGGTTGTCATGGCCCCCAAGTAGCACTTGTTTCTCGCTAGCCGGGGAGGTTAAGTGGGATGTCGTCCGCCATATATATATATATATATGTTAAATTATGGCACGAGCTATGTGCCTCAACGCGACAGCAAAATAAATAAATGTAAAAAAGACAAAAAAATTTTCATAGCTCGAGACACTAAACAATCGCCTGTCTTTTCAGGCTTAAGGCAACGCTGCATTGTATATATACATATATATGTACATATATACCCATGAAAAGTAGTGTCTTATTTCGTACGTCAGAAATAATATAGGTTCCAAACGTAACTTTTGCTATTTATATCTAAAAAATCTTTCTCTTGTTTCTCTGACTTTCGTTTTTTTAACGTGTTCTTTGTTTGTTTGTTTGTTTTTCATTTTTGCGCAAAGCAACACGAGGGTTATCTGTGGCAGTCGTTCCTTGTTGTCGTTTTGAATTAAGAACAAAGCTACACAATGGGCTATCTGTGCTCTGCCCACCATGGGTATCGATATCCTGATTTTAGCGTGTAAGTCCGCAGACATACCGCTGAGCCATTGGGGGGGCCGTTTCTAGTTTAGTAGTGTAAGAAGGCAGCAAGTCATCACCACCCACCGCCAACTTCTGAGCTACTCTTTTTACTAACGAATAGTGGGATTAACGGCCATATTATAACGGCCTCACGGCTTAAATGGCGAACATGTTTGGTATGACAGGGATTCGAACCCGCTATCCTCAGATTACGAGTCGAGTGCCTTAACGACCTGGCCATGCCTGGCGCGCACGTAAAACGTAATAATAATTTGTTTTTTTGTGACTCAACTAAATTTTGCGTTTGAGGTTCTGCGTCGAAAAAAAAAAGAGGTAAATCTCAAACAGATTACACAGATATGAGAATTTAAACTTCATAAAAGTCGTTTCTGTTTTAATAACTAATATTCAGCCTTGTAAATTTTGAAAATAATATTCGTCTCTTCCATCACGTAAGGACTTTTTTACACATGGAGAAATAAAGGAACTCACACTGAGATCAAATTATTTCTTTTACCACAATGAGCAATTTTTTAATTATGTTTAAGTTTTGGAACAATTGATAAGACTCTCACGTCGCGATTTATCTAGAGAAATTTATAACCAATGGTTGTCAACTTTTAAAGCATAACAGAATGCGACCCGATTTAAATGAAAACGATTCACTTATGTAAAAGTACACATGACATGAAAAATCTGAACTTCGTGGAGGGAAACTGATATAATTTGCGAATCAGCGAACAGGAATTACTCTGAAACGTGTAAATATTTCGAAATAGTAATTGAAACAGAATGAAATCGACATAATGAATTAATATCTAACTGATACGAAAGAAACTGATTCTCATCGTAAAATGGTTGTTGTGATAATAGTTACACTTTAAAGTTTCAGGTGCTTTTGCACATTTACTCATAGAGGATTGAACGAATTTGGTTTTACACGCATGTATAGCCCCCAGTGGCTCAGCGGAATGTCTGCAGGAACTTACAACGCTAAAAACTGGGTTTTGATACCCCTGGGGGACAGAGCACAGATAGCCCATCGTGTAGCTTTGTGCTTAATTCAAAACAGCAACAACACACAGTGTAGGGTATTTAATAATACAATATAAAAACCTAAAACATTCATAGGCACATGCACACGCACAAATATACTCTTCAAAAAAAGAAACGCAAAAGGGATATTTTTTAATATTAAAGAGACGTATATGTAATAACATTACAAGCTCAGAGTATGTGATGTTACACGTGTTAAGACACTGATTGTCAGACCAAAGTGACAATAAAAGTTGTGCACTTTGAAAACGGAGGAAAACATCGGATTTTTCGCCAAAACGCATTCGTGTCCAATAAATTTGTTTGAGAGATCTGCAAGTGCAACATGTGCAAAAACCCTATAAAAATGACTGATTCTCGGTTTCCATAGCTCAGTGTTAAGCCACCGACAAGCAATACAGTTACACCAAGACTGACTGAAGCACAACGCAACAACGCCATTGGTTGCTTGAAAGTAGGCGAATTACGATTAGATGTTTCCAGAGCTGTGATTGTCCACCCAAGCATCATCACAAGGCTATGGAATCGTCACCAACAACATGGATCAACTCATAACCGTCCAAGATCTGGCAGACCTCATGTGGCCACGCCGCACTAGATCGCTACATCCTGTTACGTCACCTTCGGGATGGGACCACCACTGCGACGTCTGCTGCCTCAACCATACCAAGGCTGCATAGGATTTCCGATCAGTCCGTACGCAACCGTCGACGAGATTCTTAGGCCCCATGTGCAACCCATCATGATGAACGTCAACGACGTTTTTCAACACGACAACGCCCGTCCTCACACAGACCGACTCACCACTGTCTTCTTGAGACACCACAACATCAAGGTTCTTCCCTGGCCATCCAGATCACCAGATTTAAACCCCATCGAACATCTTTGGGACGAGTTGGACCGACGTGTGCGATGGCGACAATCTTAACCGCAGACTCTACCTCAGCTTGAAGCATCTTTGTAGGCTGAGTGGACAGCCATTCCACAGGATTTGATTCGTCATTTTATCGCGTCCATGGACAGGAGATGCCAAGCAGTTATTGGTGCTCACGCAGGGCATACTCGTTATTGACGTTGAGTGACGTTAAACTTCAACTAGTGAGCGTGGACTTCGCCTTTGCAGACTTTGGATGTTCAGCAGTGAATGTTCAAAGTTTCACACATGTCATACAGAACTACCCGGAATAAACTTGTTAACAATTTGTCTCAAATTTTGCCTTTTGCGTTTCTTTTCTTGAAGAGTATATTATGCTTAAGGACAAGAGACTCATTGGTCTATCATGGCCGTTCCATCATATACACTAAATTAAAACCATTATATAAATGATTTAAGAAATAAAAAAATCTTAAAGGCAGCCTTTTTCATCCTTACAATTAATAAGCTTCTTGTTAAACTTATTATGTTATAAAAACTAAACAGTTTTAGTTGAAGGTGACTCCTCTCTTGTTAAAGTTAACATTTTTGTCTCTTGGTACTACTGTTCTAACTGTTAAGTTTGAAATTTCCTTTACCATCTTAAATTCCTCAATCAGATTCTTTTTAACTCTTATTTTATCAAGTTAAAACACTTTCAGTGATATTAATCTTCCCTTTTATAACAACCCCTATATCCCAAACAACCCCTGTATCCCAGGCAAAACTGTAATTAACCTTCTTCTGAACCCTTTTCATCAATTTAACGTAATTTCTACGATGAGGTTCCAAAGGCTGGATACAACACTTCAAGAGTGGCCTAACCAGTGACATGTATGATGTAATTATAACCTCTTTAGAATTGTTTTCAATATTTCTGTAAATAATCCTAAAATTCTATTTGCCCTATTTCTAGCAACAGCAAAGTGCTTGGATGGCTTAAGAGACTGGTCAACAATTACATCAAAATCCTTTTCTTTTACAACACTATTAAAATTATTCCCATCCAAATATTTACCTGTATTTCAAATTATAATAACCTGCGTGGATTATCTTGTATTTAAGAGAGTTAAAACTTATTTGCTATTTATTCACCCAACTCACTATATGATCTGAATTATTTTGTAAATCAACAGCATCGTCTTCACAGCCAGCAAAACACAAGACTCTGATATTATCAGCAAATTTTAATAATTTATGAACCATTCTGTTGTCTACGTCATTGATGCAAATCAAAAATAGCAAAGATTCTAAGAATGAACCATGATGTACCCCACTTGTGACAGTAATTCAGTCTGAACTCCATTTATAACAATCCTCTATTTTCTTCCATCAACCACTCTTCTATCCAGTTTGATAACGTATTTCCAACACCAGTAGATATAATTTTTCACAAGCGTTTTATGTGGCACCTTGCCAACTGTTTTATATAAATCCAAAAATACTAAACCTAGACCTTACCCTCATTTACTCTAAAAAAAATCAAAAGATTTGTAAGGTAACTTTTACTCTTAGCAAAACCATATTGACTATCCAAAAACATCCAAACTTTGTTAAACGACTTTGCAAAGTATCTTTTATCAGGCTTTTCAAAACGTTTCCCACAACTGAAGTAAGATTAATAGGACTGTAATTATTGGAACAATTTTTATCACCTCCTTTAAAAAGACGAGTTACATTGGCTAACTTTTATCTTATGGCACCTGCCCACTTTTTAATGATGTACAAAAGCAGCAGCAAGTGGTTTTCCTTCAAAGCTCCTGGAGAAGTATTTTCATTTTTTAACGTTCCTTAAGGTTCGTAACGTTTTTCTAATAAGCGCAGAATTAATGCAGTCATCTTGTTCGATCTCGTTTCAGTCCATCAACTGCTGAAGATGGAGAATAATGGTTAAATTTTCGTTAATGAGAAGTGAAGTAAAAGCAAAATTTAATAGCCTAGTCATCTCATAATCATCAGATACAAGCCTTTCTTTATCATCCTTCAAGACTCCTACCCACATTCTGTTCATTCTTAATGCATTTAAATAAATCCTTACAGTCAATTTTTACATATGCAGCAAACTTTTTCAAACATCCTTTCTGATGTCCTAATTTTCTCGATGACCAAATTTTTTAGTTTTCTATAAACTTCTACATCTCCTCTATCACAAGGTCTTTAAATTTCCTTTGTGATGTTTAATTTTATCTCTTATACACTTTGGAGCCAACATAATTTTTACTTGGAGCCAACGTTTTCTTTCTATAAGGATTATGTTTGTCTTGGGTATTTAAAAACGTATCTTTAAATTATTTCCACATTTAACCAATGACTCCAAATAAATTAGTTGTTCAATTAAGAACAGGTAATTATATTTGCATCCCTTCAAAATTTTTAACCAAAATACCATTATTTCTTATTTCCATATGAGCAAAACATTGAACCTAATAGAAAACAAAGATCACTTTCACCCTGATGTCATTCTCCAGTTTTTACACTTGAAGTTACCAATAAATCTTAAAATATCATTGTTTTCAGTAGATTCTTTGACTAAATGGTGACGAAATCCATCTTGAACAGTTTACGAAACCTTCTGACTCTTGCATTTCCAGTCAGTATATCTGAACTTAAAATCATCCATAATTATGGCTTAATTAACAGTTGAAACCTTAATCTTACTTTATATATATATATATACATATATATAAACACACACACACATATATATATATATATACATATGGAAAAGCTGTTTCTAATTGAAACATACGTATATTTTATGTGTAAATATAGTAATATTATTTTATAAATAGTAAACATTTTCGTCCGGTATGTTAATCGTAGTGATTAATTTGTGATAAATTGGTAAATATTTAATATAAATAAAAGTACTTCATTTCTTTCCATTCATAGATAACCACACAGACACGTATGTATTTATTCGTAATCATACACACGTATGTATTTATCTATTCTTCTATGCCCCAGTAGCGCAGTGGTAACTCTGAGAGCTTATAACGCTAAAATATAGGGTTTGATACCTGCAATGGGTAAAATACAGATCGCACAATGTGGAATTTTATGATTCTGAACAAATAAACAAAATTTCCCTTCTCGTTTGTCACATGCGTCTTACCATAAGATGCGTGTGCCATTAAGTGTTAATTATTTATTTAATATTAGAAATGTGTAGTTATGTGAATCGAACTATGGAGGTTTGACAAATAAATACAACTAGAAATTGGGTTTCCTTTGCAGTTTTCCCAACCCCTACAAGCTTATATGGAAATACCAAACTATGGCGTTCGTAGACATTAATATCCCAGCCCCTACGAGCTTATATGAAAATACTAAATTATGGTGTTTCTAGACATTAATTTCCATATATATATATATATATTTGTGTGTATATAGGTATATACTAATAATATGTGGGTGACGTATCACAACGTGACTGGTAATGGTTGTAGTCACACTATCACACTTTTTATATTAAATCAGAATGGGTTGCCAGTAGGAAAATTGTATGATAATATTTGCACATTTTTTTCGATTGAACACCGCCGTCTACTGCAAGCCCGTAAAAGTCATTTCTTAAAGAATAATTTGATTTATATTATTATCAATTTATTTATAAAGTAATACCGCGCGCATATTATTTCTAAATGTCATGCTTTGCCAGTTAAAATGATCTGCCCTGTAACACCATGATATTTGTTGATATGCCTAAAACTGTCCTCGGTGGCTTAGCGCCAAGATTTCGCTAAAAATCTGGGGTTTGATGTTTTTGGTGGGCATAGCATAGATAGCCCTTTGTCAAGCTTAAAAACAACAGACAATCAAACCTTAAAGAAATGTGCGAGCCAGTTAGTTTGCGTTGTTAGAAAGCGCGTTATTAATAGTAGATGTTGCCCCCCAGTGGTTCAGCGGTATGTCTGCGGACTTACACGCTAAAATCCGGGTTTCGATACCCGTGGTGGGCAGAGCACAGATAGCCCATTGTGTTGCTTTGTGCTTAATTCAAAAGAACAATAGTAGATGTCACTGCTGTTTTCTTGCACAGCGGGCTAACAACACTTTGTTCACGACGAGAAATTGAATCACGGATTTTTGCATTTGAGCCCTAGAGATGCAAATGACCAAAAACAAAAAAATAAAAAAACAACAAACAAACGTAAGATTATCATTATTGCAACCTTATCTGAAAAATCTTAGCCAGATTGCGTTCTCTATTCCTGCGCAGATCTGAGTTATTTAGCAAACTTCTGCGTCATCCTGAAACAGGTTCTCCTGGTGATTTTATATATGTATATATTTACAATTTAGTGTATGCGTTGTGGCTTGGACTCAACTAATGACATTTAAAAAGAATTTACACAGCAGACTTATTGCTGATTTAGTACGGCTATGGTAGTGGATTTCACTGATTTTTCATTTGATGAAGCACTTTTAGGCCGCATTTTCCACACAAAGATTTACGTTCTTAGTTGAGTCTAAATAAACACGTCAAAATCTTCTTATAACAACTAATAAGTATACGAGTTGACGTCATTTTGACTTTTCTTCAATATAATGACTGAAACATTTTATCTTGAGCGAGTTTTCCGTTTCCGGTGAACTAGAGCCAAATAAAAAAATACTTTAGAATGCGGATTTTCCGTTAAAGCTTCTGGAAAATACGTCACGCATTTTCCTGTTGCAAGGCACGAGGAAAGAAACGTAGAAACTAAATTGTCCTATTATTACGTTTATTCACAGAGTTATTAAAGTCGGTAGTATAGGTAATGAGGTCTTATAACATTTCAAACATTTAGTTTTGTGAGCAGTAAGATACATGAAGCCACAGTTGGGTGAAAAAATTGGTCTATGATTACTCGACAAGGATTCGATATGACACAATTTATTTTAAACTATAATATAGAAGTTCTTTTGTTGTTTTTTCTCGTGTGTTATATCTCATATTATTTTTTTTCTGTTTGTATTTAATTCAAAGCTACACAACGGCAGTAAATAAATTTTCGAGATTATTGTTATAAATCCATTGAAGTACCGCCGACCTATTGTTATGTATTCCAGCTCAGACAATGCATGTTCTTAGACCATTCAGACTCATTCCGTATGCCAATGGAACAAAAGAAATCCAATCTCTATTACCATTTCATTTGTAAAATACAAATATTGATTCTTAATTAGTAATACATTTTCGCTAACTGTAGACACAATTTTCAAAATCTATACTTATAGACTCGTATTTCTGAATTATCTCAACTATTGCTTAAAAAATAAATTTCTAAGTCCATTTCTTCATATAAAAAAAACTTTCTAGCTTCAATTCCAGAAATTAAAACAAAACTAAACTAAATTAAAGTGTGTTTTTTTTCACATAACTTCTCATAAACTTTACCTAAACGAAACGAATCTATAAATATTTTGTATTTCGGTTTTTCTCTTATGCAAGAGATCACTAGATGAACGGATTGTGTGTGGGAAAACGGTCGAGGTTTCTGGAGAAGTCATGAAGTTCCAGTAATTCTCAATCTGGAACAAAATGATTAATATTTTCATCATGTTCTAACAAACGTAATAACGCACAGGAATTTTATTTGTATAATTTCATTAGGTTTTGAAACATTCTTTTTGGGCTGTGTACTTTCAAATTTTTAAGCTAAGTATTTTGTAACCATTTACATTTTAGAAGATGAAAAGCTAATAACTATGAATTGTGAGTATTGCTATATCACGTATTTTACTTTATCAATATTACAGCTTCGGATATAGATATTACATATTGTATCTTGCAAACTACCTTGTACCTTGGAGACTAATTCAACTAAAAAATATGAATTCTTATGAGACTACTACATTTAGTCAGAATCCTCTCAAATGGGTCATTATAAAGTTTGATTTTACCACATGCATTTATAATTACTAAAACAGCTAACAGAAAACCGGTGTACTGCGAAACTGATAAAAATGTGTTTTATTAAGTAAACCATGTAAGGTATTTGTTATGTAACTACTTATGCCAACTTGCTTAGAACAGTCCCAAACCAACAAATATGCTCGCCTTTTGAGCAGTACGGGCAATATAATGTTACGATCAATCCTACTTTCTCTTAAAAGTGTAGCCCAAGAGTTGATGGTGGGCGAGACTTTCCCCCTAATTTTTCACTGCTAAGTTGGGGAGGAGGCTAGCCTAGATAACCCTCAAGTAGCTTTCTGGGAAATTTAAAACAAACCAAGTTAAACAGTTTCAAAACAACGTCACAAATTTTGACAGATACAAATAATTTCAAATTTATTTGGTTAAACAAGCGTTATTGGCCTGAACATGAAAGATAATTTTGGGATTCCCTCTTGTCCTGAAGTGAAGAATATCAGACTCAAATTCATATCAAAAGTGCACGTACTTAAAGATAAAATAATTGACATCCAATCCAAATGTAATTCTGTGGATTAGACCTAAAAGGTAATTTACAAAATTATTACAGAAGCTTTATAAAAACTGACTACAAATGCGTGATATAATACGTTAACGCGTAAAAAACCTGAACCTGTCATGATTATAATACATTGAATCATGAGATGAATATAACGACATTTTCGTCCATAATCCCAATATTACCTCATGAAGTTTGCCAACTACACTTTTTAGTGTAAATGTGATTTTAACAAAGACGCAAGTGCATTTTTAATAAAGCTTAGAATTAAAAAGATTAAAGATCACCAGTTACGAAACATAAATAACACAAGTCACCTGTTCCTAAATTTAAAAAGCTTATGAACAAAAATCACGTGAAGACATTTATAAGGCATCATATAGTTCCAATTACGTACATCTATGTTCTATTACTACACCAGTCACTGCTGTTGATATCTGAACGCTGGAAGCAAGACAAAGCAAACTTTGGTTTCAGGCCTAGTTTTTCATGTAGCTGTCTAGAGAAGAAATACGATTCGATTAAGATTTTGTCAAATACGTTTTATTTTATTTTTTTATCTATACTCACACCATTTGTGGAAAGTTCTGATCAAATATATGATCTTTCCTTATCGTGCATGATTAACGAGTCACGGAGAACATCAACCTGTCCCTAATCCGAAACTAAAACCAACTTTGACACTCAAAGAAAAACAAATACAAATGAGCAAGAAGACAATAGTGAAATGTATTCACAGATACACACAACCGTGGTCATAACATCTTCCCAGAAGTAGTTGGACGTTACAACGAACACGCGTAATCGATGAATTTAAAGTACACTTCAAGTTTAGGGCAATTTTTTTCTTTCAGTGAGAATTCTATTTGAATGGATAGAAACTCAAATGAAAGAAAATAGCTTATAAACTCTTTTCAAATTAATAAAAACTGTCAACTAAAGTAACCACCGGAAGACTAAACGATATAAATACACTATATTGTAATTGTTTTTTTCAAACATACGTCATATACTTTGGGGTTGTTTTATTTTAATTTGTTAATATTTATCTTAAACATCTAAAAATTATGTTTATGTATTGGTTATTAAGCAAAAACTACTCTGTTACACTCGCTGGATAATCTTAAAAGTCCTGAAAGTCATAACTGATTCTTGTGATTGGCCAAGTAGTTTCACTTCGTCCATTAGAAATCAAATGATCGTTTATTTTTGTTAAACGTGATAACCTATCCGAACAGTAACAGCAAATAAAAGATTAAGTTCAAATCTGAGGATTTTTGTGTTTTTGCATTTCGCGCAAAGCTATCTGCGCTAACAGTCCCTAATTTAACAGTGTAAGACTAGAGGGAAGACAGCTAGTAATCACTACCCACCCCCAATTCTTGGGCTACTCTTTTACCAACGAATAGTGGGATTGATCAAATGTTATAACAGTCTCACGACTGAAAAGGCCAACAAGTTTGGTGTGACAGGGATTCGAACTCGCGACTTTCATATTACGAGTCGAGCGCCTTAAACACCTTGCCATGCCTAGCCCAAATTGACGTTTTCTCTTTAACAGGCCCAGCATGGCCAAGCGTGTTAAGGCGTGCGACTCGTAATCTGAAGGTCGCGGGTTCGAATCCACCTCGCACCAAACATGCTCGTCCTTTCAGCCATGGGAGCGTTATAATGTGACGGTCAATCCCACTATTCGTTGGTGAAAGAGTAGCTCAAGGGTTGGCAGTGGGCGATGATGACTAGCTGCCTTCCCTCTGGTCTTACACTGCTAAATTAGGAACGCCTAGCGCAGATAGTCTTCGTGTAGCTTTGTACGAAATTCAAAAACAAAACAAACAAACTCTTATTTAACAGGAACAAATCTGAAGAGACTTTTAATCGATGTTTTCTTCATTCACAACTGATGTAACACGCGTTTAAAAATAGATATATATTATCAAAAAATCATGTAATTGCCAAGTAAACGCCAATAGAATTACCGTTTTGCTTTCTTTAGTATATCGGAAAATACACGCAACTATATCCTAGCTGTGGTTGTTAGGCGACCTGCTCCAACTTCACCAGTTCAGTGCTCGCGACTAACGTTAGCAGGCTTGCTTATCTTAGAGAAGAAATAAGGTCATTTGGAAAGTTATTTAAGACAGATGAAACATTTTGACAACCATATTTTGTGCAAAACTGTGCACAATGAGCTTTTATTTTCATGTTTATAGCATTACGAAAAAGTAGTAACTGCGTCATATTTTTTTATTGTATCTGAACGAAGACTGGGAGTGTTAAAAATACTGCAGTTTTCTGGAAACTTTACGTGGTTCCAGAATCAACAGTGCGCAAAGGATGTGAATGAAACTTTGCACAATTGTTCTAGACGTGCACAATATTCAGGATGAAACAAAACATTTGCCCTTTTTAATTTCAGAGAATAATGATAAACATTCATATTTTATGCTTAATGAGAAAACTACGTAAACAGAAAATGCGATTTTATTTGTAGTCAGAAATCACTGCTAATCTCGCTGGTATCTGGTATGAAACTGGTTACAAAGCTTAGTGAATTTACATAAACATTTTATGGAATCCGTCGTTCTCAAAACTCACTGGTTTGGAAAACACAAAACGGGTGCCTTATTAAATAATAATTTAATGCAACCAAACAAGAAGAGAATACATAGAAGCAACTTGAGAACATTACAGATTCCAGTTTAAAAGACTAATTATCTTAATAAACTATTTAAGAACCAATAATTTTTACATCACGCAACGTTTATGCACCAACGACAAAAAAGTGCGAGTTTCAATCTATAATCGTATTGAGTTCAGATTTCTGTCTCTGTGTAATTCTTCTGATAGAAACATCAACTTTAAAAATATATTGTTTTAGTGTCGGAGTGTGACACTGGAACACAAAGGCTTTGAGATATGTCAACAACATTTGTATTTAATATGTAAGACTTGTTTTGTATGATACGAGGCGCTTGAGCCTGTAGTTACGGTATTGAAAGTGTAATGTTGATGTGAGATTGATGTCGATAGAATGTCAAATGTGTATTTAGAATAAGACAGAACTTTTCATGTTATTCTCTGCATTTGTGTTTAATTGTTTCATTTTGTAGTCCTAGTCGACTTGAAAAAATCTTGCTGAGAAAAACACACACACTCACATAGGGAGGAACACGTAACGTCAGTTACCTTCAGCAACGGAGGTAATAAGAATAGATTTTGAAACTATGTCACGTCACTTGATCACTCTAGTGAGAATAGCTTTCTTTTAATGATAGGAAAAGCAACACGAATCACCACCTGACTGTTACAGGAATATTGATGTTCTGATATCTGTTTCCATACATGAATCGTTCAATTTCTTTTTATTATTTCAGATTTCACGTTCCCAATTTTTAACTCAGAAAACAGCAGGAAGTGGTTAATTAACCCTATCATCCACCAACGATCTTGAGCTAATTGAATTTGTTCAAAGAGCGGGAGTTGAGAGTAATTCTTACAGCTCACCTACTGATTAATTCGCGTTTCTAGCAACGGATCGCGAGTCATAATTTTCGGACTCAAAGTCTGAACACGATAACCATTGGTCTGCACTTCGTCGAAGTGTTCGGTGTAACTTACGTGTAACAGTTTTCTTAACTGTATCAGCCAAGCTATCGGTTACATTTTTCATGGTGTTGCGGTTTCAGTGAGCTACAGTTTCCCAAACTTCTTTTCCAAAGCTACAAAATGGAAGATTTTATTCTATTTTGTTGGGTTTTTTTTATCAGGTTCATTAGGCCTCATTACCACGTGTTCTCAGAAGAAAACAAATCAACTTCAGAGACACTTTGCCGACACGCTTAGAGTTCTTGGATTCCTCTAGAGTATAAAGATAAATAGAGATTAACTGCTTAATTTCGACACTTTATGTTTTTGTCACTTGCGTGGAGCTTTCCTTCCTTTTATTCGTTATTTTAATTGTGACTGTGAATTTAGAATTTCCCAGCGAATTTCTCCTGAAAATTAAGTATTTTTGTCGTAAGATTAACGACCGTTTGTAAGAGCAAATTCATGTTTTTATCATTTTTTTAAGATTCCCTTGACATACACTTTTGAAGGAGAATATTTGACGATCTACTGCAAATCACATTTGTTAACTAATTGTAAATGCAACAAACTTTGTATAAAAACAGTTTCTGTCTCCAACAAATATTATATTTCTAACAATCTAGTGTCGGAGTTATAAACATTATCCCTAAATCAGAACCTTAAACAGAGTTCAATAACAGATAGATGACTAGTTTTCAGTTGCAGTTGTTTTGAAGGTGTTATCAATGATAACCACAGTTAATTTTCCAACTCAAATATTTAACTGCACGCGTTTCATTTTCAATTATCACACTAATGTGTTTGTTTCATTACAATATTTTCGGCCCAGCCTGGCCAGGTGATTAAGGCCCTCAACTCGTAATCTGAGGGTCGCAGGTTCGAATTCCTGTCACAGCAAACATACTCGTCCTTTTAGCCTTGGAATGTTATAATGTGACAGTCAGTACCACTAGGCGTGGGTAAAATAGCAGCCCAAGAGTTGGCGGTGGGTGGTGATGACTAGCTGCTTTTCTTCTAGTCTTACACCACTAAATTAGGGACGGCTAGCGCAGATAGCCCTCGTGTAGCTTTTTGGAAGAAATTCAAAACAAATAAACTGAAAGCGCGGAACGTATTCAGTAACGTTTAATCTTCGGGTCCAACACGATAACTACTAGGCCACACCGGGCCCTGAGTAAAAAGAATTTTAAAAATTGTATCGCTATGTCAAAAGGAATACCTTTCAATACCATTCAAAATCAGTACAGAGACAGAATATATCTTTTGTAATAACTTTGTTAAAAACAAGTTTATGAGAAATTCACTTGTACTTATTAAGTTATCAACTTAGTTATATTTTGCTCTGTGAATGAACCAGTGTTGTCTCAGTGATTATTGTACCCCGACTATTAATTCGAAGGTTCATAGTTCGTGACCCGAGAAGGAAAAAACTCGTTCAGCTCTTTAGTGCTGTCGATACACCTTAAGAGTGAGTGTTAAATCCCATTATTCGGTCATATTAGGTTAATTTAGTTGTCGGTTGGTGCTTTTCAATGGCTACCTTTCTTATAAGACACTTATTTTAATATTAGGGACGGGTATCTGGTGTATTTCTGCCTGAAAACTAAAACAAGAAACAAAAACAAATGTTACTGTAAATGTGTTTTATTAGTATTTTTTAAATGAAAATTTGAAAGGTAATTTTCATTGGATATATATTGACAATCAATTTGACAAAATTTAACACCTTTGTTTTAAAATAATTTTGTGATTTTTAAATTAAAGAAATTATTGTTAAAGATCTGTTTTCTTGTAGGCGATGTCCTCAAGTAACAGTGTCTTAGTTTAGTTGCAAAAGATGTCATCAATGTAACAGTTTCAGGAGATGCTATCAGGACAACAATCACTAAGTTTGATATCGTGAAGTGTTGTCAGCATAACAGTCTCCTTGTAGTTGCAAAAAAAACAACAACCCATCAGGATAACAGTTCCCGAGTTATTTGGGGGTACGCCATAAAGACAATAGCTTCTGGGATTGATTTTAGGTTTCACCAGAATAACATTCTACGAATTATGTTTCAGGAAATGTTATCAGATTAAGAGTAACTGGATGACGTTTTAGGAAAGGTGAAAATGTGAACATGTTTCAAGGAATGGAAACATGATAACTGTCTGTGGATCATTATGTATGAAGAGATGTAAACAAATAAATGTTACTAAGTTTTGTTTCAAGGCAGTAAAACGGGAGAAAACATTTTTAGATGTTTTATTAAAGATTTAAGCAAAATAAGGTTTAGGTGGAGCATTTGATAAAGGATTTGATCATGAGAAAAGTATCCAGATCTCGTTTAGCAAGATAAGCTCATGCGATATGGATATTTTATTAATTAAACTTTAAATAATTTAATCTATAGAATATGTAGAGGGCAAGACATTTCTGAGATTTTTTTTTATTTTATCTGATTTAATCAACTACCTGGGTTCATTACATTCACATGAGGCCCAGCATGGCCAAGCGTGATAAGGCGTGCGACTCGTAATCTGAGGGTCCCGAGTTCGCATCCCTGTCGCGTCAAACATGCTCGCCCTTTCAGCCGTGGAGGCATTATAATGTGACGGTCAATTCCACTATTCGTTGGTAAAAGAGTAGCCCAAGAGTTGGCGGTGGATGATGATGACTAGCTGTCTTCTCTCTAGTCTTGCACTGCTAAATTAGGGACGGCTAGCACAGATAGCCCTCAAGTAGATTTGCGCAAAATTCAAAAACAAGCAAAACAAACATTACGTTTATTTAAGTCGTGTGTGAGTCGTATATCGTCCTGCTGTCTCGTGCAGACACAAGTATCAAAGAGAGAGCGCTCAGTGTCTTTTCTTGTCTTAGAAGGTTATCTAAAGTAGTGAGAAAAATGTAATTTAATACTATTAATCAATAAAGTTTAAACAAAAGTTTCATTCAAAATCTTCAGATGGGCATCAGTGGTTATGGTAATTACATGTAGATTTTAAATCTTTAACTATTTGTGTATAAAGATTTAAACGTTTGCTGTTTCTTTTATTTGTTTTATTCACGTTTTCGTGATAACTAACTGTGGACACTTGCTTGTCTTTTATATACACCACAGTAAATGTTATTAATTACTATCTGAGGAAATCGTTTCTGAATGATTGAAAGACCAAGTGGATTTTTTATAACAATTACTTTTATCATTTATCAAAGTCTATTAAACGTTGATAATTTCGAAAAAAAGCACCGCTTATAATATATGAATTAACACCGTAGATTATATAACTTTCTTTGTCGCTACGTAGTGGTTCAGTGGTAAATCTAAGAGGTTATAACAATGAAAATTGAGTTTTGATACCTGAAGTGGACATAGCAAAGATAGTCCTTTGTGTGGATATGTGTTTAAAAACAAACAAAAACCTTTTCTACTACTAGTTAATTAAGTAGCAAACAACCCCTAGTGATAAAATAAATAAGTACAATACAGAAAACAAAAAAAACCTCTAGGGTAATATTAAGCGCCGACTGACGTTATTGTTAAACGCACGAGGAAGGCTCAAGGTACCCTCGGGGTTCACATATGAGTTCAGATCCTTATGTTACTTTTCTGGAGTCCTAACAATACGTGTCATGTTTAATAACAATCGGTCCGGTAGTTCGTCAGTTATAAGCTGACACACACGGAGACTTTTGTCGAATATTGGTTTTTAAGAGAGCGAATAAAATCGTTTGGCAATGAGGTAAGGAAGTCACAACGCTGCAGGAAGGTTCAGATATAAAACAAATTGCACAAGCATTGCTGAAACTTGAATTTTGCTTACAGATACGTATGTTTCCATTCTATAAAAATGATTACGAATGATTAGTGCTAACCAAACATTAGAACAGCCTATAACTGAAGGAACTAAATATTTAAGAACAATAAATTTAAATGAAATGTTAAATCTCAGCCTAAACAAACAAGGTTAACATTAGGCCTAACATTTGTGATAAAAAAACACGTTAGCTGCACAAGCTGCAACAATAACGGTATTTATGACGTTTGTTATCAGAGGAATGGAACATGTTTTGACAGAATCAAGTGTTAGACGCCACTAATGGTACTAGACAAGTTCTTCGCTAATGGTACTAGACAAGTTCTTTGCTAATAGTACTAGATAAGTTCTTCACTAATGGTACTAGATAAGTTCTTCACTAATGGTACTAGACAAGTTCTTCACTAATGGTACTAAATAAGTTCACTAATGGTACTCGACAAGTTCTTCACTAATGATACTCGACAAGTTCTTCGCTTATGGTACTCGACAAGTTCTTCGCTTATGGTACTCGACAAGTTCTTCGCTTATGGTACTCGACAAGTTCTTCGCTAATGGTACTAGACAAGTTCTTCGCTAATGGTACTAGACAAGTTGTTTGCTAATGGTACTAGACAAGTTCTTCGCTAATGGTACCAGACAAGTTCTTCGCTAATGGTACTAGACAAGTTTTTCACTAATGGTACTAGACAAGTTCTTCGCTAATGGTACCAGACAAGTTCTTCGCTAATGGTACTAGACAAGTTTTTCACCAATGGTACTAGACAAGTTCTTTGTTGACAGCAATTTGAAGGACTTTGTTAAGAGAAACCATGATTGAACAAATAGTCAGAAAAGCAGTTTCGCCAGCATAGTAATATAGGTGAACAAGAAACGAAGTTGATGTATATCCACTACGTAGAGACTATAGACTAGAAGAGGAGAAGGTACTAAGCCCTGCATATTGAGCGAAGTTTAGAAAGGTACCAAGCCCTGCATATTGAGCGAAGTGTGGAAAAGGATACCATTGATGGAAACAGCTGCACAACAAACAGAAGAATGCTGATGCTAAATACATATTTCGTAATTTATAGATCATACCCTGGTGGAAAATTAAGTCTAAAACTCTTTGGAAACTAAATATATTTGTTTATCGTTAAGAACAAAGATACACAATGGACTGTCTGTGTTCTGCCCACCCCAATTAAAGTATACAGAAGTACCGCTGGGCCAATAGGAGGGATAGAAAATTAAATTAAACCAAACAAGAGGGCCTGTTGGTATCATAGTGGTAGGATTGGATCTTGGACAATGGAGAGAGATGTGGATTGAGTATTCAGCAGGGGGTAACGGTCGGAGATGAATATGTGAAGGTTTCGTGCAAGCATTTGTTCAAGAGTCTTGCTGAAAGCACAAGTAAGATTAATTAGATAATGTGAACTGAAGCAGTAGGTGGCTTATCATACTTCAAAACCAGAAGAACAGAAGAAGTGTTTCAGACAACAATGCAAAAGTGTAAGTCGATTCAGATGAGAAAGGTGAAAACTTACCACAAAAGAAGCGGAATCTTGAATGGACATGTTGAAGACGACAGTAATTGACACTATTAAGAGTCAGGGCTATATTAGGACAATCCTTCAAGAAAAGTCATGATGAGCTAATTTAAGGCGCATTCTTCAAAAGAATGTTTTGGAAGCCCGGCATGGCCAGGTGGGTTAAGGGGTGCGACTCGTAATATGAGGGTCGCGGGTTCGCACCAAACATGTTCGCCCTTTCAGCCGTGGGGGCGTTATGATATGTCGGTCAATCCCACTATTCGTTGGGAAAAAAGAGTAGCCCAAGAGTTGGCGGTGGGTTGTGATAACTAGCTGTCTTCTCTCTAGTTTTATACTGCTAAATTAGGGATAGCGATCGGGTGCTTAGAACAGGAGTTAAAATAGTATTATTTTATTAAAGAGGTACTGATATGAATCAGTCTGACACACTCTCTAAACCGGTAAGTTCAGAGATTTTCAATGTAAGTTCCATAGTTTAATTTTCTGCAGTGGACATTGCAGAAAGTCTAATGTTGCTTTGTTCCAAACCCAACAACAACTTCTGACCTATGAATAATTTGAAATATCTAAAAAATTGAGATAGTGGAATGCTCTAAGTGAAAATCTAATTCTATACCTGGGTAGTGATTTATGGGAGGCGAAACATGTATTTAATTTTTTTTTTATATAGAAATCTCATTTTTAAAATCCGAAGTGGAACATTAAGAGGAATGAGAAAACGAACAGCATTTCACGTAGTTTTTATCATGAATGTTAAGCCTGTAGATTTCCATTGTTCCACCAATCATCTGCATTAAAATCTTCCCATACATATGTAAAGGGTATCAAACAAACCTATTATATCTTATCGGCCAGCTCAACTGACGAACTCTCGTGATGAACGAAATGCCTCTTGGGTAGTGACTTGTACAAGCAAAAGAGAGGTTTGAAATGGTACTTTTATGTACCTTTCATTTGGAATTTGAAATGAAATTTTTAAGAAAGACGATTGTGAAAAAAAACAACAACACATCTGCAAGTTAAAATATTTTTATGATAAATGTCAGGCATATTGTTTTTCGATACTTTCTTCAGCTTTCGGGTTTGAATCGTAACTTTTAAGGTTTACATTTAACTTCACAAACTTAGATAATTCAAAGGAAAAGGTGACAATGAAAACAGGATATATTCAGAACATTTTTTGACTCTGTAAAGCATCAGCTTGTCTCTACTAGTTGTTAATATATTTAAAGGATTACTCATACTTTTTAACTGTTGTTGTGTACAATCGCTGATATGTGATATTTTATTACGTTTATAAACAACATATATATATTAAATTTATTATGCTGACTAGAATTAACTTTTAAACTTTACTACTGTCATTAGCAACATAATTTTAAATCAAAACAGATTCTGTATTTTATAATTATTCTTTTCATAATACCTCTGTCTTTATAGCTTTTTAATAGATGGCGCTAAAAATATCATTCTAAACTGGTGTTTTCGTGTTCTTCACATATACAAGTCATGGCTAACTAGTTACCCACAGACATACTTAGTAAATTAACAGTCACTAACTTTGCTCTTTCAATATATCAAACTGTTAATGACTTTTGTCGATGTATATATAAAATAGTAGAATAATAAGATATAGAAAATAAACACTGAAGGTTCTTGTATAAGTCGTACGTTTGCAAAACAAGATCCGTACTTAAGCACGGTTAGCTCTTATAAATTATTCCTGAATGTTGTGTTTATGTGTAGTTAAGTACAAACGCTAAACAGTAGGATATATGTGCTGTGCCTACCACGACTATCGAAACCCGGTTTCGAGCGCTGTAAGTCCGCAGACATACCACGAAAAATCTGGGTGGCATTCCTGAGAGACCAACGTCTATTGAAAATGTACAAATCTAGCTCATTCTGTCACGAGTCAGGGGTCATAGGTCATGTCATTGCATAGGTTGACTTGCATCAAAAATTTTGTCGAGCTACCATTTTATGAATTTATGCCAGTAAGGTTAGAATCAAGTTGTAGATTATAACTTGAACTTTAATACTGTATATGAGTTAATTTCTTAACTTAAGAGTAAATATTAAAAGAACACGTCCAAATATAGATTTTAGTGAGTCAAGTGGTATGTTAAATGCTGCACTGTTTAAAATCACGTTTTGATCTCAAAATACCAAGTCTATAATTTCGTATAAATTAGGAATTCATATTACTAATATTGACAAGCTAGAATATAAAATAAGAACCTCATATCTTTTTTATTCTACTGAGATATGAATACGTACTAATCAAATATGATAGCCCCATTCAACTCTTTCCTACTTTTTGAAACAGTCCCTTACATATTCTTACTACAGAACGTGGCATGTAAATAACCAATCAACAAGCTTAGAATGTCCCCAGAGTGGTTTTCTCAGTCATTTTAATCGTTGAAAAGTTTACCGCGTTCCTTCGATATAAGTTTCGAGAAGATTGGTTGTGTCTTTTGTCTGCTCGAAGTTTAGTATTTTTTAAAAACCCAAACAAATCTTAGTTACTAAGCTTAACAAATTCTATGGTACCCGTTTAGTTATTTATGATTTTTGGTTAATTAACTGTGTATATAAAACGTAAAACATTTTTTGTTCAGAAGTCGTAGTGATAACAGGTAGTTGTTTGCTTTACTTTTTGATTTATTATTCTATATTTCAAGAAAACTAAGTTTAATAATTTATTTATTAGTAATGATCTATATACAGATATATAATATATAATAATTGAAATGTGTCTGTATGTTACAAAGTACTAGTCCATAAAAACACAGAAAGATAGGAAAAGAAAAGGCGAGTTTTACATTATTGCATACGTGAACTGAGTGCATGAGTATCGCTTTAATGCAAGTTATGTAATGTTGGCAAAGCATGACTGGTTGTTGTTGTTGTTGTTATTTAGAATTAAGCACAAAGCTACACAATGGGCTATCTGGGCTCTGCCCCCCCCACGGGTATCGAAACCCGGATTTTAGCGTGTAAGTCCGCAGACATACCGCTGAGCCACTGGGGGGGGGGCAAGCATAACTAGAAGGTCAATATTATAAAAATATGTACACGTAAATATCAGTGTTATAAGACTCAAGCTACTTAAACTAACCATTAGTATTTCCTTGTCATAATATGTGGTCATTCTAGCAAGAAAAAAAGCATAATTTATATTTATTTCCTCATTATTTTTATGATAGTTACGATGTTGGTCAAGTTATAGACTCAACATAGAGATAACGAAATAACAATAAATATTAAGTATTACTAAACACAAACATTTAAAATGTATTTAGGAGGTTATAGAGATTATGGAAATAATACTTGAGATGTTTAGGGCAAAAAACAGTTTTTTTAATCATAACATAAAATCACTTTGCACTCAGACTAGTAACGAGACTGACTCTATTTTCACAAACAAATCTTTAGTACAAATATTTCATTAAGAAATTTGATTTTTTGTGTACAAAATACTTGTAATCTTTACTAAACGTCTACCAAATTTTGTGAAGAAACGCGTGCAATATCAAAAGTTATAGTGCAAGTACTTAACGTGGGAGGCCTGACATGGCCAGGTTGTTAAGGCACTCGACTCGTAATCCGATGGTCGCGGGTTCGAATCCCAGTCACATCAAACATGCCCGTCCTTTCAGCCGTGGGGACGTTATTATGTGACGGTCAACTCCACTATTTATTGTTAAAAGAGTAGCTAGCCAAAGAGTTGGCGGTGGGTGGCAATGATTAACTGCCTTCCCTCTAGTCTTACACTGCTAAAATTAGAGACAGCTAGTGCAGATAGCCCTCTTGTAGCTTTACGCGTAATTCAAAATAAACCAAACCAAATTTAACGTGTGCAAATATGTAAATGAACTCATGTATATTATCTCAAGCTTGTAGTGAAAGATTATTTTATAGCAAGTTATTATTTCTACAGAATGAACCACTAAAAAAAAATATGCCCCAATTGTCCCATCTCCAAAAGACACTTAACTATTTTTTCCTCAGTGTGTATATAATTCCCTTTGATTGTTTGTTTGTTTTGTTTTTTGGAATTTTGCACAAAGCTGCTCGAGGGCTATCTGTGCTGGCCGTCCCTAATTTAACAGTGTAAGACTAGAGGGAAGGTAGCTAATCATCACCACCCATCGCCAACTTTTGGGCTACTCTTTTACCAACGAAGTGAAATTGACCGTCACATTATAACGCACCCCACGGCTGGGAGGGCGAGCATGTTTGGCACGACCCTCGAATTACGAGTCACACGACTTACGCGCTTGGCCATGCCAGGCCAATTCCCTTCGATTCTTCTCCTGTTTCTAACTTTTCGTGTATCGCTAACTTTTAAATTGAATTCGGCGTTGTTTACAACGTTATTTATGCACAAAGCTCTCATACTAATTTTAAATCCAAAGAAAATTGTACATGAATAATACAAGAATTGTTTATAATATGTAAAACTTTGGCAAAGACCAAACTATGAGAAAGCGAATTCAACACATCAAATATAACTGTAGTTAATCCAAGTAGACAAAGTCAGTTCAGGATGGTGTACCCAGAAAACCTAGCACAATCATTACTCCTGATATTCGTGCCGTGCCTAAATAAGAATTGTCCAGTAAATCATAAAATGCAAGCACTGAATAACGGTCAAGCAGAAAGTAAGAGATCAACATTACACATGGCCATCCTAGGTCTTAAGATAACCTATCAAGAAGAAGGAGTAAACTGAACATTTCTGTGACAACACAACAATAAAAACAAGAACAACCAGATGATGTGAACTAGAAAACTATGAGTAAATTCTAAAACTGTTTTAAATTGGACCATTTACCAAATACAGCGTGAGTTTTACGTGATACTGAATCTGTTAGTATAAAAGTAACCGTCCAGCCTGTAATTCTGAAAAAAAAATTTTTAGTCGATAATTTACCTAATGTAGCTTGTGTTTTATATTGGACC
The DNA here is from genome assembly GCA_011833715.1 of Carcinoscorpius rotundicauda. Classification (NCBI taxonomy): domain Eukaryota; kingdom Metazoa; phylum Arthropoda; class Merostomata; order Xiphosura; family Limulidae; genus Carcinoscorpius; species Carcinoscorpius rotundicauda. Next base: position 12,913,767 of record CM022404.1, read on the forward strand.
CGTATGGTTCTGTTCTTCACGTGAAATTGAACAAAAAACGCGTGTCGTAGTTCTTAAAAAAAACATTTACGTTTGATTTTTTTCTTGAACGAAAACAAATTAACGAACTGTAAAATGGGTGAACTTAATAAAACAAAGAGAAAAGTTCCGGAACGTACTTATTTTTACAGGGATGATTATCTGAACATGAAAAAAGCATTTTTCTTTGTCTCTCGATAAGATTCAACTTCTATAATTTTATTTTACTACAAATTGACAGAAAAATTAATTACACCTGTTTGAAGGACATCTTAACAAACACAAGGAGAAATAATCGTTCACACTGTATTTCCATTTGATAATTGTTGATTAGTCGGAAAGGACTACAAAAGCGTTGTTCTTTTTGTATCTTTGTACTAACTGAACGAAAAGGACTACATTAGCATTGGTCTTTTTGTACCGTTCTTCTAACCTGGCGAGATGGACTACACCAGCGTTGTTTTTCTTCTACTGTCGCTCTAGCTTGACTAGAAAGACTACATTAGCGTTGTTCTTTTTGTATCTTTGTTCTCCCTGAACGAGATCAGCGTTACTATATTTGTATTAACTGATTTGTTCCAATAAAACACGAACAAATTGAACTACTCCCGCTATATTGGCAGACAACGAAAGTCCTAAAATACCAATTTTAACCACAATAAATGTTTTCCTTCTTTTAAAAAAGGAGGCTAATAAATGAAAGAATTGTTTTTTTTTTCTATTTTTAGTATATTTGGATGCCAGTGAAGGTGGAATGGTTCCACCTGGACGGTACATGTAACCCCGAAGCGATGAACCAAAGTTAAGGGGACATTTCGAAAACCCACACTCTCCACCTTCACCCCCAACTCGCTGTGTGGGCATACAATTAATAGGGAAGACAATCAGTGATGTCGAGAAACCCACTTGTTGAGAATTTTATATGCAAAAACGGCTCGTTTGGATTGAGAAAACATCATGGGAAATGCGAATTACATTCGGCAAATAAGATTATTAATTATTAAAACATTAGCTGTTAAATTACTGTGTACATATTTGTTATTTATTTCATCAACCCAAACGAGCCGATAAAGAGTACACAATACGGATCCTAGACCATGAAATATAGCACCACACATACCCACACATCTGTCGGCTCGACCCCACTGAAAACATAAACCAAAAGAATATCTTAATATATGATTTGCTACTAAAGAACACAGTGGTGTTAAGTAAATTTATTGGCCAATTCCTGTTTCACAAACCTTTTCAATTGCCTAAAGTTTCAGGTTATTTGATAAAAATCATTTTAATTGTTTTATTATTTACTTCTTATTATTATAGTCAAGATGTACATAAATTATTTATCTATTGAAAACAATATAAGGGTGACACCATACACCTAAACTGCCCTGACATCTAGTGAAATGTGAATTACATTCAGTAAATAAGATTATTGATTATTAGAACATGAGCTATTAAATTATTGTGTAAATATTTGTTATTTATTTTATTTCTACAAATAACTTCAATAATATGATAAAAGTACAATGTCATTATATTTTAAACACAATTTTATGTTTATTTGTCTTTCTGAATTATTTTCTACTATAATGTATGAAATATGCTATCAAGCATAATCTACATTACATAAACTAATTAGGTAATATCTTAGAAATTGAAGTATGGCCCGGCATGGCCAAGCGTGTTAAGGCGTTCGAATCCTGGTCGCACCAAATGTGCTCACCCTTTTAGCCGTGGGAGGTTATAATGTTACGGTCAGTTCTACTATTTGTTGGTAAAAGAGTAACCAAAGACTTGGCGGTGGGTGGAGATGGTAAGCTTCCTTTACTCTTGTCTCACACTGCTAAATTAGGTAGCCCTCGAGTATCTCTGCGCGAAATTCAAAACAAACCGAACCAGATTACGCTAAAATCGATCAATGCTGAGAATACGTCAGTTGTTAAATCTTCTGGCTGTCTAAAGTTGGTAGGTTTGTTTAGGGCCGCTTTGAATGGTTAGAAGAGTCTGGTGAACAGCACGTGCAATGACGTAAAATCGTGTTAAGCTCAGGAGATCCGTGGCTTAAAGAAGAGAAGAAGTTATTCTTGTTTGTACCTTTGTTCTACCTGAACAAGAAGGACTACATTTTCGTTTGTCTTTTTGTACCGTTGTTCTAACTCGGCGAGATGGACCACACCAGCGTTGTTTTGCTCATATCATTGTTTCAACTTGAATATCATCAGAAAACAAGACGAAGTGAATGAAGCTTATGGTAACTTATTGTGTATGTGGTAAAAAATAAAAGGTGATAATTTCCCTTGCTAACTCAGTTTCATACTTTGCTGGTATATGTTCTTTTTATGATTATTACTACTCCATTCGACGATTATAAGCCAATATTATATATCTTACGAAGAGAAGTTTCGTGTGGAACATATTAATACATTTATAGCTCATGTTTTATTTTGAAAGTGTAATTTTCTTTAACACCATGATATAGAAAAAACATGAAAATTGATGGAAAATTCAATAGATACGCTTCCATCCACATACAGTTTTCGCCAGAATGTTTACTTACTGTTCTATATTTATGTTATTGTCAACACAGATGGAGTAGTTACTGAGTAAATGCAATATTAGAAACAGAGAAGGTAGCGTATGATCGGACAAATATGATCGAGTTATTATTATTCCGCTCTGTAGCAGTTGTTTTGAACATTTTTTCGTCAAAAGGCACATACGCATCTATTTTGTATAAGAGGGTGTGCTTTTGATACAATCTCTTTCGAAACAAATCAATGCTTTGTTCTCTTTACTGGGTGGGTGTAGAGTCATGTTTTGTCACATGCAGGAAGTTACAGGGCGTCAAACTGTTTCGCTGTCCAAGAATGGCATGAAGCAAAAGAACATTACTAAAACAGTAGGGTACCCCTAGCTTACTGTATCTAGAATTTTGAAATGTCATCAGTCCACAGGAAACGATGTTCCAGGAAAGGTTACTGGTATACACCATAAAACTACTGCTTGAGATGACTGTGTTTTGATCAGATAAGCATTTCAAGGTCGAAAAGTGTCTTACAATAAGAATAGCATGAGCACATTCATTCCAAGGTACCAGAAGAACGGTGAACAGAAGAAGGACCAAAGAAAGTTAATATTCATGAAAGGCTATTTGTAAATCGATACTAACCAAAAATTCACTGCCGTGTTACTAAGGCAATAAATCATACCAACTTACAGTTAAGACACGACATTAATAGCATGTCATCTTTTCAGATGAAGCCTGGTTCCGACTCGTTAAAGCTGGTGGTAGAATTTGCTTTCGTTGTCTGCCCGAAAAACAGACGAAAGAAGAATGTCTTTCCCACAGGGAACACATTCAAGAGGTGGTGCAGTACATTTTTAGGCAGCTATTTTTCATGGCAGAGAAACTGCTCTTCAGGAGAACGTTAGTGGCTTCTATTACAGACATCACATGGAGACAATATTTTTGCTATATGCTTGGGTAAGGTTTGGCAATAACATTGTGTTCTAGGATGATAATATTACTGGTCAAAGTGCACGCACTGTACGGGATTATCTCGACCAGGAAGACTTTTCAAGATTGCCATGACCAGCGAAGTTTCTAGATTGCAATACCATTTAGAACTACTAGGTAGAATTGAGCTGACAAATTCCTAACCACGACCCTAAACCAGCTACTTAAGTGAATTGCAGCACTTTCTAGAGGAAAGCTGTGATGAAAATTTTAATATCACAGTCTTTCAAACTTACTCCTTAGCCACCAGGGGCTTTCTATGGATCGTGATCAGATAGTTGAGAACTAAAATTAGGATGCGTTGGTGAAAAATCGCGTCGTTATATAAATATATTACAAATAAAATATAAAAGGGCTAGTCACAAGCCTAGCTAGTAAGAGTAAGCCCAGCAAAATCTTTCCTGGAAGTAAATTAATGACAGATTGGTTTTTAAACGCTGAAAGAGGTTCCAAATAAAACCGTAAATTATTTATAACTTTTATTCCTAAACTAATTTTAAAAAAATTCAACATGGAAATATTTTAAAAATATTTTAAGAAAAAACTTGAAGAAAACTACAAAAAACTTGCTTAGAACTGTTCAAAAATATTAAGCGCAACCGAGGTAATTGTTTGTTTGTTTTGAATTTTGCGCAAAACCTCACGAGGGCTATCTGCTCTAGCCGTCCCTAATTTAGTTGTGTAAGACTAGAGAGAAGGCAGCTAGCCATCACCACTCACCGCCAACCCATGGGCTACTCTATTACCAACGAATAGTGGGATTGACCGTCACTTTATATCGCCCCCACGACTGAAGGGGCGAGGATGTTTGGTATGAAGCAGATTTGAACTTACGAATCGAGTGTCTTAACCACCTGACCATGTTGGGCCATAACACCGATAAACCTCAATATTTCAATGAAGCTAAGTTTTTATTATGTGGAAAAGTCTTTGTAAACGAAACGTAAAATACACGTTTCTCGCAACAATATTTAAGATTGTCGCAGTTGAATTGTTTTATCTTACACGAATGCGAATCGTTATATTGACTGTTCATAACTAGTTAACACCAATAATTTGTGTATCGTTGTTTTATCTGTTTCTTTATGTTATCTCGTCTGTGAAAAACACAGCTTCATACATCTTCACTTATGTTCGCTATTTTTGTGTTTTACGAACAGATGTTGAGAGATATGTGTGTAAAATATATATGATTTTAGAGGAATGAATAAAAACACTTTAAAAACCCCAACAACAATTAGTTATATAGCTCTTTATATGGCTTACTAAAGAAACAGAAATGACGAAGTCACACAAATAACAATATATAGATAGAAAGATGATACCAAACTAACGAAGCTGCAAGAATAAAGTTGTTTAAATAGGCAGATAAGTGAATAAATGTAACACAAAACCAACAGAGTTTCAAGAACGGTGATAGCTAACAAACCATGGAACAATGAAGTTAGAAAGAAGGCGATTCTTTACTCTCTGCAATGTAAAACCTGATAACCAGATTCTTTACTCTCTGCAATGTAAAACCTTATAACCAGATTCTTTACCCTCTGCAATGTAAAACCTTATAACCAGATTCTTTACCCTCTGCAATGTAAAACCTTATGACCAGATTCTTTACTCTCTGCAATGTAAAACCTTATAACCAGATTCTTTACCCTCTGCAATGTAAAACCTTATAACCAGATTCTTTACTCTCTGCAATGTAAAACCTTATAATCAGATTCTTTACTCTCTGCAGTGTAAAACCTTATAACTAGATTCTTTACCCTCTGGAATGTAAAACCTTATAACCAAATTATTTTCTCTCTGCAATGTAAAACCTTATAACCAGATTATTTTTTCTCTGCAGTGTAAAACCTTATAACCAGATTCTTTACTCTCTGCAATGTAAAGCCTTATAACCAGATTCTTTACTCTCTACAATGTAAAACCTTATAATTAGATTCTTTACTCTCTGCAATGTAAAACCTTATAACCAGATTCTTTACCCTCTGCAATGTAAAACCTTATAACCAGATTCTTTACCCTCTGCAATGTAAAACCTTATGACCAGATTTTTTACTCTCTGCAATGTAAAACTTTATGACCAGATTCTTTACTCTCTAAAATGTAAAACTTTATAACCAGATTCTTTACTATCTGCAATGTAAAACTTTATGACGAGATTCTTTACTCTCTGCAATGTAAAACTTTATAACCAGATTCTTCACTTTCTGCAATGTAAAACTATTTAACCAGATTCATTTATCTGTGCAATGTAAAACTATTTAACCAGATTCATTTATCTGTGCAATGTAAAACTATTTAACCAGATTCATTTATCTGTGCAATGTAAAACTTTATAACCAGGTTCTTTACTCTCTGCAATGTAAAACCTTATAACCAGAATATATTTTAATCCTTTTTTTTCTAAATGAAGTCTCGTAAGATAACTTATAACTAGCAGAGATGATCGATCAACAGTCTAAATTAGCTTTTGACGTACATACCAGTACGATAGAACGACCTCGTGTAGACAAACAGTGCGAGAGAAGAATAAACCAGCCAAGTTGAGTTTACCGCTGAATATCAGTAGCATAGATTTTCTAATCATGTGCTGTAGTCTACTGAGATCTGGAGTTAACACGCAATCCGCTAGTAAACGACCGTTATATTTGTTCTCAAATATATAAACCATCTGTTTTGTACCTGACTGCTACACAGCGACCTCTACAGAGATTTTTCAGCTAAAGTTTATTCTCCATGGCTAGACGTTGGTATTGTATATTGTTTTCTTACTTTTTTTTTTACCAAATCACTCTATCTTCTGTAATGATCTTTTGATTTATTGTTTGAAATTGAGCACAAAGCTACAGAATAGGCTATCTGTGTTCTGCCAGCCACGGGTATCGACACCCAGTTTCTGGCAGTGTGAGTCCGCATACGTAGTGCTGTGATCTATTTGAATATCTATGTTTACCAATTAAGTCCATTCTGTTTGGTTTTCTTGTCTTTCGAAAAATTATGATCAAATCTCATTCCGGTACGGCCCGTCATGGCCAAGTGGGTGAGGTGCTCGAGTCGTAATCCGAAGGTTCGAATCCCAGTCACTCCAGACATGTTCGCCCTTTCAGTCGTGGGAGAATTATAATCTGCAGTCACTCTCATTAGTCGTTGGTAAAAGAGTAGCCCAAAAATTGGCGGAGAGTGGTGATGAATAGCTAACTTTAATCTAGTCTTACACTGCTAAATAGGGGACGGCTAGCGCAGATAGCCCTCGTGTAGCTTGTGAAAGTGGGTTTTCTTGGGGATCTCCTGTTTCCACCCATAACTAATTCTCTGGCTCGTTCTGTTCATTCTAGCCTAGGCATTGGATTTTTAGGTCCCTGCCACCAAGTGGCCCTGACAAAGGTCCGTCAATCGTTTGAGTTTATGGTTCGACAAGACCCTGTCGTTTTGCTTCGTTTTTTCTTAACTCTATCGATATCTTGGAAGTCGCCACTTGGCTCGAATTCCTCCAGACGTTTACTTAGTCTTATCATATTACGCAGTAGACAGTAACAGAACTTTTTATGAAACGAGAAAATAAACACTTCTTAGCTCTTTTAAACATTCATTCACGAGCAAGACGAATGGGGATAATCTATACTCCTGAACATCTCAGTTGGAAGAGTGGAATACCTTTCCTCAAAACTAAATACCTTCCACAGTTTGTTTTCATTATTTTTACTAATTCCTCTTCAACCTATTTTAATAACTATTGAACAAATATTACTTAAATTTGATAATTGTTTTAATAAATGAGCTTTCTGTTTTCACACTGTTAATATAATACATGTATACAACACGGCAGCACATTCATTTATACCTATATTGATTTAACTTCAAATGCTGTTTTAACAATTGAGAATTTCTGACGGTGTAATGGCCACAAAAGCTGTTTGCTGTAGGAAAAACAAAACAAAAACAATAGAACGTTTCGTCTAATAAGTACGTTGATCCTGTAATGTCCTACATGCTAACTTATAGTTACGTCGTATTGTTTTAGTAACTTATATGAACTTATTTTGTGTATAGACCCTTGGTTCTGGAGCAAGAACCATAGTCGTCTCTACAATAATTATTGTATAATTAATGTGTTTAGGCTTTGTCTAACCTAGATATCTTGAATCTGAACCATGAAGTGTTTTGGTCTTATGCGAAACAACTTAGAGTTTTTATGGTTTATGTAAACATACTTAATTTCTGAAAATATCCCGAATTCCGTAACGTGAACCTTTGTCCTCTGTGGAATAATTTGTAGCTTTTGTGCACTATCCACTCAGATAAATTTAGTTTCTTAATAGACTTGGAAACACAAAGAAAGAAAACAAAAATAAATTAACAATGTAATAATGTTTTATTGTAGAGGTTAATAAAAATATGTGTAAAACTTAATATCTCACTTTAATACATTCATAACACATTACTTCTTATAATAATCTTATCTTATGTTAACCGGCCATGGTATCTTATCAACAGTAAAACTAACATATATATATTTCTGTTTACCTCATGTTAACTCATCAAGCCGGGGTACGAATTTAATAACTATACAATTTCTTTAATAAAACCCTAAAAGTTAAAAAAGTAGCTTATATTTTCTTCTCTGTTGGGTGACCATACTCTCCTGATGCACAGTATTTTTAAAACAAAATTTTTGTTTATATTCCTGATGACAAGAAGAAGATGATATATAAAAGTTTTCGCGACCGTTTAATACAAGTTTATTTACGTTGTTAGCTTCTGAAGCAAAAATTGAAGCTTCCAGTTTGTGCAGTTATCTGAAAATGTTAAATCCTGTTCGTTAAAGTAGGTACTTTAATACTGTTATTATAATAAAGATGTACGATATTTGTATATTACAGCTTAGGAAACAAATGAATTTGCAAATTATAACACGTGCCATTAAAGTGTTGTGTCTGTTATGATATAATTTGTTTTTTAATGCTAATCTTTAACATTTGGAATTCAAAATGGATTGACATAATTCCTGGAACAAAGCCATCCTAAATGACAAAGCTTATTGAGTTAAATTACTGTTTCCTAAGCTGCAGAATAAATTCACTCTTAAGCACACGCGAGAGAGAGCCAAGAATCTCTTTAAGTCCGTGGGAAAATGACACTAAATGTCACAACATTCTTTGTCAGTTCTCTTATGGAAAATCATTCTAGACGAACAAAATGAAAAATGGTCATGGAATCTTGCATCTACTAACGTGCTTAAGACTACATATAAGCATAGCCTTAAGATAAGTTTTTGTTTTGTGAAACTAGAGAAGACCCCCCGGTTAAAACTGGTACTAATCATCATAAGTTCAAAGAAAGTATAATTAATCCTCAGACTGGTTCTAGTTCTATCCTTTGTTAAACAAGAAAGTTTGCCTGGAAAAGATTGCTATTTGTTACGAGCTATACTAAATGTTTATGGATTTCCGGGGATTGTGAGGATACATAGTGAAGTCCGTTAATGTTTAAGATGTTAACTATAAGTCTTTTGATTTTTTTTTAATTAAGTCCTACAGCCCCTTTCTCAATTTTGTAAGTGATATGAATCCTCAAACACATATCAAGGTAAATTCGTAAATAAAATCAGCATCAAACTCGAATAATTTTCACGTAATATTTTTGAAACCGATTGTTCTGAATCATTTTACAGTTTGTGTCACGCCCCAGTACGTTTCTCTCTGAAATGAAGTAGATTTGTTTGTTAATATTAATTATTGTTAATAGATAGAAGAGAGGTAAGTGAATGACTTGTAAAATTCATCCAACTAAATGTCACAGTGTTTATTAAACGACTTGATGAAAACTAACGTAACATTTTAGTGGCTAGTCAACATATTGTGTTTTGTTTGTTTTTTTGGAATTTTGCACAAAGCTACTCGAGGGCTATCTGTGCTAGCCGTCCCTAATTTAGCAGTGTAAGACTAGAGGGAAGGCAGCTAGTCATCACCACCCACCGCCAACTCTTGGAATACTCTTATACCAACGAATAGAGGGATTGACCGTCACATTATAACGCCCCCAAGGCTGAGAGGGCGAGCATGTTTAGCGCGACTCGGCCGTGCCGGGCCATATCGTGTTCAGCCGTGCTGTAACATATTTCACTCGGGTATAATCAGTGTTCACGCGCCACAGTTCACTCAGGGGTCGAAAAAGACAGTATACACATCTCAAATTTCTAGGAAAAAGAGTTGACTTTTAAAGGCTAAACTTGAGGGTTAAAATACTGTAGAAATCCGCATAAAAATGGATATAAGAAAATGTCAACATTACAAAGGAGTAGTCCTAGAAACATCTGACAAATTTATAATGCACATACAATGTTATTTAAAAGTAAAAAATACTCAAAGAAAAATAAGTCTATTACAGTGCAGGTAAAAACAACATACTAAAGCTAGCACAATTTCAAGATACTGTTATTGTTTTTGTTCACTAGATTTCTTATAGATAATTATCAAGTATCAAATCCGTGGGATTACAAGAACTTTAGTTATTTCAGTGTTTTTAATTATAGTTATGTCGTTATAAATTACATGTATAAATCATGTTCAAATCAGCCTAATTAACCTTGAAACAAATCTCGTGGTATACATGTGAAGATATCTGGTTGGGAATATCCAACTCTCTACATATAGTGACTATGAAGTCCTTAAGTACTGATACAGGGGTTACTTAAAATCCAACAAATCTTGATATAGGCTGGGGTGGAAGGGGTTAGCTTACAAATAACGTCCTAGATATGAAAGTTATAGCTATTTAAAAAAGAAAAAAGTAAAACAAATACACGCATCCAATGAACGTAAGGAATGGATTGTCTGGGAAAACGTGTCAGTGTAAATCTACAGTACTATGAAAAAAATTAGGACACCCTATGAAAGCCAGTGTATTTTTGTAACATTTTTGGATATATATATATTTAATCTCAATTTTAACAATACTGAGAGATTATAGGAATATAACTAAACAATTAAAACTGAAGAAAATACTTTTCAAGAACTTCTGTAAATGTAATTCTACGAAAATGCATATTCTAACTGAGGAAAAAGTTATGACACCCTACCCACTAACAGCCAGTGTTACCCCCTTTGGCTAAAATAACTGCAGTGAGACGCTTCTTGCAGCCACCTACCAGTCTCTGACATCGGTCTGAAGAACGTTTGTCTCACTCCTCAATGCAGAATTCTTTCAGCTGTAAGATGTTTGAGGGGTTTCTTGCATGTACAGCCCATTTCAAGTCACCCCACAGCATCTCAATGAGATAAAGATCTGGGCTTTGACTCGGCCATTCCAGGACTCTCCATTTTTTAGTTTTCAGCCAGTCCTTGGTGGAGTTACTGGTATGTTTTAGGTCATTGTCGTGTTGCACGGTCCAGTTCCGCTTGATCTTTAATTTTATTACAGATGGACTCACATTTTCCTCAAACACCCTCTGATACACAGTATAATGCATGGTGGATTCTATGACTGTAACCTACAACTCCAGGTCCAGCTGCAGCAAAGCAGCCTCAAACCATGACACTTCCACCTCCATGCTTCACAGTTGGTATGAGGTTCGTTTCCTGGAATGCTGTATTTGATTTAAGCCAAATATGTCATCTGTTCTGGTGTCCAGATAATTCAATTTTGAACTCATCTGTTCAAAGAACATTATTCCAGAAGTCCTGGTCTTTGTCTACATTCTCTCTGGCAAACTTTTGTCTGGCCTTGATGTTTCTCTTAGAGAGCAAAGATTTCCTCCTTGTACACCTTCCATGCAAGTTACACTTCTGCAATCTCTTTCTGATTCTGATTGTAGAGGCATGCACTTTCACATAAACAGTAGTCAGAGCCTGCTGTAGGTTCCGTGATGACATTTTAAGGTTTTTGGAAACCTCTTTTAGCATCTTGTGGTTTACTCTCAGGTTGAACTTGCTGGGACGGTCAGACCTGGGGATGTTGGCAGTTGTTTTGAATGCTCTCCACTTGTTGACTATTTTACGAACAGTGGAATGACTGATTTCAAAATCTTTTGGTATCTTTTTAAATCCCTTACCAGACTCCTAAGTTGCTACAATTTTCTTTCTGAAGGCTTCAGACAGCTCTTTTGCTATTACCATGGTGCTCACTCTCACTTCAACAGTCAGGAGCACACCAAACTAAATCTCTGAGGTTTAAATAGGGCAAGCCTCGTTCAAAATGCTGAGTAACGATCTTCTAATACGTGCACCTCTTGTGATACACTTGTGTGGGAGTTGAGCCATTTTATGTGGGTATAAATGTGGGGTGTCCTAAATTTTTCCTCAGTTAGAATATACATTTTTGTCGAATTACATTTTACAGAAGATCTTGAAAAGTCTTTTCTTCAGGTTTAATTGTTTAGTTATATTCCTATAATCTCTCAGTGTTGTTAAAATTGAGATTAAATTTCTATATATCCAGAAATGTCACAAAAATACTCAGGCTTTCATAGGATGTCCTAACTTTTTCACATGACTGTATGTAGAACTCTATCTTAGTTCAGGTATGCGTTGTTTAATTTTTATGCTTGGAAGAACTTTGAGTGATAGAAAAGGTAACTAAAGATGGATGATAGAAATTTGTGTCTTATTGATTGTGAATAATCTCGGAGACGGTGTTAAGGGCCCAAGATATAGTGTTAAGGGCCCATGAGATAATGATAAAGGCCCATGAGATAGTGTTAAGGGCCCAAGAGATGGTGTTAAGGGCCCATTAGATAGTGTTAAGGGTCCATGGGATGGTGTTAATGGCCCATGAGATAGTGTTAAGGGCCCGTGACCCCAGCCTTTTTCTATAAATGCACATCAAACAAAATTTATCAATCCATCTTCTCAGAGACGTGAAACGAGCTTTACAGGAAAAACCTACATTTTAATTAAAAACCTGTTTAAACAAATATAATTATATTTTGTTGTGCATATCTTTCTCCCAAAGTACTTTCACATCAGTATTTTAACAGATAAAAATGAATGTTTTATATCGTGATAACACCTACAGATGTACAAGTAATCCACCAAGGATCACTAAATTTAACACATAGTTTTATAATTAAATATATAGGAATGCTACTGATTACATATATACATATATATATGTATACACACACGCGCGCGTATAATATATACATAGGTTTCTTTACCCAACAATTATTAAGTGTTTTAAGGTTTGTTCTCTTGCGGGGACAGGAAAAAATGTTGTTATTATTATCTTTTATATTCTCATATATTATATTTAGTTATTGTCTCCTAAGGGATTATATTTAAGTGGGTCAACGGTAAGTTTGTGTAAGCCCAACGTTAACATTTGGGGTTCCCTTTTTCGTTGTGAGCAGGGCAGACATATTCTTCTGTGTAGCTCTACGCTAAAATAAAAAAACCACAAAAAAGTATTTTCTTTTTAATATTTTTGATACGAATATTTTATTTTACGTTATGCTTTCACTATTTTTATTCAGTATTTTTACCAGACCATTCTGTTTTCTAATTATCAGGAAATTATTTCTGCAGTGTAATTTGATTTTACAACATTACTAAATGAAATAGCACATCGGCCCCACGATCGAATACTGTCCATTGTCGTCATAGAAACAGACTTTGTCACGACTTCCAAAATATGGTTAGTAGATTAGTAGCCGAGACGCAGAGTAAAGAATAACTAGTTATTAGCATATAGGTTTCAAAGTGACTAGTCAGGGCCCCCAGTGGCTCAGCGGTATGTCTGCGCACTTACACGATAAAATCCGGGTTTCGATACCCGTGGAGGGCAGAGCACAGATAGCCCATTGTGTAGCTTTGTGCTTAATTCAAAACAACAACAACTAGTTAAGCTTAGATTATCTTATGGGCTACTAGCCATAACTACGTTTATGTTTTTCTTCTTCCGGGTGTAGATAAATATCACTTTAAATATTAGCCATTTATCTCTCTTTTTTAATTTTTCGAAGTGGTATTTATAGAATCTGAGATCTGGTTAACGTGTGCTATTATTATTACAGGGATAGAGCGAATATAAAAAATATAAATGTTACCACTTTGAGAAGTAAAAATATTCCATAATAATTTTCCTTTTGGTATTTCTAGAATTTCGTTTTAAATTTTGAAAGTATTAATCCAGCTTTCCTTTAATAAATTTTGTTAGAAGCTTCGTCTGGATGAAATATAACTTAGATTTCATGCCCTTAAACACGTGTTTCACTAATAACACTCGACACATCCACACACTTTCAAAAGACGGTTCTAGCTGCGTAAAGGTTATAGATAACTTACTTGTGTATATTAGGGTAAAAATAAGCGAGAGGGTTGATGTCATCACGAGGTTCTTCAGAGAAACTGATCAGAGTGGGCATTCTGTATCTTCTGACCCGTGTACAGTTATATAAAGTACACAGACAGTGTGATTAACAGAATTAAACAGAACAAAAGAAAACAGTTAGTAATTAAATAACCCGTCAAAACCAAAGTGTGAAATGAAAATAAAAATTGTGATTTTCAGATGTTAAACTGATGATATAGAAAGACTCAGTAATTAACTTCATAAATTCAGAAGTGTAGTCATATTTATGATGACTATTCTAGTAAGATTTTTAACTTTTTCATTTAGTTTTATAACTAATTTCACTATTTATTAGACTCAGATCATTTGTACTATGGAGACATATAAGAGAAACGACGCTAGTCATACACGAAAGAAAAGTTCCATTTGTTTGTTTATTTGGAATTAAACTTAAAGATACACAGTGGAATATTCGTGTTGTATCCGCCACAGATATAGAAACCTGAGTTTTAACGTTACAAGCCTCGGTACTTACCGCTGTTCCAATGAGTGTGTGTTTGTAGGGGGGTGGGATTACAAATTCTGAGTAATTTGAATATGTGATACCGATATTATAAGCATAACAGCTTTGAAGACTTAAAAAAATATATAGAATAACATCCTCACATGCTGAATATTGTCACGTAAACACGTATGTAGTTGAACGGAAGAACAACGTAAGATGGGAGACTAAACTGAAGACAGTGAATTACAAAGCACAACAGTTCATATTCACACTTTAGGTGTTGTACATAAACAAGAACACCTATCTGACAGTTAATCAGTTCATATTCACACTTTAGGTGTTGTACATAAACATAAGTTTGATTAAAATATATAAATATCTGATAATCACGAACTCTCTGTATTTTATCTTCTAGAAAATATGCCATGAAGCAATTTACTAACAGATTTCTATCGACTTTCTATAGTTCATACTGTCCTACTACAGCAATCCTGGTCAGTGAGAATGATTGTTTAGAATATTTTCTGTTATTTTGTATTTATTTTCCCCACTCGTAGCTACTTCTCACAATATATTTAAATGTTGCACTAGAAAGTGACGAACTTTCTGAAAGGAGTTATCTCGTAAGAAATACTACCTGTAAGCAGTTGTGTTCTGAGCTAGATAACATGTAAGTATTTGTGAACTTTATGAATTAGACAATGTACAAGTTCCAATATCTGCCGTCAGTGCAAGTAGTCTAAACAGTCGTTTAAGTCTAATTATTAGCTAGTTTCATTCCTCGCAAGGTTAAGTTATTCTGTTTATTTACTGAACCATCTAGTGTATAACATGCGTTTTTCTTGCAGCTGTTCATTCCTTCAGATGACTTATCTAGTTATTTCAGATAAGATGAATGAATCTCTCCGTCGATGACTTTGCATCAGGAACATGATTTATAGAAATATTTTTTCGATATTTAATGGTTAAAAGTGATGCAAAGTTCACATGTTCATTACCTTCAAATAATGTGAACAAAGAATAGATCAATAATCTCGTTGTATCGTTTGCACAATTTTTATAAAGCGATTTAAGAGAATATTTATAGACTACGCCTTTATTTATAGCCCAAGTGATGATGACAGTTACGTGTTAAAAATGCTTAAAAGTAATAAGTGTGTTTTTTGTTACACCTTTTTCTACTCTCTTTAAAAGTTTTTCTGAATAAATATTTTAAACTAAAAACACGTAAAATGAGTATTCAACTAATAAAGCAGCGAAAAGATACAACATCACACGTTTCAACATATCACCAATTGTGTTATATACATATATCATGTTACTACACAGCATACACACGTGTAATACCTACTAATTTAAGTTCCTATGAACTTATCAATCATAAAGTATCAACCTAATTACAGTTACCATAAATAGTGATAACGCAATATTTCACCAAAGTATATCAGTAGTTTTCGAATACGGTGGACTTAAAATCTGGGCGCTATTAATTTATATATTCGTTTTTATAAAAAACAGTTGTTATGGTGTGAACTATATTAACCACGTTAATTACAGTTATAATCTATTGTACTTCAGTTATCTGCTGATCAGAATTTCAAAGATTAATATTAATTACAAAATGTTATTTTTTCAAAAACGGTTATTTTATTATTATTTTTATGTAAAATAAAATCTTTACTGTTCTTCAGAAGGAACAAAAATATTTTTTTTTCTATTCCCGGAAAGAGAACGTATTGTAGCTTACTGTGTTAGCGTAGTTACATAAAACGTATTATAGTTTAATACGTACGCACAATATGCTACAGATCAGCATACTACGTGTAACAATCATATGATTTAGTCATGTCAGTAATAACATCTTAAAGTTTAAAATATCAGAATCTATATATTGAAATCCAGAACATTACTGGTTTAATTACATAGTTTACTATGCCAACATTGTTGTATAATAACATAATACAGTTTACTATACTACAAGAAACAGTTCAGCATTTCATGTGACATCTTGGTTAACTATGTTACGTTAGGCGTAAGATAGTATAGCTTAGTAATTACGTGTGGGCCTGGCATGCCCTCGCGTGTTAAGGCGTGCGATTCGTAATCTGAGGGTCGCGCCAAACATGCTCGCCTTCCCAGCCGTGGGGGCGTTATAATGTGACGGTCAATCCCACTTTTCGTTGGTAAAAGAGTAGCCCAAGAGTTGGAGGTGGGTGGTGATGGCTAGTTGCCTTCCCTCGAGTCTTACACTGCATAATTTAGGGACGGCTAGCACAGATAGCCTTCGAGTAGTTTTGTGCGAAATTCCTAAAAACAAAAACAAACAAGTAATTACGTGAAACAGCTCAAAGATTTATATCTTATAGTTTTACATATTATTAGAATAACATCTTAAAGTTACGCATATCTTGTTTTACATCTTACAACTTAACATCGCACCCATACGACTTTACAAATTTACATCTCACGTACAACATTTTACAGTTCTATAACCCGCATGTTATTTGACAGTTTAATATCTGTTATATAAATGTCATTTAAATGTTTTGTAAACGACAACATGTCATGTTGTGTTTGGATTTCCATATCTATTATTTATATTTCCATATTTATATTATTGTTTCGAAGTTCAAAACAATAAAATACGTTGTTATTCATTTAAATAACATTTAGAAATTTCTAGAATTAGGTAGGTCAATCATATGTTTATAAATAGAATGTGTATGTCGGCCTTGGTGTCTAGACGACAAGTCTCGTGCAAAACAGACATGCGCAGATTACTGTGGAACTCTGTGGAAGTTACGCGATGGTTCGAGAAATGTAGGCCTACTAATATATAAACAGACGAAAATGTGAGAGAGGAAAAGAAGAGTCAGTTATTTGTTTGTATTTGATTCAAGGAATAGTGTCTTTGTTCGAGAAATTTTAAACGTTTGCTGTGTGTTTATTCCACTTGAATTTGTGACTGAAGCTAGATCTACAGAAGCTGTGATTTTATTTCGTCAATCTTTACGATTCATCTGAATTACTGGTTATACTGAAAGTACAAGTTTAGGGGAGACCGGGAAAGTTGGAAGGTGACAAATTTAAGACGTTCATCGGAGTCATTGTGAAAAGAACTTCGTCAAATTTATTGAACTGTGAATTGTTTCTGGACTTCTCCATTCAAACTTCGGTATTTCTTCGTGAGACCAAATTCACACCCTAGACCGGAAATTTGTATTTCTGATCTAAACTTTTGGACTTTCATTCTAGATCATTATATTGGACACAAGCCAGTACCATTTTGTATTGTAATTAACTTTGAAGGTTGAAACCAGTACTATTTTGTATTGTAATTAATTTAAAATGAATATCTGTCATTGTTATTATATAATTTATGTTATATCTGTTACATATATAATAATTTACTGTAATAAATTATACAAGCTGTTATCTGTCTTTCTGTTGCGTTCAGTCTACATAAAACATTAAAAAAAACAAAAACGTAACATATCTTACAAGCCACAGCTTAAGGTTGGTTATATCATGTGCTACATTTTAAACTTTAAAATATTACACGTAATATCTTATATTTCAGCAGAAACACAGTTTAGCAGTATAGAGAAATGAACCCTGAAACTCGTTGTGACTACAATAACTTTAGAAGTATTCGAACCATTTTAGTCATGTAAAAGTCATCCATCAGTTGATGTCTTTGAGACAAAAATGACAGTTTTTCTTCTTGAATGGCTTACTGATGATACCAGGAGGTAACAGAAAATCGAAGACGCACGAAAAGGTATAATGTGTAGATTTTAACACTCGCCCGCTGAGGTGTTAGTGAGGGACATACATAATGGTTAAAATGGATTAAACAGCTGAGCTGAGTTCAGTGTCAGGAAACGCAGAGAAAATGACATTCTAAAAGCGCTCTGGAAACCATAATGAGCTACTTTTAAAGAGGTTCGACCAACAGCGCAGTACCAGATCACAGACTGAATGATGAGTGGATATTAAGATCTGGTACTCAGTATAATCAGGTGTTTCATTCGGGCGGATCAAATTATCTGGTGATTATAGCAAGTAAAACTTGTCATACACACACACAAGCTATTTGTAGAAGTGTAAAAAAAATCTCATAACAAAATAAACGTTGAAACTTATTTCATTAAGTGTAGTTTCGACCTCCGTTTTTTTTAAGCACAAAGCTACACAATGGGATAGCTATGCTGTGCCCACTACGAATAATATAACGCTACAAAAAGTGTTCCCTCCTTTTCAGTATTATTTATTATATTCTCACATAATATTTTTTTTATCTGAATACCAAAATGGGACTATTTATTTGATCGAAATGACCAGGACGGGACCTCGCATTAATAGTCTGAAATTAGCAATTATGATACTAAACCAAGAATACGGGAAATATGAGCCTACATTGAAAGTGGTTTTAATACTGAGTTTAGGCTTAAGATTGTTTATGGTAATTGGTGTTGTAAAGTTCGATCTATCTGACGAATTGCTTGTCGCACACTAACTAGCATGACCTTGAATTTACTTAAGTGAAATCAACCGAGCTCAGTTTATAACAAATTTAAAGTATTGTTGCAGTAACTTGTCCAGTAGGAGAATACAATCAATACATTATTTACGTGAAAGTAAATTGAATTCTAGTTCTATGTAATAATCTTTAAATTCAAAATACGAACAAAACTGCGCTTTTGAGAAAGAAAATGACACGTGCCACACTCAGTTTTGGAATTCCGAAGTTCTGTGTCTTAAAAGAAACATATAATATATCTTGGTGACATTTTTGACGTTGTGTTTGTTTGTTTTTAAGCGCAAAGTTGCCCATTAGCAATGTGTTATCTGTGCTGTATCCATCTCAAGATTGAAAAAATGAATTTTTGTGTTATAATCTCTCAAACTTATCTCTGAGCCACTGGGGAGCTAATGTTTGTCACAATGACAAACAGCAAATAAAATAAAAGAATGCGGAAAAAAGTTTTTAGTCTTTTTGTTTGTATTTATCTACGTGTTTAAACTGGTCATGTTCTTTCCTGCGCCAGCTGGTTGATCCGAAGGTTCATGGTTCATGCTTCGTTGTTGAGGTACTATGGTTGCGCTCCACACTTTGAGTCTGTTCGATTAGAGTAGCTCAAGAAATGACAGCGGGTGCTTTTGACTAACTGTATTATATGTGGTATAAGATGAAATTTGTATGGTTTTGTACTTATATCGGAATCAACTCAAATAAAACACACGTGAGTATGATAAGAGATTAAAATATTTTAGCTGTGAATTCAGGTATTGGGTAAAATGTAAGAAATTATACATGTATAAACAGACGACTCAAATGGAATTTGACTTTTAAAAAATTTGATTTGAAGTTATCTGTGAGAAAACAAGAGCACATTTATATGAACAGTGTGATACTTCTTAAAAGACTTAGAATGTGAGACAAGTAACTTAAATTCATAACATCAACGTGACTTAGAAATAACAAACAATGATAAATTAATGTATCTACATCTGCACACGATATGCTTATGTATATATAGTGGCCCGGCATGGCCAGGTGGTTGAAATGCTCGACTCGTTATCCGAAGGTCGCGGGTTTCAATCCCCGTCACAACAAACATGCTGGTCCTTTCAGCCGTGGTAGGCGTTATAACGTAGCAGTCAGTTCCACTATTCGTTGGTAGAAGAGTAGCTTAAGAGTTGGCGGTGGGTTGTGATGACAAGTTGGTTTCCTCTACTCTTACATTGCTAAATTAGGGACGGCTAGGGCAGGTAGCCCTCGTGTAGCTTTGCGCGAAATTCAAACTAATTTATTTCAAGACAAAGTACATTTTTTTGAAACATAATACACTATTTCTTGTACGTTTGCATTTTGTCATTAAGAACTGGAAATAAACTTTTACACGTAAAGAGTTTACAATAGGCATTTGTTTGTTTTCTTATCTTTCTTTGAAGTTAAGCCCAAAATTACACAAGGGATTATCCTTGCTCTAACAACCATAGGTGTCAAAACGCAGTTTCTAACGTTGTAAGTCCGCAGGCATACTCATATGCTACTGGAGGACCTATTTCTGTCGCGCCAAACATGCCCGCCCTCCCAGCCGTGGGGACGTTATAATGTGACAGTCAATCCCACTATTCGTTGGTAAAAGAGAAGCCCAAGAGTTGGTGGTGGGTGATGATGCTTATCTGCCTTCCATCTAGTCTTACACTACTAAATTAGGGACAGCTAGCACAGATAGCAACTAGTAGCTTTGTGTGAAATTTAAAAAACAACCAAACAAACAAACTGGAGAACCATCAGTTTTTCAACATATTATCCACTTCATCGTGTTACGCACTAGTCTTTTGAACATATTATCCATTATATGGTGTTACGCACCAATCTTTTGAACATATTATGCATTACATAATGTGACGCATCAGTTTTTGAACATATTATCCACAACATAATGCTACGCATCAGTCTGTTTAATATATTATTCACTACATAATGTTACGCATTAGTCTTTTCAACATATTATCCACTACATAATGTTACGTATTAGTCTTTTCAACATATTATCCACTACGTAATGTTACGTATCTGTCTTTTCAACATATTATCCACTACGTAATGTTACGTATCTGTCTTTTCAACATATTATCCACTACATAATGCTACGTATTAGTCGTTTCAACATATTATCCAATACATAATGTTATTTATCAGTCGACCGATAAACGTATTACTTACAAAATACTTTTACTTACACCTTATCTCACATAAAGCTGTTCTAATCAAGACACCAGAAAATATCAAACAACAAATCATAACCGACCCCACAGTAATGAAGAATTACTCATAGACACACTATATTGTCTATAAGAATTACTTACAGACACACTATGTTTTTCACGTCTTAACGTAAAATCTAACCAACTTTCTCTTTCATCGATTAGAAAGCACTTTAAAGAACGTGGAGACATCTTGAAAAGTAAAAGTTAATTTAAACTATCCAGAGAAAGGTTTTATGAATATAGAAAAGTATCATTTTTTACGTTCATACAGTGAGTTAATTGACTATGTTTTCTTAAAAAACAAAGTGTTTCTTTATTCTTAAACGCAAAGCTACAACGGTGGGCTATTGTTATGGGCAAACATACACACACGGGTATTGGAACTCTGTTTGTAGCGTTGTAAGTGCTCTGACTTATGGCTGAGCAACTAAGAGGTAGATGAAAGCGTGATGATTTCAAAGTATTTATTAGACTCACAAACCAGTCTCTGCTAGTAGCAGAAATCTCTTATCGTTTTTAATTAGCGACTAGCAGCATGAACGAGTACCCTTTATCTTGATTGGGCTAATTACATATCGCTAATAGAAGTAACAGGGTAAATAGCTAGTGGCAAAGGCCCGGCACGGCCAGCAGGTGGTTAAGGCACCCTACTCGTAATATGAGAATCGCGGGCTCGAATCCTTGTCACATCAAACCTGCTCGCCCTTTCAGTCGTGGGGGAGTTATAACGTGATGGTCAATCCCATTATTCGTTGGTAAAATAGTAGCCCAAGAGTTGCAGTGGTTGGTGATGACTAACTGCTTTCTCTCTAGTCTTACACTAATAAATTAGGGACGGCTCGCGCAGATAGCCCTCTTGCAGCTTTGCGCCAAATTCAAACAAACAAATAAACCATAACAGATAATCGGTTTGCAGATTTATTGTCAGCCCCCACCTCATAATTTTTGTTGTCACTAAATAATTAATTATTGGGACACAGTGTGACGTAACTGTTCTTCACAAACTTGTACAGTATTCTTTTCTCTGAGTGTGCCAAAGGAGTTGATATGCATAGTTTTTTTTTCCCAGTGGAAAATGTATTACTTTTCGATTTATACATTTCGTAGCCTTTTAGAGAAAGGGTTTACGAAAATCACGGATAATGTTAATATAACCACATTTAAAAGTCGAAGACACGCTTACTCTTAGGTCTTGTATTACAGACTAATCATGATCGTGTTATATCTTCACACATACAGGCCTTAAGTAAACACTCTAAACAAAATTTAATTCTGAATATATGAATTAATTAAGCACTCTTCAAGTACGCGTGGCGTGATGAGGGTATTTAATAAAGTTATTAATACCGTAATTCGTTCACACATTTTTCTGAAGAATTGTAAACTGAGTCAAGTCGAGTTTTTTGTGTTTGCAAGAAAATTCGCACTAAAGAGCAATCAAAATAAGAAATGAAACGCACTGCATTCGAGACGCGCTGATATAGTTGTGATAAGCATATTTTGTTTCTAAAATTCGTGTAAAACTACAGAAGGGCTATCTGCGCTAGTCTTCACCTAATTTAGCAGTGTTCAACGAAAGGGAAAGGCAGCTACTCATCACCACCCAACGCCAACTCTTGGGATACTCTTTCTTGGGATAACTGTTTCCAATTTAGTATTTATAGATTGCAGGAAATGAAGGTGGTGAATAGCACCCATCAACAACTGTTGGACTATATTTATCTGATCAACAATTGTTGAACTATCCTTGTCTGATCAACAACTGTTGGACTATTCTTGTCTAATTAACAACTGTTGGAATATTCTTGTCTGATTAACAACTGTTGGACTATTCTTGTCTGATTAACAACTGTTGGAGTATATTTGTCTGATCAACAATTGTTGAACTATCTTTGTGTGATCAACAACTGTTGGACTATCCTTGTCTGATCAACAACTGTTGGGCTATTCTTGTCTGATTAACAACTGTTGGACTATTCTTGTCTGATTAACAACTCTTAGACTATATTTGTCTGATCAACAATTGTTGAACTATCTTTGTGTGATCAACAACTGTTGGACTATCCTTGTCTGATCAACAACTGTTGGACTATCCTTGTCTGATCAACAACTGTTGGACTATTCTTGTCTGATCATGTAGTGAGGGTTGACTATCACTCTTATACAGCATCCAGGGTCCCAAAGTGAGAAGCTTGTTATTCTTGGTAACTGAAGGGAGCAACAAACCTACAGTTCAGCTTGGGTACACGAACTACAAAGTCGCACTTAGTTCAAGTTGAGATTTAAAGTTCAGGATTTATGCAGGCTAGGAGGAAGTTCATTTATACCTTATGATATAAATGAACTTCTATTAAACTGGATAAGTTTCAGGCCCCCCATATTTCTATGGATTTAGAGGAACTTTTTCCATGAAAACAGAAATACCCGAAAAACTTATCTAGTTGAAGCTCGTGTTCATGGAAGAAACTCTCTTATACTCATGAAAACACAAAGATCTCATAAACTTTCAGTTGAAGCTCAGGTTCATGGAAGAAGCTCTTTTATACTCATGGAAACACAAGGATCTGATAAACTTTCAGTTGAAGTTCAGGTTCATGGAAGAAGTTCATTTATATCCATGAAAACACAAAGACCTGAAAAACCTATTCAGTGCATGTTCAAGTTCTTGGAGATCAGAATAAATCTAGGAAGTAGTTTAACTTGGCTGGACACAAAACATCACCCACGACAGCAGTATAATATCTCTATGACAATGATACTTAGGTAAAATGAATGTTTAGTTTCAACCAAACTGCTTCCCTCCAAAACATCTATAAATGCGTAAAGTGAATAGCTTCATATTCTCCCCTGTCATTTATCATGTGCCTATTTAGTTCTTTCAAACTGGATTTAAGTGGTACAGTGATGAGATATCATAAACTGGCTGTGCTACTACTAATTATCAAAATACGCTGATGAGCAAATAAACATTTATATTAAAATGAACCAGTGCTCTGAGAAGAGGACATGCGTAAATGACATTAGTTCATTTGTTTGTTTTTGGAATCTCGCACAAAGCTACTCGAGGGCTATCTGTGCTAGCCGTCCTTAATTTAGCAGTGTAAGACTAGAAGGAAGGCAGCTAGTCATCACCACCCACCGCTAACTCTTGGGCTACTCTTTTATCAACGAATAGTAGGATTAACCGTCACATTATATCGCCTCCACGACTGAAGGGGCGAGGATGTTTGATATAAAGTGGATTTAAACCCACGAATCGAGTGCCTTAGTCGGTTGAACGTGAAACGATAGTAGAATTGATACAATAGTGATTGGTATAATCTACGTTTGAGATTGTATCTAGACTTTAATTTTATGTAAGTTTAAATTATGTGTATTTATTAGATTAACAACAAACATAATTCCAACTTAAAGACGTATGATAATCGAAAATATCGAAAATACCCTTTCATAACTACGCTAATTCCACAGAGGTTATAATCGTTTGGTCATACTCTGTGCCGTAAGGTTTGGACACAAAGTCATCGTCAAGTGGTACAGTGGAACGTCTGCGGACTCATACCGCATGAAGCGGGTTTCGATACCAGTGGTGAGCAGAAGCACATATATCATATTGTGTATCTTTGTGCCTAAGTACAAACAAATAGTGTCGCCCCATTGGCACAGTGGTATTTTTGTGGACTTATAATGCTAAAAACCGGGTTTTGAAACCCGTGGTGGGCAGACCTTCATGTAGCTTTGTGTATAATAACAAACAAAGTGAAAGAGATTTGTATAAGTTAAAATGAGCTGTGAGCTAAAGTCCTCTCAAGAATGACCACTAACGTACAATAGGAACGTGTGATACTATATGAGATTATTGATATGGCTTTGAAAGTGTGGTGTAAACTGAACCCTGGTTGTTTTGGTGGCGCCAAAAGGTATATTGCGTTTTTTCTACTCCAGAGGGCAGGTTGTTCTAGCAGTACGCCGGACCGTACTATAACAAAGCACCAACAACTTTCGTCCGTGAGTGTAATAAAGATTTTATTTTGTTTGTTTCACCAAAGCTTCAGAGGCTTTCCCTCGATGCCTGTATATCTTTTATTCTTTCCAAGATGAAGCTTTTCGATCATCTTACTGTTGCAATAGTAAGCGCTTGCCTGTTCGCTCCAGTTTCACTTGAGACAAACTCTAGCATTATTATGCACGTGAACCACTTCTCGATTGTAACCACGTGCCATTTATTTCGACTTGAGGTTTCAGGCATATTTTTTGTGTATATTCAGTAAAGCTATTGTAGTAGCTTCCATCCTCATTTTTTAAAAATAAAGTTACGCCATGATTTTTAAAAAACTATAACTTAAGTTTGTACAGTTATTGAAATATTATTCTTCCAGCTTTTTAAACGTACAATGGATAATTAACTTACAAATTATATTATTAGCGAACGTTCTTCTGCAGTTTCAGGTATAGCTTAACGTTTGTTTAGGAATTTCGCGCAAAGCTACAAGAAGGCTGCCTGCACTAGTTGTTCCTAATTTAGCAGTGTAAGACTAGAGGGAGGACAGCTAGTCACCACCACCCACCGCCAACTTTTGGGCTACTCTTTTACAAACGAATAGTGGGATTGATTGTTACATCAGCCCATACGGCTGAAAGAACAAGCATATTTGTTGTGATGGGGATTCGAACCCACGACTCTCAGATTACGAGTCGAACGCCTTAACCACCCGGCCATGCCGGGCCGTAGTCTTATGTTACCAAGAAATATTTAAACCTAAATAATTCTGAAGGCTCGCTACCAATTTCCTGGCTCTTACTGACTCGGTATTGTTAAACGTGATCTATTATGTAGCTCGAGTTTTTCTGTGGTTACTCCAATTATTGTGACCTTTTAGAAGCTCTTTATATGTTATTCTTCCACGACTGTGAATGTCAAGAAAATCTCATTATCGTTTATTTCAGGTGGCCCGGTATGGGTTGGTGGTTAAGGCATTCGACGCGTAACGTACAAAAACATGGATGTGAACTGACGGTTGCGGGTTCGAAGCCTCGTTACACCACACACCTTCGCCCTTTTAGTGGTGGGGTCATTATAATGTACGATCAATCCCACTATTCGTTGGCATAAGAATAGTCGAATAGTTGGCGGCGGGTGATGATGACTATCTGCCTTCCCTTTACTCTTACACTGCTAAATTGTGGACAGCTAGCGCAGATAGCCCTCGTGTAGCTTTGCGCGAAGTTCAAACAAGATTTATCAGGACAAAGTACATTACTTTAAGACATTATGCAGCATCTCGTTCACGTTTGTATTTTGTCTTTAAGAACTATAAATAAACTCTCACACGTAAAGAGTTTACTTTCGTAAACATTATCAGGACTCCGATTAGAAAATAAGACAACTTACAGCAAGAAATAAATGCTTTTCTTCAGCATACACTTTGGTGATAACCATGAAACAAAGGTTTACAGTTAACACTATCAGGTTGTTAAAACGCTATAAAGTACAATTAATATACTTTATTGATTAGTTCACGAATCTTTGCGTGCTGGAAGGCATAATGATCACGCGGCTTTAAATATACCAGCTTACTCTTGCGTAGCTAGGACTAGACTGTGTAAATACATTACGTGAAGTGAGAGGAATACACTTTATTAAAACGCAGTATTAAATAGTACATGCACGTAGTCAGACAGATGGTATAAATTTTCATACATTGTGGTGGAGATGAAGTTGTTACCTTTTTTCTACTAAGAATACAAATATTTTGCAAAACAGAAATGTAAGTGTGTATATAAGTTACTCCATGTGAAACGTTCATATTACACAAAATAGACTAAAACTTTAATATCTTACGCACATTACAGAGTTTATCTCAGTCAAACCCACACTGAAGAAGTGTGAGGCTCTGATGCACTAAATGTTTTGAGGTTCCTTGAATAGGGTACAGACAACTTTGAAATTAATTATAATTGATACGTATTAAGTTTATTACGGAATATTAGCTAATTACTTGAAGTAGATTAGAATATAATGCATCTAACTTTAATGGATTATAAAATTAAGCGATTATAATAATGGCGTGTAAGGATAAATTAAGTATATAACAAACAATTACTGCACAAAATTACCGAAGCATGTTAAAACATTACTTTAAAATTGTTTTTGTTTTATTTTCGCAATACAAAACTCATAAAGTTTTAGTCTTGATAAAGTTAAATTAGGTAATATAAATAAATATAGTACCAATACAAAGTTTCTATGATGTACACTCCCTTGGATTAACAGCTTTAAGTAACTGAGGTAGTGTAACATTTGCTTCATGTTATCGCATATTTTGACACTCCTTATGACGGAAATTTTGAGCAATAACGGATCAAAAGGCAATAGAACTGTAACATTAAATTACAAACCGTTATTTTCTGCTTTATTCTGAAATGTTTTGGAAAGACAAATATGGTAATATTGATTTATTTTCTGTTTTTATAGTGGTCACGACGGTCAAATTGATGCATTCTGTATCAAGTAAGAATAGAGCAAATAACAGATAAAATGTAAAATATATATGTAAAAACGGCTGGTATGGATAGATAAGGCACTATATTGAGGAGCGAACAACGTTTCAACCTTCTTCAGTCATCATCAGGTTCACAAAGAAAGAAAGAGGTAACTGACCGACAACTGACCACATGTTTTAAGATGATTGTGTAATTGAGTGTAGGAATGTAGGGGATATGCTTTTGGGTGTTTTCTAGAGTTATATTTTGTTTATTTGATTTGAAGTGTTCGAAAACGTGTGAAGGTGACTTTTTGTGTTTTTGAATCTGATTTCCCTTTTCTACTTGTTTCTCCAATATAAAAGTCGTGGCAATTGTCACATTGTATATTATAAACAATGTTTGTTTGGTGTTTGCCAGTGTAGTTTTTACGTTGTATAGACCTCAATTTTGTGCATGGCATTTGAGTAAATTTGGTATACAGTAAACTGAAATGTCACATTTTGTTATTAGTTATTGTCAAATGTTGGTTATTTTTCTGCTGATGTCAGGAATATATGGTATATAGCAGTATATGGTTTCGTGATTTTTTTTATTCGTGAGATATATTTACATTGTTAACTGATTTTGCTTTTTGTCTAGGTGTGTGCGTGTAATGTTTTCTACGGTTTGCAGAGGAAAATTATTGACGTTGATAAAGTATTGTTTTATTTTGTTTAATTTGTCGTTAATTTTATCTGGTGACTATAGTTTTATAGCTTTGTTTTTTCGGTTTCTTAGTATGCTGAGTTTTTGTTTTGTTTGATGTGCTGAGTCCTAAGAAATGTATACCCGGTATGGGTGATTTTTCGGTGAATTCCTGTTTTAAATTGTGTATCGGTTTTGGTAATTTTGAGGCTAAAAAATGATATTTGATTGCTTTCTTCCTTTTCACATGAGAAGTTAATGTTGAAATGTATAGTGTTAATGTGATTGAAAAAATTAAGTGAGTGTTCTGTAGATGTGAATCCTGCAATCGTGTCATCTACTTATCTACCAGTATAGTGGTGGATGTAATGCTGTGTTAATTGCTTGGGTTTCAACTTGTGTCATGAAAACATTGGCTAGAACTGGGGATACTGGGTTGCCCATGCTTAAACCATTTGTTTGTATATAGTTTTGGTTGTTGAACAAGAAGTTTGTCTTCATCGTGGTGATTTCTATTATGGTTACTGATTGGTTGCTTGTAATATCTTTTGATGTGTTACGGTCTTGGATATAGAGTTCTAAGGCTATCTTGCAGGCTTCAATGGTTGGAACTTGACATAACCTTAGAAAACACCCAAATACTAAGTTAAGAAATAAACATAAAAAAATGTAAAATTAAAAAAGTCTTACTTATACAACAACTCAAGCCAAAAATAAACCAGTACAAAGGAACACCTTTATACCTATATTAATAAATATAGTCCAACATCAAGCACGCCTTCTACATTCTTACACTCAATTACACAACCATCTTCAAACATGTGGTCAGCTGTCGGTGAGTTACTCCTTTCTTTGTGAACCTGACGATGACCGAAGAAGGTCGAAACGTTGTTCGCTCCTCAACAAAGTGCTTTCTCTACTCATACCAGCCGTTTAAACACATATATTTTTCGCTACAAGTGGGTTTTCTCGTTACCACGGAGATAAAATGTAAAGACTATCGAAAATAAAAAAGAAAGAGTTAAACTGATCGTCAGTAGTGGTCTCTTACCGCTTGGGGCCTTAGCGCAAGTACTCCACAGTTAATGTACCTCTAACATCAGTCTCATAAAATTATTTTTGTTTGTTGTAAGACACAAAATTACATTGGGCGCTACCTGTACAGTTCCTTCCCTAAGTATCTAAACTACATTTTTAGTGTGATAAGTTCTCATACTTACCAATGAATTGAGGAGGACGAAGCCTAAAATTTCTGAAGTAAAACATTTCCAGAAGTTTTACAGTAAAATGTGTACAGGACTTATTTGAATTAAATCACTGATGTACATTTAATGAAAGTTATCATATAAAGTAAAAAGTATACTCAAGTTTTCTATGTTTTCCTTTAAAAAATAAACAATTGTGTGTTTCTTAAGAATTTCGCGCAAAGCTACTCGATAGCAGTGTGAGACTAGAGGGAAGACAGCTAGTCATCACCATTCACCGCCATTTCTTGAGCTAGCTATTATTTTACCAACGAATAGTGGGATTGACCATCACATTACAACGTCCCCACGGCTGAAAGGGCAAGCATATTTGATGTGAGGAGAATTCGAACCCGCGACCCTCATATTACGAGTCGAGATCTCTAACTAGTCATGGTTGGTCCCAATGTTCTTGAAATAAACAACCTCTATAAAGTTTCAATATGGCAAAATAAACAAAATATATAGTTTTACAAAAATTAAAACCAAAATAACAAACTTATATAATGTAAGTATATAAATCTGCCAAATTAGGGAATACATTTTATTAATTAGTGATTGTAGTTTTAAATTCTGTTTCATTACTCTTTGTAGCAGTATCCCTAATTCACTTTAGAATTCATTGTTTTCTATACTCTTGTTTGTTTACTGTTCATATTATATCTGTATAAAATTTTTATTTTACCGTTAGAAACTGGCCAAGTGGTTAAGGCACTCAACTCCTAATCTGAGGGTCGCGGATTCGAATACCCGTCATACAAAACATATTTGCCATTTCAGCCGTGGGGACGGTACAATGTTACGTCTAATTCCACTATTCCTTGGTAAAAAAGTAGCCCAAGAGTTGGCAGTGGGTGGTGATGACCAGCTGCTTTGCGTTTATTCTTACACTGCCAAATTAGAGACGGCTAGCGCAGATAGCCCTCGAGCAGCTTTTCACGAAATTCAAAACAAACCAAACAAAAACCTTTAGAAACTTTCGCTTGTCCATCCATCGATATGTTTCGCCATTTGTTGGGTTGAATTGAAAAAAAACTTAATCGCGTGCATGGTATGTTCAACATTTATAAACATCCTATATATATATATTTATCGGAACATCAAATGCAGTTACTCACATCCCAGTAAAGTAGTTAGAGAAATCTTATAGCGAAAGTCCGAGCTTCCTATGCACGTGATCAGATAGTTTAATGCAAAGTTGCTGTTTTAGAAATTTTTGAATTGTTATACCAGAAAAGTTAAAAGCCTTTTTAGGGTATTATTAGTGTAATATTTATACGCATAATATACTCCAACCAATACTTTGAATGATCGGGGTTTTTTTTTGCTTAGGAATTTGATAGGGTGATTTTTCATCGCGTGAATTATTTGGTAACCTTGCCGGTCACTACTGTTAAGTTTTACCGTATTCAATAATAACAGTACTCTTTACTTTCATTAATAATTAGAATGGGCATTAAAATTTTCATAACATGCTAAACAAACAACTACTAATGCTCAGGGTCTAAAATTTCAGGGCGCGTGTATGTGTATAAAAGGTGTCGTCAGGAGGGGCAATTGTCTCTAACAACGAGACTCGAAGATCCCTTGAATAAAACATTTGTTTTACACTGTTACTTTCAGTGCAGAAATTCATATTGACTTACACGGTTAACTACTAATAACGGAGTTTCAATTTAATCAATCATTTATTTGTAGGAATAAATATAGAAAGTTTGGACAGACGCCTCGTTTTTTGGGTACAGTTAAAAAATTGTTAAAATCACTCACTTCTTGGTTCACTCACACTATTAAAAATACACGAAAAACGTTACTAAATATTATTTCGTATAAAATTTTTTGTGGCATTATATTGCCTGGCATGGCCTAACGCGTTAAGGCGTGCACTTTGTAATCTGATGGTCGCGGGTTCGCGCCAAACATGCTCGCCCTCCCAGCCGTGGGGGCGTTATAATGTGACGGTTGTTGTTGTTGTTGATGATGTTGTTTTGAATTAAGCACAAAGCTACACAATGGGCTATCTGTGCTCTGCCCCCCACGGGTATCGAAACCCAGATTTTAGCGTGTAAGTCCGCAGACATACCGCTGAGCCACTGGGGGGCAATGTGACGGTTAATCCCACTATTCGTTGGTAAAAGAGTAGCCCAGGAGTTGACGGTGGGTGGTGATGACTAGCTGCCTTCTCTCTAGTCTTACACTGCTAAATTAGGGACAGCTAGAACAGATAGCCCTCGAGTAGCTTTGTGCGAAATTCCAAAACAAACAAACAAAAGCGTTATATTGCGTGACCTTCAAGGTTTTATAAATGTTGGATTTCGTTTTCCTTCATATACATTTCCTTCAGGTTTTCTTTCTCCTTTCCCATCTGTTGCTTTATATAACTGAAAGTGTAATGTATGCACATATCGACTCTGTAGGACATGAATGCGTGGTAGTTATTAACTAAATATGTCATTTACAGAGAACACCTGCGGCGTTTTCTTGTACTGTTTTCCTGCTGTGAGCTGATTGGTTTAAGCTGCCAACAGTAATCAAGAACGATTTCTGTACTTATTTAATCACATCCCACAGAGATTTTCATGCGATCAAACATTGCGAAGTGACAACCACTATTATAATGATTATATCTTTACAAATATAGTTACATTAAGACATTTTTTTTGCTTGTTTTGGTAAGTGTATATATTCGTATAAATCTATGCGTGTCTATTGCGGAAAGAATTACTGTAAGAAAATGCGAACAGCGAAAAAAAACAACAACCCAAAATCGTAGGCGTTTTTGCTTTTAATACATTTGAGAAGGT
Organism: Carcinoscorpius rotundicauda; assembly: GCA_011833715.1. Taxonomy (NCBI): domain Eukaryota; kingdom Metazoa; phylum Arthropoda; class Merostomata; order Xiphosura; family Limulidae; genus Carcinoscorpius; species Carcinoscorpius rotundicauda. The sequence goes on from CM022404.1 coordinate 12,946,101, forward strand.
AATGTTGCATTTTAAATGTTGCGTTTTATCATACGTAATTAATGGAATTCTACTTAATATCTTAAATGACGTTTCAGTGATGTCAGTATTACATTTATTTTTGAAATGACTTCCTGAAATTGTATTCAGGACGGCTGTATTAACACTTTTAATATTATGTATTAACATTTAAAAGTGTTAATATTCATACCGCCATCGTGAGAGACAATTTTACTTCAAGTGGATTTCTCGTTAAGTGTTTTAAATAAATCTGTCGGTGTCATTAAGCAAATTTAATGAAAAAATATTCAGTTACAGCACTTTCTATACGAAAAGTGATATTTAAGATTTTGGTGAACAAACCAAGTATCAACCACACATTATTGAAGAATATGTAAAGAATATTTGTTCTTAACTTCTGCAGCTAAAGTCTAACCTAACACTCATTAACTCACTTTACTATATATCAATTTAGATAAATAACTCTTAGAATTTATGAGTGAAAGCAAATAGGGATACCTTATAATATATCAACCACACAAGAGCTACCACATCGCCCCCCGCTTGTACAGCGGTAAGTCTCCCGATTTACAACGCTACAATCATTGGTTCGATTCCCCTCGGTGGGCTGAGCAGATAGCCCACAAACACACGCTACCACATCCAATGTCAACGAGACCTTTCATCCAATAATAGGACTCATGAAACCCACTGTGATACAACTGATATAATTGTGGTCTAGGCGCTATTCGTAACAAATGTTTATGAACAACGACATTTATCATATGAACTTTATTGTGTAGGAGAATTTTAATTGTTATCAAATTTATTTAAGCCTTTTACAAATTATATTATTATGATAGCAGATATTATTTATTTATTTTATTTTAACATCGATTTTTTTAATAAATATTTTTATATATAAATGTTATTCTATTTAGACTAATTTTATTAGAATTCAGAATAACTGGCGAATCAACAAACACTTATTTCTATGTGTTCTGACAAACATTAGTAAGCTTCACTCTACTATACAGGGTGGCCCGTAAGTCCCTATCCGTCCAAATGTTGTTATGTTATGTTCAATAATAAAGTGGAGCGCCATTAAGCCGCAGACCAGTTAACCGCGAAATCGCTTAAGCCGCTGTAGCAAGTCTTGCGAGCGATGTGAGCGAGGATTATCGCGGCTCACCGCTAATTTAAGAACGTGTAAAAACGCGGCTTACGAATTTAATCCTGGCTTCAAGGGGACATTTAAAAAGGATTTGCTTTAATTTGGGAAATAAATAAAATATATTACAATAGGAATCGACCGTTAATCTACCTTATCCGCTCTCTATGTCAGCTTTATGGAGGCCGCCATTGTTACCGAATCACATCTCTCCATACATTAAAATCCGTGACAAAAAGTGATCAATAATTAAATTATTATTTTTAATTTGATAATCCGATATAATGATCACGCAATGGCCCGGATGAGTCTCCTTGGTGGAGCTGTTGGCGACTTCGGCTTTTCAGTTACAAAGGTTTAAGCCGCGGTTAAGCAGGTTGACCCCCCAAATATCAGATGAGTTGAAGGCAGGTGGTACCTGGACATTTGAAAAAATAATCTCTGCTATACTGAGGAAAATCTCTCTCAGAACACGGCGTCGCATAATATTATGCAGCGAGAATGAGTGACAGCACACAGATACACTGGATACATAAGATATATGGATGGGTAGGGACTTTCGGGCCACCCTGAACAACCGTCACATCATTAACATTGGAATGGAAACATTGTATTTTCAGGGTGTACCATTCACCTCACGACGGTATTAACATCTCACCAGCTCCAGATGAATAAAACTGGATACCCTCACCATAATATTACTGATGTACATCTGTTGTTGTCACGTTTACTATCACTTCAGCCTGATTCTATTAAGTGTTTCTATCAAGAAAGCCAAGGTTAGAATCTCAACAACTATCAACATAAAACAGTCTTTCTCTAATGACGATTACAAATTAGCAGCCGAAATGAAGGATGTAAACGTATTAGTAATTAGCATCTAGTATTAATGAAAATTAGTGACAATTAAAGTTAAATGGTCACCGTATGGGCTAGAAGCCCTGACAACGATCACCTTACAATAACTTATCAAGCAGGTTGCTAGTATATTGTATTTATGAAAATCATGTGTGATACCCTTTGCATCGTTAAAAAACCGATTGCTTTATTATTGAACAAGCGACAACAACGAATGGTATAAATATAATGTAAGTTTTGTTCACAGTGCATTCCTGCACTCAATGCGTTTTGGTACATCCAAATCGAAGTATTAGTAACATTATAAATAATTTATCTTCAAGTACACTGCGCTATTATTTTAAAAAGTAAAAAAGAAAACGAGATTTTTTGAAACACTGATAGATGGTATCTGTGTTATAAAAACTAATGTGCTGAATTTCTAAGAAATAATTTTTCTTTCATTGCTTCTCAAACTATTAATATTAAATCACCAGTTTAAAAACAAACTTATTTTGTTATTGTTTGTAATAAAGCACAAAGCTACACAAAGGACTATTTGTGTTCTGCCCACCGCGGGTATCGAAACTCGGTTTTAGCAGTGTAACTCTGCACATATACTGCTGTGCTGCTGGGAGGCGCTGTTGAAGAGATTAGCTACAGTTATATGTGATCATGCTTTAGAACTTCGATTAATGACGTGTATGTTTTGTTTTGTTTTATTTTCGCGCAAAGGTACTCAAAAGTTATCTGCTAATTTAGCAGTGTAAGGCCAGAGGGAAGGCAGCTAGTCATCATCACCCACCGCCAACTCTTGGGCTACTCTTTACCGAGTATTAATAAATACTCGGTATTTATTAGTGAGATTGATCGTCAAATTATAACGCCCCCATGGCTAAAAAGGCGAGCATGTTTGGTAGAACGGGTATGCGAACCCGCGACCCACAGATTACGAATCGCACGCCTTAATCCACCTGGCCACGCCGGGCCCAAGACGGACGTGTATGAAATGGACACTGGAGTAGATACTACAGTGGTTATATAGCTAGTAAATTTATATCTGTTAAAGCTTTATTGCTTTAAAGGTTAAACTGTTGTTTACTTTATCATTTAAACATCTTAAGTATACCTTTGAGGCCGTTCTTAATGTATAGAACAAATAAAAACCGTAAAATTCATGAATATTTTCTTTATAATCCACTTTGAAGGCCGTTCTTAATTTACAGAGCAAATAAAAACCTTAGCATTCATGAATATTTCCTTTATAATCTACTTTAAAGGCCGTTCTTAATTTACAGAACAAATAAAAACATTAATATTCATGGATATTTCCTTTATAATCTGCTTTAAAGGCCGTTCTTAATTTACATAACAAATAAAAACCTTAGCATTCATGAATATTTCCTTTATAATCCACTTTGAAGGCCGTTCTTAATTTACAGAACAAATAAAAACATTAACATTCATGGGGATTTCCTTTATAATCCACTTCATGCTTATATTTATGATTTGATTTGATTTTGATTTGTACTTAGTTTCTCTTAAAGGTAGCTGAAGGTCGCCTGGAATGGTTAGCTGTTTTAACAACTATACATTAGTGTGTTGTCTGTCAGTCAGTCAGTCAACTTTAAGTTAACGCCTCATGCACGTTGTAATTTGTACTGTCGTGACATCAGTAAAACGTGTATGTGCCATGAATAGCGAGAAGTACGCCCTCTTTTATATGAACTTCAAAAGCAATAAATGAAAATATTTGCTGCTCTTAATTTTGGGTTTATTTACTCTTGAAACAGAGCACAATCGGGGATCCTGTGGAAATACGTCTATTAAACATAGTACTTTATTGTTTGTTTTGTTGCTAAATACAAAGCTACAGAATGAGTTATCTGTGCTCTGCCCACCACAGGTTCGAAACCTGATTTTTTGCATGTGATTCTCTCGGACTTAACGCAGAGCGCTTGAGACTTAACACTTAGTTTGTAGGACTTGACATTTAGTTGAAAGAATGCTGTTAATTATATTCGTTGTGGAGACAGTAAAGAACGACATTTTATTAATTTTAAAACGTTAATCCAACACGGAAGTTGAAAACTTGCCAACGATAAATTAATCACCACTCTGAAAGTTATACGTATGTAATTTTAATCTATCATTCTGTGAAATCCCTTCTTTGTTTGTGATGTTTCTTGTTGTGCCACAATACTTTCATGATTAATCTGAAAAGCCATAAAAGTCTGTTTTCAAAAGTTTTGGATTTACCAAACTTTATCACAGCTTAGAAGAAATTCAAATGACGGTGTCCTTTGAGCTTTATTATGGCTGTAGTAAAATCAGTGTTAAATAATTTCCTCGGGTTTTAATCGTTACCTAATGTTTAAGAAATATAAAAGAAATCTAAAAGTTTTATGTTAGATGCTATCTTTCTAGCACTCTGTGAAATCCCTCTCCCCCCAAAAAAGTCTGATTTTCTTATAGAAAAAATCGTTTTTTTTTCAGCGGTATTTCGTAAGATTGCCCTCTTTGAAAATGACGTTTTATTCGAAACGTTTAATGTCCGTGAAAATTCGGTGATTTTACACGGTCAGTATAAAAATAAAAACAACAGGTACGAAACCAAAGAGCAAAAAGTTTTAATACTAATATGCTTATTCTGGAAAAAAAATCTTTGCAAGAATGTTATTTTTTTAACAAACATTTTTCTGTGATGTGTGTCGAATGATAACCATATGAAGCGCACAAATCACCAACGAAAATGAAGTAAATCGTGTGAATAAATAAGGTAATATCTAAGACACAAACAAATCACCATGTAAAGTGCAAATCATTAAGGTAGTAACCATAATATATATACATCACATCGTGATAATCATATAACATGTACAAAATCACCAAATGATAACGTTACTTGGTGTATAGCTCGTCAGGCTGCGGATCGAAGGGTTTAGAGTTTGAGACGTTATACTGCTGAACAAACAAGCCAGGCAAAATCGGATGCTGCCTTCCTTTTGACAAATAGCTCATATCTCAAAACGGTTTTCACCAGTAAGTTGAGGTGCTCCGACTTGGGTGTTTAGGCATGAAGTTCGTTATTTAAATTTTATTAAATGCTAACACGTATTTTCAATCCGTATATTTTACAACATAAATCAGTAGTCCCTGTAAACCAGGAAGTTAAAACTGAATATCAAAATCTCGGATCCAAATCAGAGTTAATCAGAGAATATACATACTTAAACTTAGATAACACGTAACTATGCAAGCATACACTTAACTGTAACTGGCAAAATAAATAAACTGATGGGAAAATGATAGATCTGTTTATTTCCTTACGTAAACAAAGGCATCTAAACACACTTAACAAATAATACAATGAAAACATTTGCTTTTATAGCAAAACTACTAAAACTATTTGTCAACTTTCCTAGTTTTAAACTGCTAATAAGCGAGAAGGCAATCATCAACAGCAACCCGCTATTTACTAAAAGGGATTGATTGCACCCTAATGACGCATCACAACTTAAAGAGCGAGGAATATTTGGTGGGAATCGCACAGATTCGAGCTCGAAATTCCAGAGCTTCACAACAGAACATTCGTATTGATTGTGTGTTTTTTGATAACGGAATGCTTATTAACTGGGTTTATATTTTACAATTCGAAGACCAAACTTTTCTTCCAGTTTCTCTTGAGTAGGCTGCTTGACAGTTCAAACAATTTAGTAAATTAGATCAGATGGATCACTTATATTCTTGGGGTACTTTCTTTACATAAAATATTCACTAGCTTGTTTTCGTAGGGGACGATGCACTGGGGTTTAAGTCGAAATCGTTCAAACGTAATACTGAACCTGTAGTAAAGATAATTAAAGAATCCCTCTTTGTTAGAGAAAACAGACAAACCATCCTTGAACAAACAACCACACACTTTACTCTATTTCCCAGTGTATTTTACTTCTTCACATATCAAGTTATTAGAACAACCACAACAAACAGAAATGTGTGGTCATCTTACAACCTCTCTTCCCTTATGACACCAAGTATAACTTCTGTTGTTGTTCGTTCTATTCTAATACTTGATTGGACAATTTATTCAACATCTTGACGCTTTTGAACAATTTCGATTTTTTTTCATTAATAAACATAAGTACGTCTGGTTAACAATAGCGAAACGTCGCGTGTCACATTAACTGATAATTCCGTGTTAATACTAACCAAAATTTGCGTGCCATATTAACTGCATACGCCAGGTTAACACTGATGAAATGTCGCATGCTATATGAACTGAAAATGCCAAGTTAACACTAACGAACTTCACCCATCTTATCAACTTTGTTTTCACTGCATAGTGATTCATCACTTACAATAAGTGTTTACTAGACCCTAAGTTCAAGTTATTTCTTTTATAATTTTAATCCAGTTAAAATCCAAAAATGAATAAATATATGAAATTAAATATATTTTAAAAAATGTAAACGGTTATCTAATCACTGTACGCTGGCTTGCTTTAAACAAAGTTATCACTTTCTTTGTTGTACAAATAAATATTATTTTATAGGCCAACTAAATCACTTAAGAGGTAAAGATAGCTGACAGTTCAAGTTGTGTTTGATAAATAAACAAGGAAAAAAATATTTTCTTAGTAAATTGTGTCTTATTTAGTTTTATTTCAGTCTTATCCTATATTTACTAAACATTTTTCAAAGCCAAAAAATACACTGTTGAAAGTTATTTGAGAAATAATTTAACGTGCGCTTTTTGATTTTCAAACACTGTTAACAAGAGGGATTAAAAATGATTTGTTCGTGTAAGTTTCAAACTATTATATGGCCCGGCATGGCCAAGCGTGTTATGGCGTTTGACTCGTAATCCGAGTAGCTCTCGAGTAGTTTTGCTCGAGATTCAAAACAAACAATCACACATTGGACTACTGAGTGAACAACACATGTAAATTTTAGACTGTTACTCAGAGTGTTCCAGAAAGAACTGTGTGTAATGATTTTAGGAAGTACGGTGCACGATCCAAGTAGAGAGTTTTAGAAATTATTGCACACGTTAATTTCATACTCTAACTCAGAATGAGCTTTACACATTAACTCTAAAATTTTAACTAAAGGCATTCAGAATAGACTGCGCATTTTAATTTCAATGACGTTATGCAGACAGGTCTGGAATATGTTGCACACGTGATATCAGACCATTGAATCGATTGCACACGTTAATTTCAAATTGTCAGGCAGAAGAATTCGGAATGAACTGCGCATATCAATTTCAGAATGCAGTTTACAACCCTTCGAAATAATGACAAACTACATCAACGACCACAACATTTTTCCCTCACTCGAAATAGTCAGCCTTTGATAAAAATGTCTTAAACAAAACTAAAACCTATTAATAACCTAAACGTACTCACTGTGATAAAAAATATCACAAGCTATTGTAGATTTGAACCAAATGCAATTTAATTTTCAGATGCTTGTTTACTTCGCTCGTGGTGTATCTCTTTTGGACAATTTTTAGACTTATAACTTATTAGTGTTTCTTGAGGATACGGCTGCACACTTGCTCTTATTAAGAAATAACTGGCAGTGTTTGTCGAAGATACTTTAGTAGCAGAACTAACACGACTTCTTCTTCGAAGAATTCAAGATTAGTTACGCCTATTTCAAAGGAATACATGAAACGTTCTATATTAAGTACTAGCATTTTGAAATTCATAAAAAGAATGGAAGATTTGAAAGGAAAATTAAACTTTTCATTCCAGGAAGAAGTGTGCCCAAAGTCGTGTTTCGTCAAATACAAAACACTTAAGAATAAACGTAATCATGTTGTTTGATATTCTGTGTTAAAGTAGCTTAAAAATGATGGAATTGAAAATAAACATGCGAAAAACCGGGATAATCATCACCAATAGACAGTTAAACAGGTTTTAGAAACACCAGAAAGCTATTATTTAATATGTTGCATTCTAAGATTTCATGAAAATGCTTCGTGTCTAATACATACATACATATATATGTTAGTTTGCTGTTTACTTAAGCAGAGTGTGTAAAGTATAATTAACTTCAATTTAAAAAAATCTCTCCTGTTAGGAATGAAACTGCGCATCTTGTGCACTGCAGTTTTCTATAAAAGACAAATTAAATTTGGACGTAATGGAAAACGTTTTTTAATTAAACCTGACGGTTTTCTGCTCGATATTTCAGCTAATATTATCCGAATCGATCAGTTGTTTCCCTAATTGTTGCAACGAGTTTAAAAAAACCATATCGCTGAATTACTGTAATTCACTTTTGTCAAATAAGGGTTAAAAACAAAAAAGGAAAAAAAAAGTATGCGCATGCGCATTTGTAGATGAAGCCTTAAACTAAAATTTCATTAAATATTCGAGTAATTTAATCAACTACTCATTAGAGCTATATGATTTATTTACATTATATTTGTTTGTTTCTTTTGAAATTTCTCGCAAAGCTACACGAGGTCTATTTTTGCTAGCCGTCCCTAATTTAGCAGTGTAAAATTTGAGGGAAGGCAGCTAGTCAACACCACCCACCGCCAACTACTATATTACTCTTTTACCAACAAATAGTAGTATGGACTATCACATATAATGTTTCTTAGGGCTAAAAGGGCAAGCATGTTTAGTGTGGTGGGGGTTCGAACTCGTTTGTTTGTTTTAAATTTCGTGCAAAGATACTTAGTAACTATCTGCGCTAGCCATTTCTAATTTAGCAGTGTAAGACTAAAGGAAAGGCAGCTAGTCATCACCACCCGTCATCAACTCTTGGTCTTCTCTTTTACCAACGAATAGTGGGATTGAGAGTCACATTATAACACCCACACGGCTGAAAGGGCGAGCACAGGGTGTAACATGGATTCAAACCTCCGACCCTTGGATTACGAGTCGAACGCCCTAACCACCTTGCCATGTCGAGTGTGATTCGAATTCACGGCCAACAAATTGCAAGTCAATTATAAAGAGTGGCAGACATTTTGGGATGTTTTTTTTAATGTATTATGAAAACTTGGAGATTTATTTTGATAAATATGTATGGTGTGAAAAAGCAAACAAATTGTAGTTCAATATTCGAGAGAATAAGCGATGCATAACTAATATTTGTCTTTTTTTTAAGTAGTTGTTCTTTAAGCGAGGTGGCGCTAGTGCCATCTAATATGGCGTAAACGCACCAGGCTTTTCTGATTGGCTACTCACTCCTCTTGAGATTCTTTAACTGAAAAGTAAGTTTCATTTTTGCAAGAAAAAAAATGCTGAAGGTAAAACCATCAAGAAGTTAACTACAGATACATATTTTCAATTATACGTATTATTGTCGATACAACGTTAAATCCATAAACGAAAACATTCTAAATCGAAGGCCGCGTGACAATGTAACAAATAAACGTGTATTAACAATGCTTACAATCACTGGAAATGACAGTATATGTATATATATATATGTACATACAGTGTGTGAGTGAGGGTATGTGTGTATATATATATATATGTACATACAGTGTGTGAGTGAGGGGGTGTATATATATATATATACAAACACATCTCTTCATATATATACACACGACAAACATTTGCAGACAGATTCAGATTTATACATACATACACGCGTGCGAGCACACGCACACACACATGTACATGTTTGGCTACTTGTGCATTACAGATACACAATTCACAGTATAAAAGAAACTAAAAGGTTCATTTAAACCTTTGGGGTCGAAAGTTCGTGAGTCAAAAATTAGTTTTTCTTGTAATTTACCGTTATATTCGTTTGTAGAGACCTTCTTCCAAACAATTTTGAAATAGTCAAGGGTATGGTTGTGCAAATTGAAGTGTCGGGCCGCTGGTTTATCTGTTATATTGCTGGGAAAGTCAGTCTTAATCCAACATCACTTACAAGAGGACGGATGTTGTCGTGTAATCATCAGAACCTTTGGTCAGTAGTTCTAGAAGTGTAATTGATTTAACTGAAATATACTTAAATCCGTTTCCTTTTCCCTTGTATTTTTTATTTCCATAATATGTAGTTGCTGTAATAGTCATTATTTCATTCGTCAATATCTATAGTTACTTTACGAAATAGTTGACAACCATCAACACAATTGTGGCAACTTTCATTGGATGATCTCATGGGGCTCAAAGGAACAGACAAATGTAAACAAAACATATGTTTGAGAGAGAAAGATATATGTTTATGTTGTCAGTACTTACAAAATATTTTAGCATGTTACAGTTTCCTCAAAACCTTCAATTTTTCAGTTAAATGATATCCTACGAAATTATTGACGTTGTTGGTTGTTATTTATGTATGAATTTGTATCTGTAGGTACATCTGACTTTCGTGTTAATGTTTAAAGACAAAGCTGCTGAAATGAATACTTATTACAGAAATACAACAATAGATACTATAATAATTACTATGTTTCGAGTCATAATGTCCAGTTATTACTAGGTAAAGCCCCAGTTGCACAGCGACATGTCTGCAGACATACAACGTTATAAATCGGCGTTCGATACCATTGGTGGCAGTGTACAGATAGTCCATTGTATAGCTTTGTGTTTAACTTCAATGAACCATAGGTAGTACCTATATTTTTAGTGTGATATATTTTGTCCAATAATGACCCAATACTTGAGTCGAAACTTACCATTACTAAAATTAGAATATATGTTCTTTAATTAACTTTCGTATTGTTTCTATATTTCTATTTTAAGTGTTCTATTACACGAACCAACTTACATGTGTAGTTTCAACTAACTCATATATTAATCAGAAATCGCCTTTTTGATTTTCTGATACGTGAGCGAAAACTTTTCAAAACACCTCGAGCTGTCGTATCTGTAAGGTAACCATAATATGCAGTAACCATTGTTCTCCAGGATTCGTAATATAGTTTTACATCAATAACTAACTTGTAATTACAATTGCCAACTTAGTTATGTATAAGATTTTGCTATTTTATTGGATGGTGGTTGCCTTTAAGAATTGTGTCGTGTGTTTGAACCTGGCACATGGTTTGTTTTTTTTTCTCTTTTAATATAATATAATATAATAGATGGACATGCATGACATCTGCTTTGTTGTCGGATGTTTTTGTTAGTTATGATGCAACGGTTCAGATCTCATGACCACGTTAGAAAACGAGGCTTGGTCAGCAAACTGTTCAACCTTTCATCGTATTGAAAATCATCTTATGGGTACTGTGTTATGGGTACTAACACTTTACTAACATCATCTTTGCACTGTGTTATGGGTACTAACACTTTACTAACATCATCTTTGCACTGTGTTATGGGTACTAACACTTTACTAAGAATGTGTGTGTGTGTTTTTCTCAAAGCAAAGCCTAATCAAGCTAACTACTGTGTCAATCGAGGGGGATCGAACTCCTGATTTTAGCGTTGTAAATCCGAAGGTTTACCGTTGTTCTAGCGGGTGATCTAAGACGGTTGAAACGTTGTTATTTGCTTTATTAGTAAAAGTGTTAATACCCTTACCAGCCGCCTTAAGATACATTTCTTACTTCAAGTGGGTCTTTCATCATAACGAGTATCCATTAAACTATTTATTCACGATATTAAATTTAGAATTTAGAAAGAGTATTAGAAACATCACAAGAGCACATTAATTTCAGCGTTTCTTTTTGTTATGAATTAGTGTTCCAATAGATAGAAAAAAAAGATACCGTATGAAACTCTTTAACTGTGCAGTTCCAGTTTCACTGTGTCGGTATTTGGGTATTGATGTTAAATACCCAGGAGTGTCAGGTTCATTTGACCTCTTCCTCCTTCCCGTACGTTTATAGCGTCTGTCTTTAGGTTTTTTTTTTATAGCTTTGGGCCAGAGTAAAAGTATAACTTGATGCTCAGGCCCATTTCAGGGCTCAGACCATGCATGGACGAAACAAGATTTTTTTTTTCGTCTTTTGTATTTTTCTCTCTTTTTTAATATTTTCTCCTTTTTTGTTTTATTTTATATTTTTTTTCATAGAAAGAATACCACCACTACTACTTGTAGTAGCACGCACACACACACAAAGAAGTAATAATAATTATTATTATTCAATAATTGAATAATAAATAATCAAGGACTAAGAGTCTAGTGCATAGTGGCCAGCTTGAGTTACATTACTTAAATATAAGTTAAAAGGGGAGAGGTATTTAGGACTATTTACATCATGTACGTGATATCTGTCGAGATCACACATTAATTCGTTTTTATGCCAATTCTTGTTGAAATATTTAACTGTGCACTAGGGGGCCAGGTGGCAGTTTCAAATCTTCGCGCTAAGCTATACGAGAGCTTGCTGCTATCTATAACTTTGAATTGATAAACTAGAGTGAAGGTAGCTAATTCACAGAACCTACGCCAACTCAAATTCGTGATCGTGTTTTTGTGCAACAGGTCATAAACCGTGGATTTTGGATTCAGAGACCAGACTTGTTAACCAGGTGAGAGGCTGTAGTTAGATGAAAAATCAGTGCAGTCGAAGTTGAAAAGATAGAAGCTCTCTTACCGAACCATTTTTTGTAAAATACAGCATGTTGAAAAAACAACAACATCCGAGAACTAAAACTTCCTTGCACATAAACTCTAGTATTTCTAACATTTTTAAAGGTTTTGTTTTTCAAGAACACGATATGACATCCATAGGCAAAAAAAAGTCATTTTAATTACATCCAAGATGTTTTAGGAACCGACGAAGTTCGTTCAGATGTAAACATATAATTTACATCTTAATTTGTAACTAATACACATAGTTTGTAATTCATGTTCATGATAGTTTGATGCTGATAGTTTATTTGTATGAAATTAAGCACAAACCTTTACGCTGGGCTAACTGTGTTCTGTCCACCACGGGTATCGAAACCTGATTTTATGCCACTGGGGAAGATCCAGCATTATATAAATAATTAACAAATGTTATATTTTAATTATGTATCATGATGTGTTTCGGTATCTGTTTCTCAGTTTTACTTAAATAATCAAATTCTTAATACTTAACTAATATATCAGAGTTGGTTAACAATTAAGTAATCTACATTTAACGTAAATTCGTTAAATCCAAGCATATTTTTCAGTTACGTAGTTCTGTCTTGAAATTCTAGTATGAGTTTTCGCAGAAACCACCACACGTTTTTCCACGACACTGTTTACACTGTTCATAGTTCATTCTTACCTGAATCAACAAAGCGATTTAACAATCAGTGATGTCGAGAAACCCACTTGTTGAGAATATTTTAAATAGAAAAGCGAACAACGTTTCGACCTTCTTCGGTCATCGTCAGGTTCACAAAAAAAGAGGTAACTGACCGGAAGCTGACCACATGTTTGGAAGTGGTTGTGTAACTGAGTGTCGCAATGTTCGCTCTTCTATTTAAAATATTTTCTCAACCTAAACGAGCCGTTTTTGCATATAAAATTCTCAACAAAGCGATTTATTTCTGAGATAACAGAATGTTGACTCGCTCGAACAGATGGCTAACGATCTTCCTAAGTCCCCTGATAACAGATTCTCGTATTCAGAAGTTTTAGTGAAGATTTCACAATACCATCTCTAGAACGTGTAATACATTTTTCATGGCAGTATTTTCTACTAATGACGAGATTTTACCAGAGATAAACAAAATTGGACTGGAGATCTCAGGAAGAGCAAGATAGAGGTCTGATAATAAGCTAAAATTAATTCGTGATGACGAGAAATCCAAGTAAAGAAGACGGCAAGTATGGCTATTAAAACTTCAGTTAGCATGAAGCACATAACAACGTATCGACCCTCTTAGGTCGTCTTCAGGTTAACAAAGAATACATTTAAACTAAAATTAATTACTGTTTCATCCAAGCAGCTGCTTATAGCATATTTTTCCAACGTGGCTTTCCATTAATCATCAGTGGAACGTTGAAGGCCTAATGGTAATAATATATCGGTATAACAGACATGGTTAAATTCAATTACAATGTAATAATGACACGTTGAGTATGACAACACATTGGATCTGGTTTGATTTCTTTCCTCGGATTGACTCCATAGGCCTTCTTCTGCGCCCCCCAGCGGTATGTCTGCAAAGTTACAGCCCAGGAATCCGTGTTTCGATACCCATGGTGGGCAGAGCATAATAACCCGTTTATTTTATGCTTAAATTCAGCAATGACAGCCTTTTTCCGCATATTGTATAAATATGTAAGTAGAAGGTTGAAAAGTTGTCAATTACACGAATTAATTTGACGTCATAAATAAATTATTCAACCTTATTTTAACACTGAATACCGTTTATTCCAGCCATTGCCTTTAAAATAATTTTGATCATTCCATATGTCTATCCATATAATGTAGCAAGTGACCCTATAGATAATTTGGTACTGTTTAAAGTTTGCGAAATAGATATTTCAACTAATTACAATAAAAAATATTCATGAAATTGAGTTTAGTTTCTGTTTGGTTTACAAGTTTAGCAGGGAGTATCTAGAACTAAAGTCAACGTCCGGTTTATAATATCTACCTTCCCTGTGGCCCTACAGGAAGTATGGGGAGTTAAAATACTAAATTACCAGCTTCGATCTTACAGAAACGATCAAATTAAAACGTTCATACTAAAACTCTTGTTGAGGATTACTAGGAAAAATATTTAAATAATAGTAAAAGCTACTAGAAAGTTCTTGAGAAAAATGAAAACAGCTAATCTAATGTGTTGATATTTAAATAAATTCTTACTGTAAAATGATAAAGCATTGGTTTTACATTATATGCTTCCGAACTTTTTACGACGCATACAAAATCCAAACTAATAGTAATATAGACTTTTCAATAGGAATTATAGAGGAAAAACTACGTTTCAGTTGATTTCCATTTCGAAGTTTCTTATTTCTCAAGTTCATGTATCAAAACAATTTCAAGAGTTTAATTTACAAATGGCCCCCCAGTGGCTCAGCGGTATGTCTGCGGACTTACACGCTAAAATCCGGGTTTCGATACCCGTGGTGGGCAGAGCACAGATAGCCCATTGTGTAGCTTTGTGCTTAATTCAAAAACAAACAAAAAACAAAAAAACAAATTTACAAATTCAACCAAAAGTCGCACGATAATAATAAATAATGTTTCCAGCTGAGCAATTACGTGATGGATGACTCTCTGATGGAAACTAGAATACTGTTTTTCGTGTAGAAAAACCTTTCTTAATTATCAACAGACGAGACTGCCTTAAACATTGATTAGTGAATACACTTAACAACAAACAAAAGCTCAGAACGTGATTAATTAAGTTCACACCTACAGAAACAAACACAGACTATTAATTATTCACAATGTAAAACACATTTAAACTAATGACTTAAGAAAAAAAGCAGTTTGCTCTCACACCGATGAATTATCTCAGTCCAGCGATTTAAGTCACACATAGTCACAACTTACCTTAACGAGGAGAGATGTTGGTTAAAATAGACAACTTTTTCCGACTGAGATCTCGCTAAGCTTCAACGTAAAGCAATATCCTGTTCCGAAGATAGTTCTTTATCTGGAATCCTGACGAATGTCGTAGCCCAAAGAAAGTCGTTTTGCTTGGAACGTTTATCAGTTTCGTTATCGTTGCGTACTAAATCCTAATTGACATCCATCTACACAGCATCAATGTGTGTCATAAATTATTATGTGATAGTTTGAGTAAGCCTGTGGGAAACCTAAATATTTTTCTTGTGAGAAATTCACATTACGTTCATCCTGTCTTAAGGACATCCAGTTAAGATAACTGTTCTAAAGGGTGGTTATGCAAATGTAAGATATTAATAAGACAGGCACAAACTAGGTTTCAGAGTGTTTACATGAAAATATTGTTTCGTATTTTATCTTATTACCCGTGTTATGATTGACTTACTCTCAACACCAGCTCACATTGAAAACCCAGTTTACGTGACGTCCACATCCGAGCCTGTATATTTGGTCACACTTATTAAAGATAACGTTTTATTCTCCTGAAGAACAATACTCAACTATTCGAAAGCGCTCGAGTTTAGGGTCTCGTTTTGAAAGTATTATTACTTACGTTTAAACCATGAGACGTTTCCGTTGTCTGGCTTATATTACATTGAACTAAAACAACAAAATAAGACAACTTTTATTTGGATCACGTAGAAAGACTGTCAGTTGAAAAGATTGTGGAAAAACCGAAAACACTCATTTATTCTTCAATGTCGATACCAAACAAATGGACTTTTACATGAAAGATGCTAAACAAGAATTGATATTATTAAGAAATAGACAAGGTAACACCTTAAACTTCCTATTTGTTGAAACAGAAATTGAAAGGTAAAAGATAACTTTGAGTTTTCGCTTTCCTAGTACATAAACAGAATTACTTTGAAATATAGATTATGATAGGAGAATAGCAGAGGAAATGTTAAGAAAAACAAAGCAAACAAAAACATTTTTATTAACTTTGGAAAGAACGTATTTAAATCAAACGAAGAAAAAAGTTTTCCCTGTTTCATCACTGAAACAAATCGCACATTTAATGCACATTTCACATTGAAAATATATCCATGGAGTTTTCAAAAACAAAATGACGATATACGTTTCGCAAAAGTGAAACGCTCGTTTCCCTCATCTTTTGAAAAACCGTTTTTAAAATATTAATGATATTATTGTAAAGAAAGATTGGTAAACTCTTAAAAAAGATCCAATAAAATTCTCTTTCCAAATAAGATCATCATGGTAAAAAGCACGTGGAAAGTGCTTAATTTTGGCACTTGTTTTTTAATGTGAAAGAGTAAGGAGTAGCCAGGGGAGTTAAGGAATTCGACTCGTAATTCGAGGGTCGCGGGTTCGAATCCCCGTCATGCCAAATATGCTTGCCTTTTTCATCGTGGGAGCATTATGTGACGGTCAATCTAACTTCTCGTTGGTAAAATAGTAACCCAAGAGCTGTTGGTGGGTGGTGATGACTCGCTGCCTTCTCTCTAGTCTTACACTGCTAAAGTCGGGACGGCTAGCGTAGATAGCCCTCGTGTAGCTTTGCGCGAAATTCAAACAAGTAAGGAGTAACTAGGAATATCTTCAGAAAGTGTATGTGTAGATAGTGCATGGGCAATGCTCTGGAAGAAGCCTGAGTAAGTACGGGTTACTCTGGTCCTCGTGTACAATACATAAATACACTTGAAAGTTGCAAGACAAAAAATTAAAGGAAGGAAGAAGAAGTCGGCGAAACCTGACCCTCCCGGATAAATAAACATCAATACCCAAACACCAGTGAGAGAGAGAACATCTTCAGAAAGAAAGTGACTTTATATATATATATATATATATTAAACAATCAGATCAGTTTTGCATTCATATTTATGAAGTTTGTGAAGGACACTAATTACATTATGAGTCCCTGGATATTTAAGCAGTTTGTGAAGGGCGCTCGTTACGTTACGAGTAACTAAATATTTAGGGTTTTTGTGAAGGGTAATAATTACCTTACGAGCCCCTAGATATTTAGGCACTTTTAATGTTTATGTATGCTTTTCATATAGCGAAGGTTCGTCAGGCTATCTGTTATGTACATCAAGAGGAATCGAACCCCTGATAATAGAGTTTAAATCCGTAATGTTACCACTGTTCCACTTTGTGATTTATATTGGCGTTGCCAGGTAATAATTCTAGAGCCTGTAACGAAGCTTAAAAAAACAAAACAGTAATAAAAAAAGGACAGCCGAGAATTTGGGGATTAAATTACATTTAAAATATCTTCCTGCTGTGGTGAATTTTATAACATTGAGAAAATATAAAGAAATGACCTTCCTGCAATATCCTGCAGAGAAAATACAAAAATTAGACACAGCTTTAATTAATCATACGTCATGTCACATTGCCTACCTAGCTTACTTTAAGCACATGTTAACATGTTGAAAAGGGGTTTGAGACTTAAGAAGCCATGTAAAGTAGAATAACGTAAAACGTTGTATTGTGTTTTTCTTTTCTTAATGGTCTTCCGTTTAATACAAGAGATAAACCTTATTAATCAATACGGCAATCAGAAAATGAGAGAAACCATTTAATTCAGCAGAACCCAGAAAATAGGAGGAAATTTCTGAAACTATTTTGTTAAACGTATTATGTAGTTACATGTGCAGGAATCACATTACAGTTATCTCAACATTCTGATAATAAGGAGAACATTTCTGGAACTATTTTGTAAAATGTGTTATCTAGTTTCATGTGCAGGAATCACATTACAGTTATCTCAACATTCTGATTATAAGGAGAACATTTCTGAAACTATTTTGTAAAATGTGTTATCTAGTTACACGTGCAGGAATCACATTACAGTTATCTCAACATTCTGATAATAAGGAGAACATTTCTGAAACTATTTTGTAAAATGTGTTATCTAGTTTCATGTGCAGGAATCACATTACAGTTATCTCAACATTCTGATTATAAGGAGAACATTTCTGAAACTATTTTGTAAAATGTGTTATCTAGTTACACGTGCAGGAATCACATTACAGTTATCTCAACATTCTGATTATAAGGAGAACATTTCTGAAACTACTTTGTTTAGTGTAATTTTGTAGTTTAACCTACAGGAATCTCATTACAATAATCACAATTAATTACAAAACACTAGTAGAATAAAGATGTTATGAAAAGTTACTCTATAGGTGTTACGATCAGTGCTACAATGTTACAGTGATAACTTGAAGGTTTGGAGACCCGAAAGAAACGCGTTTAATTTTAGTCAGCTTGTTTTATTTCAGTTATATGGTTAAAACAATAAGGTGTATAGAGAATAAGTAAAGCGAAATGGAAACATTTCTCACTTCTTGATTTAAATATAAAAATAAGAAGAGGTTTTAATAAAATAAGCGAAACGTCGACAATTCCTTCTACTGACAAAATGTACAAATATATAGAAGTAAGATTTTAACTGGGACTGTGAGATGAGAAACTGGGAACTTCCTACTGTTTCTGTTTGTTTGTTTTGAATTTCACGCAAAGCCACTCGAGGGCTATCTGTGCAAGCCGTTCCTAATATAGCAGTGTAAGACTAGAGGGACAGAAACTAGTCATCACCATCCACTTTAAAACTGTGTTACTTTGACATTTTGTACCTCCAACCCTCTACTTTTTAAAAAATCTAGATTTTCCTGGTGCGGATATTGCTAAAAAATCTGAAAGATGAAACACGTTATTTTACTTAGTCGATACCAGAGAAAAGTTAATCATTTTTGACAGCAATATGAAAGCCAGCTGACTACGTTATTATATCAATGATGGTTTCAAGTGCAGTGAAATAATTTATTTAATTATAAAACTACTGCATGGTAATTCGAATTTTAAGTACATTTTTGAACGTTGACGGGTTCCTTTACTATCAGAGATTCAGCTTCCTGGTTAAAATCCTTGCCGGTTTCACCATATAAAAGGAAAGAAGTTATACGTGGGAAATAATTCAGCTGTTTTATGAAGTCACAGAACAACATTCCTTCTTCACTTTATTATCTTAATAAAGTGAAGATCGCACAACATATCAGCTTTTGTAGGAAATATTCACTCATTAAACCCTGATATAAAGTGGTACTAGCCACCGAAATTACTGTTCGAGAGACACACACGTGATTTAGATACACCATGTCCAAAGAAAAACGGAAATCTAAATTGATGTTTAAATAACCAGTTCCTTCTCGTACTCCAGAGTTAGCCAACTAGGAACAAGAGGACTTCATCAAGATATCGACCTCCCAGTAATGACTGTGGAGTCGATTATAAAGCTAAACGCCTATACTGATTGTTTATGAAATACACACCGAAGGTTTGTGCTCAACCATTTCACAGTTGCAGCCTATCTGAACGAAAAGCGAGCATTCTTTACTGGCTTGCATGATGCCTTGGATATAAACTACCTAATACTGGCTTTTCTATTCCATTCACGAGATGATTCTCTATCGATGTAAAGTTCAAGGTTTATAACTGCATGACCAATTCATTTTCACTGAAACAGAAGAACCCCAAGCGTTTGGTTCTCAGCCCACTATTCTACATCCTTTTTGTAAATGACATACTGTGACTACTACACACACTAATCTTTCAATATACCGAGGACATTGCAGTTTGGAGTATTTCACGTGACACCTCCTCACCTCCGCGACTAGGATCCAAGATGTTTGTTTGTTTTTGAAATTTCGCATAAAGCTACTCGAGGGCTATCTGTGCTAGCCGTCCCTAATTTAGCAGTGTAAGACAATAGGGAAGGCAACTAGTCATCACCATCCACCGCCAACTCTTGGACTACTCTTTTACCAACGAATAGTGGAATTGACCGGAACATTATAACGCCCTCACAACTGGGGGGCGGGATTATTTGGTGCGACCGGGATTCGAACCCGCGACCGTCAGATTACGAGTCGAACGCCTTAACACGCTTGGCCACGACGGGCCTAGAGTCCAAGAAACATTAAATCAATTAGCTACGTGGTGCAAGAAAGGGAGAGAGCTTGTCAAATCAATTAAAACACGTGAAAATAGGTAGGGAAAAAAAAGATGAAAAGAAACTCAAACTCACAATATACAACACCACATTCATCTTTAAAACTAACGCCAGTTTTTTATATGTAACATCACGGTCACGTCTGTCATGGACCAGTCACTATAACAACATCCTCAAGAAGACAAGTACAAGATTGACACTTCGCCGAATCGGAAGCTTAAATAAAGGGTGCAATAGCTAAACTATAATCAAACTTGCAGAGCCTACATCAGACTTCTTTACAAAAACGGTTACTCCATTACATGTAATCTGCCCTACACAATGTATAAAAAGACAATAGTCCACCGCTATTAAAACTGCATTTCGTCTCTCCAAATGCATCCCACAATTAAACGTCAATAACCTCACCGATATGCCCGTCATCAACAATTGCATCACACTCTTGCCCAAAAGTATAACAGAAAAAGCCCTAAACAGAAGCAACCAAACAAGAAACTTCTCAGCTCCAGCTGTCACACTGTCTATATCAGAGGTTTTTAACTTGAGGGTCGTGACCCCCTGAGGGGTCGCTTGAAGTTTCTCGAGGGGTCTTGGAAGGTTTGGGAATTATTGGGAAAATCACAGAGCAGTTTGTAGTTTCGTGACAAGTACCTGTAACTGTCCACCAATGAGAAACACGCTGAGTTACAAGTACCTGTAACTGTCCACCAATGAGAAACACGCTGAGTAACAAGTACCTGTAACTGTCCACCAATGAGAAACACGCTGAAGTGCGGCAGTTGAACCGCGTCGAGATGCTTGTTGCGCAACCAACCACCTGTCTAATTTTGAGTAAACATTTTCATATATTACAACGTTTTAACTTGCCTGAATTTTTTTAACTATGTAATATTAATATATCGAACTTAAAACTTAAATATCAAAGTTTCCATCGTATTTAGTATATTTTCTCATTATATATATATTAACCCTCACACTGAGTGAACAAGTAGGTTTTGTATGATGTTCGGTATTTCCATGGATTTTACATTTGTTTAGCACTTGTAGCATTTCCCAAGGTCATTTATTTGCAACATTTTCAATAAATTAGGATCTTTATATAGTTTTGTTTTATTCTACCTTTACGCAAAGTTCACCATTGCAAAAATTATTATAGGGGCCACGGTAATACCCTGGAGAGTCTCAAGGGTTAAGACGATGAGAAAGGTTAAGAACCACTGGTCAATATGGTAAACATACGTTATTCCAATCAACTGAATCACCACTGTATGACGTTCGCGTATTAACCAATCTTTCTGTTTCTTTCTGGCCTCGCATTTCGGACACGGGTTTGGTAGATTATTCATCACCTGACCAGAGAAAGCAGGTTTTCTGCGGGGTCTTCAGTTTCGCCATGCAATAAGATTTCACAGGTCATGGTATATTCTAGCCCAGGCCCCAGAAATTAATTGTGAGACCCGAAAGATTTTCAAACCTAGATTCCTTTCACGAGTTTTGTTTGCTGGTTTACTGTTTATGAATTAAATGTTACTTCTTAAGAAAATGCGATTGTGGCGAACTCTGTGAAAGGTTTTTACGAACATTCTGAATAAAGTGAATTTTAAATATTCTTAAATAATTTCAGATTACTTCTCAGAATCGTAAGTGAGCGTTCTACAGTAAGATGAAATATGTAAAAACATGTCTATAAAGACATAACCTTTCTATACCTAAATGTATAATAAAAACTGGGTGCCGTTTTGTAATACTGTGCCTGAAAACATAACAAAGCTTCAGAATACCAGGCCTCCCGTTGGTGCAAGTGTAAGTCTACCGACTTGTAACGTTAAACTAGGGGTTCGAAATTCTTTAGTGAGCTCAGCAGATAGCCCGATGTGGCTTTGCTATAAAAATACACACGCACTTAAAATATAATTTCCTACAAAAGTACTAACAGACATTCATAAAGCAATGAGTTCTAAATTAATACTATTTCTTCTATCTTAATTTTTTTTTTGCAAAAAAATAAACTTTGGAAATGGGTTTGTAATGCAAAATATAGAACTTTACTAAACACGTGATTCTTGGACTTAACTGCAGGAAAATTTGTGTATTACTTGTATTGTTTACTTTTAATGAGAAAGAAAAACGTTAAACCTGTAAACACGTTAAACCATAAACACCAACCAATATTGTGTAGTTGATTAACTTGAAATTGTTTGTTTCTTTGTTTTTGAATTTCGCGCAAAGCTACACAGGGGTTGATTGCGCTTGCCGTCCTTAATTTAGGTGTGCAAGACCAGATAAAAGGCAGCTAATCATCACCACTAACAGCCAACTCTTGGGCTACTCTTTTACAACGAATAGTGAGATTGACCGTCACATTATAATGCCCCTTGGCTGAAAGGGCGAGCATGTTTGATATGACGGGGATCTGAGTCTGCGACCCTCGACCATCTGGCCATGCTGGGCCTTAATTTGAAATAATTCAACAGCTACAATACTTTGAAGGACAAACAAATATTAATTATATTTATATGGTATTAAGAAATTTTTATAAACGTGTCGACTGCACCTTAGTCGGCCATTTTATGATGTGGACTCACCTTGTTCATAAATGTGTCAACTGTATCTTTGTCGGCCATTATATGGTGTGGACTCACCTTATTTATAAATGTGTCATCTGTATCTTAGTCGGTCATTATATGGTGTGGACTCACCTTGTTTATAAATGTG
Source organism: Carcinoscorpius rotundicauda (assembly GCA_011833715.1). NCBI lineage: Eukaryota > Metazoa > Arthropoda > Merostomata > Xiphosura > Limulidae > Carcinoscorpius > Carcinoscorpius rotundicauda. The sequence goes on from CM022404.1 coordinate 12,969,275, forward strand.
TCAACTGTATCTTGGTCAGCCATTTTATGGTGTGAACTCAGCTTGTTTATAAATGTGTCAACTGTATCTCAGTCGGCCATTTTATGGTGTGGACTCACCTTGTTTATAAATGTGTCAACTGTATCTCGGTCAGCCATTTTATGGTGTGGACTCACCTTGTTTATAAATGTGTCAACTGTATCTCAGTCGGCCATTTTATGGTGTGAACTCACCTTGTTTATAAATGTGTCGACTGTATCTTGGTCAGCCATTTTATGGTGTGGACTCACCTTGATTTACCACAGAATTTGAGACCATGGTCTAACAGTTATTGCTCCCAAACTGGGAATCCTGTTTCACAACTAATCGCCGCAAAAACACACTCCTTGCAGTGGGTTAGTAAGTGCGTTATAAGAATGAAGCTTGAAGCCCAATATTTTATCAGACAAAGATAGCTCAAGATTTGGCAATAAGTACTGTTGACAAGCTTTGTTACTTCTATTAAGTACTGTTGACAAGCTGTCTTACTTCTATTAAGTACTGTTGACAAGCTGTCTTACTTCTATTAAGTACTGTTGATAAGCTGTCTTACTTCTATTAAGTACTGTTGATAAGCTGTCTTACTTCTATTAAGTACTGTTGACAAGCTGTCTTACTTCTATTAAGTACTGTTGACAAGCTATCTTACTTCTACCCATTTTATAGCTCTACACAAATAAACCAGAGTGTTAAGGTCTCAAGCTCATGAAATTAAACTTTTCGGGCTAAATTTCGGGTTTTAGCTACTGCGAGGAGCACAGCGCAGATCGTCCATAGTGAAATTCTCTGCTCTAATAAACAAAATAATTTCGTAGAGGAGCGAATAAAATAATAGAGCAGTTAAATTTCATGACGAAGAATTCACTTTCAGACAATAACTTTTAGAGACGGCTGGAGTGGAAATAGAAACGTTATTCACTTGGTGATTACGAAAGGCTGTCGAAACGTTTGTTACTTATAATAAAGTTTCTTTCATTCCAGCCGTCTCCAAACTTTATGACATGACAGTTACAATAAAAATGATTATTTTGAATAACTACTAGAACACCAGCTGTATGAAAATGATTACTGTTGATTTGTATTTGAGCTTGAAAACAGTTAAATCAAAATAGAAAATTAATTAGAAACTGGTATATTGTAACTGCGAAGGAACCATCAATTTAGCTCATTAATTTACAACGTACACTGAGACTTTATTGTTACCAAAAACTCGTGGAATTAACGGTCTTTCTTTTCTGATTGTTTAAAAGCATTTAATATATGTGATTTCATCTTATAATAGTACTCAGCAGATAGTCCGATGTGGCTTTGCTATAAGAAAACACACTTGTCTTATATATGTTAAAAATAATATTTTTATTTCAAGATGTCACGGATTAGTTTCAGTAAAATGAAATATCTAAGCATACGAAAACATTTCCCTATCACGAGGCCCCGCATGGCCAGGTGGTTGGGGCACTCGACTCGTAATCCGTAGGTCACGAGTACGAATCTCCGTTGCACCAAATGTGCTCGCTCTATCAGCTGTAGGGTCGTTATAATTTAACCATCAGTCCTACTATTCTTTGGTAAAAGAGTGACTCAAGAGTTGGTGATTGGCCAACTCATAAGCTACTCTTTTACTAACGAATTGTGGAATCGACTCTCACATTATAACGCCCCCACAGCTGAAAGGGCGAGCATGTTTGGTGTGATGGGGATTCGAACCCACAACCCTCAGGTCACGAATGAAGTGCCTCAATCGCCTAGCCATGCTACAACCACTTGGCCATACCAGACCATACAGCCAGTTTTACAGTTAAAATTATCCTCGTCGCATATCTCATTTGGCTTCCAGACAAGACGCAGGTATTGCTAGAATATATGAATATTTTTCCGTACGTTACATTGTCGAACAAAATGATAAAGTTAAAAGGAACTCACATCTTCTACAAGATCAAAAGCAGAAAACCAACTAGTTAATCCTGTATATTCTAACATTTTGGCGTTTTTTTGTACAAAATTTGTGACATAAAACGTATTTTTTTAAACGTTAACTCCATTTCGCTGTTTAGAAACACAGCGAATACATATGTGTTAGTTACAACACCACCTCCATAGAAAAAGATTAGAGTTTGCGTTTCAAAGTTTTCCTAAGTTCATTTTCTCGTGTTTTTTTTCTTTTACGGATAAGGAGAAACCAGCAAAATGTGTGGACGTTTCGAAGTAATCTTGTTAAACCTAATTCTTTTTTTTCTTTTGTCTTTGTTTTGACATTTGAAATCTTTGTTTACAAAACGCAGTATATAAGATTATGACCGAATTCAAAAGTGAAAAAAGAAATGTTATGAAACGTCTCACCAAAAACAAAGTCAAAATAACTGGATAGCTTGGTCCAGATGTATTCGATAGCTTGGTCTAGATGTATTCGATAGCTTGGTCTAGATGTATTCGATAGCTTGGTCTAGATGTATTCGTAAAGCAGTACAAGGAGTAGAATATCACTGAGTATTTAATAATAATAAACAATTATTTTAGAAACTTCCGTTTCTAGACACACGTTCGATGTGGCATACCTTTTCAAAGCGGAAGCGTTTACGAACATATATTATTATTATCTGTTTGTATTGCATATTTTTACGAATATATCTAGCATTGTTACGAACGTATTATATGTTCGTATTAGATATTCTTACGAAGCTAAATCACTATTACATGATCGTATTAGGTATTGTTACGAACATTTTAGACAATGTTACAAGTATAAATCACTATTACTTGTTTTTACTGCATATTGTTACGAACATATTAGATATAATTACAAACATAAATCTCCATAACGGTTTTTAGAAATTTTACCAACATACTAAACACTATTATAAACATAAAAATCAAGCAAAGTTTAGTCCTAAAACGTTTCCAAATGAAGCAGCTTATTTATTCACATATAAAATAGTAATATGGGTTTTCCTTCTTTTGTTTTCCATAATTTAAGTTCCAAGGTATACAAGTGGCTATTTACACCTAACAGTTTCTCATTTTCAGCCGAAAGACAAGAGGAAAGGCGGCTAGTCAACAACGCTCACCGCCAACTCATAAGCTTCTCTTGTCCGGCTGGATACTGAAAATTGACTCTCACTCTTATAGTGCACCCACTACCTAAAGTGTGAAGTGCGTAGATGCAACGAAGGCATACGAGCCGCGAACAATTAGATTCACAATACGCGCAAGCTAACCACTAACCAGGGACAATTTATACAACAGAAAGGCTTAATGGATGCCAACATGTGCGTGTTGTTGTATCTTATAACTGTAGAGCATGATACACAACCTGAGCTAATCGATCGATTTTAAGCTTTTAAGACCACTTCTGCATTAATGTCTTTTATCAATATGAGAAGGTATTACATGTTTAGTCACATGGTTGTCTCCTATGAAATACTAAATGTTCCTTAGCCCGGCATGGCCAAGCGTGTTAAGGCGTGCGACTCGTAATCTGAGGGTCGCAGGTTCGCATCCCCGTCGCACCAAACATGCTCGCCCTTTCAGCCATGGGGGCGTTATAATGTGACGGTTAATCCCACTATTCGTTGGTATACGAGTAGCCCAAGAGTTGGCGGTTGGCTTCCTTACACTGCTAAATTAGGGACAGCTGGCACAGATAGCCCTCGAGTAGCTTTGTGCGAAATTCAAAACAAACAAACAAACAAAAATTTGTGAATTAAAGCAAGATTATTGCTAAAATAAAATTTAACACACTTTGACATAAAGTAAACTATTCTATGATGAAACCATTCTAATGGCAAACGTTCTTACATATTGAAGCTCATAATATGTAATCTAATTACGATTCTTACATATTGAAGCTTATAATATGTTAAGTTGTTTAGCTGTAGCGCGTGGATGCTACATGAACACTTGATTCACAAATAGGCTTAGTGTTGTCTGAGAAATATATGTTATATTAAAGATCTACATACGTAACTTTGATGTCCATGCCTGTTCTATGGACATCCTGAACAATTTATTAATACAGAAAACAATTTTAACAGACACTTGCAGAAAGACGTGTAATTCAGCATTTCACCTATCACAACAAGTCCTTACCGAAACATATATAGTAACAATATATACCATCAAAATATTATATATAACGTTCATTTTGAATATTCAGTACTTGGTTGGTCCACCTCGTACCTTAATAATCTACACAAGGCGATCTGATATGCTGTTGATGAGATTATAGAAGTAATCCGTCATGATTTTGTTTTGTTTCGACTTGTTACTAAAAGGCGCTGAAAATCAGCTATAGTAGTTGGTTTAGGGTCGTGGATATCAACTTTCTGGCTCAGTTCTGCTCAGCAGTTCTCAATTGGATTACAAACTGGAGACGTTACTGGTCATGGCAATCTTGTAACGTCTTCTTGGTAAAGATAATCCTGTACAATAAGCATATTTTGAGCAGTAGGATTGTTATTCTGGAATTCTAAGTTATTGCCAAACCTTGTTTTACCATGTCTCATTGTAATGTCTGTAGGAGGTGTCATTAACAATCCCTTTAGAGAGTATGAGATTTTCACCATGGTGAATAGCTGCCCAAACATGTACTGCACCATCTTCTGTGTGGTCCTCATTTGTTATCTGGGCAAGCAAAAAACACGAATAATATTATCAGCTTTAAGAAGCTGGCAACAGGACTTATCTAAAAAGATGACATGCCGCCAATGGATACCGTCCAAGAGTCTTTATTCAGCTCCATATGATCCAAACAAAAACACATCTTTAATAAATCTACTTCTTGGGATAACCTACCTTCGACAAATGAAGTTCACTGGTGTTTATATAGCAAGTAAAATCCATTAAGGCGTGAGGTGTTTTTGTTTGCTTCTTAGAATTTTCTCCTTAAGTTACAGTTATCTTTAAGTTGTAGTTATCCTTAACTCATAAGGTATAAAATGACAACCAAACAACCATAATTATTGTATCTGACCTAATTCTTTGTTCTCTAGTGGCACAGTGATATGTCCGTGGATTTATACGGCTAACCACCTACTTTTAATACCCGTAGTGAGCAGAGCACAGAGAGCACATCCGTTTGTTTCAGGTTTAATTCCAACCAAACCTAAACCTAAATCTTTTATTTACTGAAAATCATTTTGCTCCGAACGTAACAATTTGATTGTTATGACTTTTTGGGTGTGACATAAAAGTTACTCATTACTTATTTTATTAGTTGAGGAGTATTTTATTGTTCACTGAAGTTAAAGAGTGTTGTCTTGAATATATATATATCTGAAAAGAGCCAGACTTATTTTATTCAGAAGAAACAGAGCGAATCTTATAGAAGAACCTTCGAATAAAAAGACATGAACCTTTATTCTAACTGTAAATGATAACAATTCTATTTGACAGCAAAAAAAAAAAACTTTTGTAACCTAATTTTTGTCTCCAAAATGGTCAATTGGACTGACCTAAGCTATAATTCAGATTATGAAATTTATCAGGCGTAAAAGACTTAATTTGGGGAATAAGACATTATTAAAAGCAAGCTTAAGGAAACACAAAACAACACTGAGCTACATCATAACGCTCATAAACCGAATTTTGAGGGAAATATTTAATAAAATTGGGACTGTGAAAAAAAACAAACATACACGTCATGCACATGTCCTGTCACTAACTGACGATCTACTTTTTAAATAGTTTCGTTGTGAGTTTCTTTTGTGACTATAACTATTATTTTATTACAACATACAGCTACTGCAGCAAAGATGAAAGATTTTTAAATCATGCACAACAATTCGATCACTGGTAAGGACAGGGTTATGTGTCCCTAACATGGAAGCTTTATTTTTAAATTCCACACAAAGCTACTTAAGAGCTATCTGTGCTAGCCGTCCCTAACTTAGCAGTGTAAGACTAGAGGGAAGGCAGCTAGTCATCACCACCCACCGCCACCTCTTGGGGTACTCTTTTACTAACGAATAGTGGGAATGACCGTCACATTATAACGCCCCCACGGCTGGGAGGGCGAGTATGTTTGGCGCGACCGGGATTCGAATAGACGACCTTTTCTTTTGGAGAGTCGAGTGCTTTAATCACCTGGCCATGCGGGCCATTTTAGAAAGCGATCGAATAGAAAGAAGGTAGGTTGTCAATGCTATCAAACTACCAACCTGTTGGATATCCTTTTTCCAACAAAAAGGAATATTAATCGGGATATTATAATCAGCCGCGGCTATAAGGATGAGCATATAAATAAAGAGAATATGAGTTTTATGTATTTGGATGAAAAGTGTAGTCTTTAAAAATCTATTAATGGATATTTCTCAATATTTCCACCTTTCCAACAGAAAATTGTTATCCTGTTATAGCGATATGTTGTCCCCCCACCTTCCTCAGTGATATGTTTTTAGACAAACAACGCCGCTAAAATACGGGTTTTAATACCCGTCGTAGGCACAGCACAAATAGCCCTTTGTACAGATTTGTGTTTATTTTACTGTATTTGTTTGTTTGTTTGTTTTTTAATTTCGCACACAGCTACAAAAAAGCTACTTGCGATAGCCGGCCCTAATTTAGCGGCGATAGATTAGAGGGAAGGAAGCTAGCCATCATCACTAACCGTCAACTTTTGAGCTACTCTTTTACCAACGACTAATGGGATTGACCGTCACATTATAATGCTTTCACGGCTGAAAGGACGAGCATGTTTGGTGTGACGGGAATTCGAACCCGCGACCCTCGGATTACGAGTCAAGAGCCTTAACCACCTGGCCTGCAAATAAATATATAATAAAAATACCTCAGTTTAGGTTACCAGACTAATTAATAAAATTTCTCATCCTTTCCAGAGCAACTTTTATACCATTCGTGATAACGAGAAACCCACTTGAAGTACGAGTAAAAATGTATTCTCAAGACGGCTGGTATGGGTATTAGAACTTTAACTAAAATAAAGTACAGAACAACGTTTCGCCCTTCTCAGGTCATTTTCAAATCGAAACGTTGTTCTGTATTTTATAGTAATTAACGTACTAATAATCAAACAAACCGGTTGAGAATACAAATTTTATATCAAATTTTTAAGGCTTCTCTGTAAATTTAGCAAGTTTATTGGACTCATGCCTTATAAAGTACTGCCTTACGCAATTTGTGCTTACATAGCTACCACTGTCACTTATGAAGTTCAAATGAAATTGAAGTTGTGAAACTACCATGTTCATGACCGTTGTATTTTATGAAGCCGTATTAAGTGAGACTGAAACTAGCTTATAGATTTCTCTCCATGTCACGGTGATGGTTGTTTTAATACGAGCTAATACATTTCATATAGTGCTATTTCTTCAATCTCAAGACAAACTACGATATTAAACTAATTTCTTTACATGTCCAATTCTGCTGACACCAGTTTAACATGTCTTTATAATTTGACTTAATATTATATCAGTATAAACTCTCTTTATTGTAGCGTTCCAGTGGCACGGTGGTATGTCTGCGGACTTACTAAAAACTGGGTTTTGATACCCGTAGTGGGCACAGAACAGATAGCTCATTGTGTAGCTTTGTGCTTAATTATAAACAAACAAACAATTTCTTTCCTGTTCAATATACTACTGTATAATTTCGATTTATCACAAACAAGACTACTGAAATAAATTAAATGTACTTTCATTAAATATCTATGAGATGCTTTATGAACAAGAAACGGTTAATGTTAATTTTTTAACGAGTTGTACCTGCCTGTTGGTTCATGACGAGCGACACTCCACGTCCTTAGTGATCGTCAGGTTAAGACTGGAACATCTTTCGTCAAAGGACTCCAGTACAATGCTGTTCATCAAATGTACAAATAATACTACCACAATGGCTACTTAAGACATTCTTAAAAGAAGAGATATCTCATGCGTTATTATGTTTGACATAAGGTAGGAACAAGAACAACAAATCATCGATACCTATCAACGATAACTCTGGTATAAAACTGACGATTTAAACCATTTCAACAAAATTTTGACAGAAACAGACACTGAAACACATTTTCGTTGAAGTGTTACGTAGAGCTACTAAGGAGTTCGGTGTAACAACGAAAACGTTTTTCTCATTTAAAGATACTGAAATATTTTAGGCTGTATGCTAGATATATGCGTATATATTTTTCCCTTTTTTTTACCACGGCCGAATTAATGCATTAAAACAAAATAACTGTTGACGTAAAAGCAGGAAATGAAACCTGTAGAAAAACACTAATTATAGAACTTTTAACTTTACTATTGTTCACCTTTGAAAAGAATGATAAAACTTTGTTTTGTTTGTTTTGAATTCAGCACAAAGCAACACAATGAGCTACCCGTAATCTGTCCACCACCGGTATCGAAACCTGGTTTCTAGCGGTATGTCTATTAAGTCCATAGACATACCTCTGAGACACTTGAGGACGGCCCGGCATGGTCAGATGGTTAAGGTTCTCGACTCGTAATCTGAGGGTTGCGGGTTCAAATCCCCGTCACACTAAATATGCTCGCCTTTTCAGGCGTGTGAACGTTATAACGTGACGGTAAATCCCACTATCCGTTGGTAAAAAAGTCGCTCAGGAGTTGGCGGTGGGTGGTGATGACTAGTTGCTTTCCCTTTAATCTTACACTGCTAAATTAGGGACGGCTAGCGCAGACAGCCCTTGAGTAGTTTTGCGGGAAATTCAAACCAAACCAAAAACCTGGGAACTATAAAATTTTGACCCCTCAGTGGCTCAGCGGTCTGTCTGCGAACTTACAACGCTAAAAACCCCGTTTCGATACCCGTAGTGGGCAGAGCACAGATAATCCATTGTGTAGCTTTGTGCTTAATTCAAACCAAACCAAAACCCTGGAGACTATAAAATGTTGAAAATAGTGTTTTTCCTGCATTGTTTAAGTACACTTGTGTTCACATAGTCATTGTGAAAGTATTTAAACTTGCCTCTATTTAGTTAAACCGATAGATACCACTCAGCTTAAACAGCTTTGATATCCACTTCTCAATAACTACTAAGAGGACCTTAGATCGGTGTGGTTCTCCCAGCAACCCTTACTAAAAATATTCTATGCGATCAAACTTCTGACAATGGCTCTCATGTTCTTATATATATAAAAAACTAACCTCCACCAATCTTTAATACAAATAGTATGTCTTTTACAGCAGAGAAACGTCCAGTTATTTTGTAAACTCTACTGGGTTTCAAACTTCCAGGACTCAGTAAGATTTTGTCAAAACTATTATTAAAGGGATATTTTTATTTCATTGTTATTGTTATTATTAACTAGTCTATTGCTGGGCGTTGTCTATTAGTTTCAGTGTTGGGCTACAGCTGAAAGGGTCCAGCTGTCGACATTTTTGGACCTTAGAAGTGCACTATTTTTAGCATTTACCATCAAGAACCATTACAAGTACCTAAATGTTTGTACACAAAATTAAGATATGAAATAGATTACAGGATATCACATTAGCAATTTATTCTAATTGTGAAAGCCCTTTAACTGCCGCAACCAATCCCCCGGGTCTCGATACTCATAGAGGGCATAGTGCACTTAAAAATAACCGAAGAAGTCAAACCAATCATAGCCAGTTTTGTACGGTTATAACTTCTGTTTCTACTGTTGTTTTAACTCAAACCGGTAAAGGCTTAACTTTAATAAAGCATTCTGTGATATTACTAGTTTCACTAATATACACAGTACTCTTAAAATTCGAGACGAGAACGGATAACATAATTATTTAAAATGCAAGTGTTTTGATATTTAAGATTGCTGACTTTAGAATTTTGCACATTTTTTTACCAAAATATTTCCACGAAGGAAATAGTTTGGACAGTAAGTCGACCGCATCTGTAAAACTATCTTGGAGCTCCCTCTAGGTGGTTTTGTAATTACTTTAATGTTATAAAAACACAGTTTTAGGATTAAATTTGTTTCTAGAATAGACGAAGTGCATCGTGCTCTATTTCCAGGAGACCTTAAGCTTTCAAGATTTCAAGCTGCTGAATAATGAAGGAGAAGTGACTTGGTTTTGGTCATCCTTTGCACAAAAAACGTTAAACGTCATCAGCATAATGCAAAAAACAACAAGAACAACAAACTACAGGAAAAGGACAAAAAAGAGGTATCTGTTTGTAACTTTTTGTATGTCAAACAAACATCTTTTAGCCCTCACAGAGGAAATATGCAACTATGTATTTCAGTAGTTTAAAGAACACAATAGGAGTATTTAAGGTATTTAAAGAAAGATAACTAAAAATAACGATGCCTATTGATAAGAATAACAACCACGTGACTGTACTATAACACCTGTCAACTTCCTCTTCTAACAAAACGGAAAACTGCTTTAGACAAGAATATACTAGCACGTAACAAGAGTCATGTGGTACCTGAAATTAGGGTCATATGGTATGTGGAACAAGTTTTGCAATAGGATAACTAGCAGTTCTGTGGTACGGTCACCAGAGTCGTGTAAAAGACGTAACATGAGCCTTGCCCTATGGTGCTGATACAAGACTGGTGACAGACATGTAATTACAGTTACGTGTTTCACGAAACAAGAGCCACCCTAACAAGAGTCTTACGATACATGTAAAAGAGTAATAATACACATTAAAAATGGATACTTTGGTTTATGAAACAATAGTCCTGTGACAATGAAACAAGTGTTATATTGTACATGGAACAATAGTTCTGTAACAATGAAACAAGTGTCATATCGTACAAACAATAGTCCTGTGACAATGAAACAAGTGTCATATTGTACATGAAACAATAGCCCTGTGACAATAAAACGAGTGTCATATCGTTCATGAAACAAGTCCTGTGACAATAAAACAAGTGTTATATCGTACAAACAATAGTCCTGTGACAATGAAAAAAGTGCCATATTGTACATAAAACAATAGTCCTATGACAATAAAACAAGTGTCATATCGTACATGAAACAATTTTTTTGACAATGAAACAAGTGTTATATTGTACACGAAACAATAGTTCTGTAACAATGAAACAAGTGTCATATCGTACAAACAATAGTCCTGTGACAATGAAACAAGTGTCATATCGTACATGAAATAATAGTCTTGTGACAATAAAACAAGTGTCATATCGTTTATGAAACAATAGTCCTGTGACAATAAAACAAGTGTCATATCGTACATAAAACAATAGTCCTGTGACAATAAAACAAGTGTCATATCGTACACGAAACAATAGTCTTGTGACAATGAAACAAGTGTCATATCGTACATGAAACAATAGTCCTGTGACAATGAAACAAGTGTCATATCGAACGCGAAACAATAGTTTTGTGACAATGAAACAAGTGTTATATCGAATATGAAACAATTACTCTGTAGCTATGGAACAAGAGCCATGTCGCACATAAAACAATAGTACTGTGGTACACGAAAGTTCTGTGGTAATTAAGTAGGATTTCCGTGGCACATTAAACCAGAAGCCTTTTATTTATGACACAAAAGTCCTTCACAAATTATAAAATACAATAAAAAAAGCAACGCTTTGGTAACACAAGCGGATTGCACTTCATTTGAAACTTTCACAAAAGAGGGTTGTATTATGTCCAGTGAATGATTTTACTGTTTTAGTGGTCGTGAAGTTCTTCCTATGAGAAAGATTAAAACCCCCTTTTTTCAGGCATGGGTAGTTTGTTCATTTCACAAGTGCACATTGACTCGATGAGATGGTCTTATAAACTGCTCGAAATAAATGTGCGAACAGATTTCCAATGATTAGCAGCAAACAAACGTAAAAATGTCCCTAACGTGTGATACTGTTAAGCAAATAAAGACCATATATAGCGTATAACCAACTAAATTCGCTATTTCCGGTATCAAACGATTCAGAGATATGGGCAGCATCCGTACACTGAAACTTCAAAATGGAAAGTTCCAGAAAATCTGAGTTTTAAAGATTAATTCTGGAAAGAGCTGAACGGGTACTTAAGAACAAGTCAAGACCTTCTTACCCTATAAACAGACACAAGGGAAATAAAGGTAAACGCAGAGATATATGGATTCAGAGAGAAAATGTCTTTAAGATTAAAAAAAAAAAGTCCTAAAGTTGACAGGAATTACATCTCTGGGAAATTCAAATAACAAACATATTTGAGGACTTCTTTCCATAAGAATAAATAAGAAGGTTGTCTGCAAGAGACAAAAACAATGACTCACGAGTGCCGTTTAATTGGATTTATTTCAGACAAGTTGATACCATGATACTTGAATGTGATTCTCAAGTGTTACTTAAAATAAAACACTTTAATTAAATACATAGAAAAAAATGCTGAGATTTATCGCCAGGGGTACAAAAAAGCAAAACTTTATGAACGAGGAAATATGATTCACTCATGCTGTCATAAGATAGCTTTTTGTCAGGATAAACATTGTAAATGTTCTATTATTATTTCAGCTACCCTTCCTAGTTGCACAGTGGTATGTCCATGAAGTTACAACGCTAAAAACCGGGTTTCGATACCGGTTATAGGCATAGCACAGATAGTCCATTCTATTGTTTTGTAGTTAATTACAAATACGATCTACTTATTATTATGTTATGCGATGCGCTGTGTTTGTGAATTTAGGGGTAAATAAAACGGCTTAACATGTCTATGTAATCTGTCGACTCAACAGTTATGTCAAGCAATTTCAGTTTTCCGCCTGGTGTTTATTGTGCTTAACTAGTAATCTCCGAATCGCGAGATCAAAACCCGTCGCAGATCATGCACGCCCTTTCAGCAGGGAGGGCGTTATAATGTGACAGTGGTTGATGTTGATAAGACGATGAACCTTTTGTCTGTCTCTTCAGAAATAGAAACGACTTGACTCATAGTTTTTCACACTTGAATGAGCTCGTACTTAGCCCATAAAATAAATTAACCATAGTAATTTTGTTTGAAGGACAGTTTCTGTTTTACACACACCCCTTTTACAAAAACCCGTTTTTTATGCATCATAATTTTTATAATATATAAATGTTCCTGTGAAGTGTAGAGGCTTAGAACATAACAAAAAGTAATGCAGTGTTTTCTCATTTCCTTTTAAAAATGAAGTACTTTTAGGTAATTTTTTGCCTAATTAGAATATTATTTATTAAACTAAATAATCATACAAATACCCTAGCGGCACAAACAGGAATCACCAAACAACGAGTGATGGCCAATAAAATTTATAAGTGAACAGGCTGAAAAATGTACGAATATTGTGTTCTTGCCTTTCTTAGAAAACGACACCTTGTTTTTATGCTGTCGTAAATATTATTGACGTAATATTTTGGACCATTGTTCATAGTGTCTTGTATTACGCCCCATAATGGAACCATGTCATTTTAATTTCCTTCATTTTTAGATGAGGCCATATGCTTCAATAATGCTCATATGAGGATTGTGTGCAGGCCACACTATGTTTGTGATATTTTTTCTGTCAACATATCGCTGTCTGCTTGTGTTTGTCAGCAGTCGGGGTGCCATCAATTTACGTACATTACCAACATTCTTGAATGAGATACAACCCTAATTTCATACAAACTAACTATATTTCAATGTGGATATTTTACACAGATTATAATACTATTCTTGTTTTAACTATCATATAAATTGTAAGAAGCACAAAGTTTCCTCCACCGCTTATTCAACACTTTGTATTTTGGTCCTTTATCTGAGGCCCAGGCATGGCCAGATGGTTATGGAACTCGACTCGTAATTTGAGGATCGTGGGTTTGAATCCTCGTCGCGCCAAACATGCTCGTCCTCCCAGCCGTGGAGGCGTTATATTGTACGGCCAATCCCATTATTCGTTGGTAAAAGAGTAGCCCAAGAGTTGGCGGTGGGTGGTGATGACTAATTGCTTTTCCTCTAGTCTTACACTGCTAAATTAGGAATGGCTAGCGCAGATAGTCATAGTTAGCTTTGTGCGAAATAAAAAAAAACCAAATCAATCCCTCATCCGATACTCAACTTTTGACTAAGTTACTTCTTTTGAGTATTAGTTTTGTAGTTGCCCCCCGCTAGTACAGCGTATGTCTCCGGATTTACAACGCTGAAATAAGGGGTTTGATTTCCCTTGGTGGGCTGAGCAGATAGTCCGATGTGGCTTTGCTATAAGAAACACAAACAGTTTTGTAGTTTGAACTTTTTGATTAAACTACCTATTTTCAGTTGTAGTTTCCAAACAAAACGTTTAGTCCATTAAGAAAATACTTTATGGTTCACACATTTTAGCTTATATACTCATTTTTCAAGCGTATTTTAGTCCAATGGGCATAGTATTACTGCTTGTATATTTGTAAGGTTTTTACCTGTCTAAGGAGATCAGGAACAATGAGATTCTGGTTTTATGTGTGAAAAATGCAAACTTTAAAAGAAGACAACAGGAACCATCTGTTTTTAATCAGGCAGGAGAATCAATAAGAGACACGTATTAAAAGTTGGAAATAAAAATATATAAATAAATAGAAATAAACTTGAATAATAATAATTTTAGGCTGATATAAAGGAAAATTTAAAGGAATATAAAGAGTAAGAGAGTTGGTTGAATAGGAAATAAAAAAAAGGTTGTCTGAAAGCGTAAAACTACAGTTTTATTAGATGCATTAATAGCAAAGCAAAATAACTTTTGTGAAATAATAAAGGAAGACGCATGTTTTAGGATTATGAGATGCTTTTATACTTTGTTTTTTCTTTAACGTTTGTTATTGCAATTATAAACAATGTTTCTCATCCTGAACAGTCGCTAGACGGAAACGCAATTGAATAAGATAATACATTAATTCTGAGCCGTTTGCTGCTAGTTTTGTATTCCCTTTAATACCAAGACGTTGTCAGAAGATATGAAGACAGTTAACGTTTCTCCTCTTTTCAAGGCTGGCCCGCCATGGCCAAGCGCGTTAAGGCGTTTGATTTGTAATCTGAGGGTCGCGGGCTCGAATCCCGCTTGCACCAAACATGCTCACCCTTTCAGCTGTGGGAACGTTATAATGTCACGAGCAATCCCACTATTCGTTGGTAAAAGAGTAGTCCAAGAGTTGGCGGTGGATGGTGATGACTAGCTGCCTTCCCTCTAGTCTTACACTACTAACTTAGGGACGGCTAGCGCAGATAGCCCTCGAGTAGTTTTGCGTGAAATTCAAAACAAACAAACAAATTATAAGCCAATTAGTCTTACCTGAACGGTGATAAAAGTTTTGAAAGCCTGATAAACAAAAGTTTTGAAAGCCTGATAAACAAAAGTTTTGAAAGCCTGATAAACAAAAGTTTTGAAAGCCTGATAAACAAAAGTTTTGAAGAATCTTTTAACAAAGTTTATTTTTTTGATATTCAAGATGGTTTCACTAGGGGAAAATTTTACCTTAGTAAATTTTTTAGATGATTTGAAAAATGTTATTGCTTATGTACATGAGGATAGATATGTATTAGTATATATGGATTTTCAGAAAATGTGTTTTTTGTAGCATAAAGCTGCACAATGGACTATCTGCGCTCTACCTACCACAGGTATCGAAACCCGGTTTCTGGTGTTGTAAATCCATAGACTTATCGCTGTACCACTGGGAGGGGTAGAAAGTATCTGACAAAATAATATATTAAAGGTTTGATAAAAAGTGTCTTTTATAGGTCCGGGGGATAAACTAGCTCATTTAATAGAAATGCTGAATAAAAGAAATCACCAGATAGTTATAAAAGGATTTCAGTGAAAATAAATTGATGTCGTAGGTGGGGGTACCTTATGTCTGATTACAAAGACCTCTATTATATGGATGAAAAGGGTAAAGAAATCGTATGCAGATTACTTATATGTGCTGAAGTTATTAATGTCTTGGTTGTTGCTAGCTGTGATGAGGATGCTGCTGGTTTAAAAAAGGATTTAAATAGTTTATTGAGTTGGGCAAATGAGTATCAGATGAGTTTTAATTAAAATAAAAGCAAGGTAGCAGATGAGAATTATCATAATTGGAATCGAAGTATAATTTTGATGGAGATAACCTCAATAGTATATTGGGAGAAAAAGTAATTTGAAGTTATCTCGTTCTCTTAAGCCATCCATGCAATATTCTGTAGTTAGTAACAGGGAAAGTGAGATGTTTGGTCGTAGCTACATAAATTAATAAACATTCATAATGAGATTATAATTTGTTTGTAAGTATTTACACCACATTTGGAATATCGTGTTCGCTTAGGAGATCCTTATCTCAGGGACACTGCATTGTTGGAGGAGACTCAGAAGAGGACATCTAAGATGACCGGTACTTGCAGCGGAAAGTTGTATCACAAGCATAAATAAATATCTCACTTTGGTCCTCTTGTTGTCTTTGAGTGCTAGTTTCTCAGGTAGCATTCGGACATGTAGTTAGGTCAAGACCGTTGACAAGATCTGTGCTCGACCGTCTTTTATACTTGTTAAGATATTTTTGGTTTCCGATTTGTTTTTTTTTCCTTTTGACCACTTCTGTCATTAACACTATAAGTTTCTGAAGCATAGAGTCTTGCTCCAAGTTTTGCATGGAGTATTATCTTCGATCAGCCAACATTTTAGATAATACTCACTTTTCAAGCAGTAATTGAAATGACACTAATACTAATGGGCATAGTATTACTACCTGTACATTTATAATGTTTCTACTAATGTAAAACTTTCTGATCGGTTGGATAACATTCCATTACAGTGTAAACTACCAACACGCGACTGCAGTTAATATTTACATGAGAAAGAGATGACTTATTTCCTCTTTCCCGGTGATTTCCATAATTATTTCTAACATGTACATAATCTTAAAGTCACATTCATTTCTCTCTTGACGTTATATGTAGCACGATTAAAGTTGTTTCTTGTTCTCCATTGATTTTGTTTTACTCTGTTTTCACACTTGTTATATAAACTATTTATTCACACAATTTATCCGTTTGCGAGCAGTATGCAGTAGGCATTGTGTGGAACGATCTTAGAAATAGGTATGTTACCTATATTTCCCTATCAGTTCCTTAATTTGTCTGTATTGTTAAAAATAGACTTGCTGATCAATAGCAATTCGATGTAAATACGTTTATTCTTTAGCGATTGCTAAAATGGTAGCTCAACTGGAATCGTGTTATTTGTTGCACTGTTTTTCCTTTCAATGTTATCATAACAGTTTCATCAACATTTATAGGCAGAGAACAATATTATGAATAATAATTTTATAATCTATAGTTCAGGGCGTGTACGATAAAATAGCACCAAAGCATTCTGTGGACTTGTCAATTTAGCTAGTATCATGCGTACGTGATGTTATATGTGGTCACTGTAGTCTTCATACGAGTTACAATGGTTATATAGCAGGCGGGAAATCACAAAAGGGATAGGAATTGTATACCTTCTTGATGTTCTTCACTGACTATGTAACTTCTCCTCCTTTAAATAAGATAAAGATAATGGTGTTCGAAGAAAGTAAGTGTCTCGTAAAGTGGAATGAAAAAAAATCTAGATACGTGTTTGAAGATTAATAGACTAAAAGGGTTTTGAAATGGTTATTGAATAAATAATTGCTTATAAAAAATTTAAATATGCGTTTCAACCAAAAACAAAAATCTTAAAAACCATTATGGTAATGACAGGCTTTTAACATCCAAACCACATTGTTTAAACATCGGATATATAAGTACACACTGATTGTTTCTCAGCTACAGTTCAGTTTGATTTGTGTTAATTTAAACATACTGCGCTTTTTTTTCAAACCTAAAATATTTTAGTAATTTTGTGATTATGATTGCATATATATGTGATTTTAGATACAATTGAAAGAATAAACTATGATGTAGGAACATATTGTTCTCTTTGATTGGCCTTGTTGCGGACTGCAGTTTCGCCTATTGAAGGCTCATAGATATGGCTTAGGCTAGCAAATCAAATAAATGCAGTTAGGCCTCTTATAACCATGACTGAAAATGACTTAAGCCTCGTTTATTTTATCTTATTTCAACTTTGCTTGTTATTGAGCACACAGCTACCTAATGATATAATCACCATGGATATCGAAACCCAGTTTTTGGCAGTATGAGCCCTCTAACTTACCACTCGGCCACTAGAAGACATAATTTTATAGGACAGTTTTTGACATATAAGTTGTTTAGATTTATTCACTGTCTTTAATTACTTCAACAGAAGAAACTGTGTTACATTTTTTTTTCTTTTAGTGTGAAGTTACACAGTGTCTGCCGAATGATAACCGTGGGTACTAAAACCCGACTTTAGCGTTATAAGTTCCCAGACTTACTGCTGAGCCACACGTTGGGAGCATAGTGTTATGACACGTGTTCTGATAAATTAAAAAAGGTCAGAATTCTAGAGGTTTTGGGAGTAGAAACCCAAAGCGAATAATACTTGTGACGAGTACCCGAGCATGCAAATCACGCGAAGGTTTTATTACTGTTAGGATACAAAACAAGCATTGGTTGTGAAACAAAAAAACACATCACTTGTTCCTTCCCTTAAGGTGAAACTAACTACATTGTGGCAAGGATTTTACGTTTGTGGATTACCTGTATTAAAAGTTACTTTTATAGTTTGGTGTTGAGTCTTTAACATGTGAAAAACAACAATAACAAGTGAAGTAGACAAAAGAAAATTAAAGAATTTCATATATTTAACTTTTTAAAAAATTATCTACCAGCTCCGGTATCTCTTGCTATTTAACCACCTTTTAACAGACTCAATCAATTAGTTACTGTTAGTAAGGCACTATTTTAATTATTCTAAGAATTCAGTTAACAAATTCCTATCATCACACAAACAAGGCTCGATTTGAGACTAATAAAGTAGAATTTTTGTTTGTTTATCGGATGGAGAGGGCGTGACAACTTTCTCGTGATGTCATCACTACCACGTGAACAGTCTATTAAAATAAAAGGTCTCTTGGCAGCATTAACAACAATAGCCCATCAACCCTGACGGTCTGTTTGTTTATGCTATCAGCACCTTGCAAAGATTGACCGTAACATTAACGACATTTCACGAGAGTTACTTCGTTTCTTATGTGTGGCTTGACCATACCCCAACTAAATTTAAATGCCACTCTTGGATTACCCGAAAGTTTACGAATTCATATAACTTAAAGCTGGGGCCCGAAATGGCCAAGCGTGTTAAGGCGTGTGACTCATAATCTGAGTGTCTTGGGTTCGAACCCCCGTCGCGCCAAACATGCTCACCCTTTAAACCGTGGGGGCGTTATGATGTGACGGTCAATCCCACTATTCGTTGGTAAAAGAGTAGCCCAAGAGTTGGCGGTGGGGGGGTGATGATTAGCTGCCTTTCCTTTAGTCTTATACTGCAAAATTAGTTACGACTAGCGCAGATAGCCCTCGAGTAGCTTTGTGCGAAACTAAAAAAAACAACAACTTAAAGCTGGGCTTCGATTCTTCATTGGGGATGAGATATTAGGTACTCAATTCTGAATAGGTGCATTTGTTTTAAATCATTAAGGAACTCCAAACATTATATGAAATTGTCCATTCTAATAAATGAGATGATGATTTTATTTGTTTGTTTTGAAATTTCGCACAAAGCTACTCGAGGGCTATCTGTGCTAGCTGTCACTAATTTTGCAGTGTAAGACTAGAGGGAAGGCAGCCAGTCATCACCACCCACCGCCAACTCTTGAGCTACTCTTTTATCAACAAATAGTGGGATTGACCGTCACGTTATACGCCCCCACAGCTGGGAGGGCGAGCATGTTTAGCGTGACGCGAGAGCGAACACGCGACCCTCGGAATACGAGTCGCACGGCTTACGCGCTTGGCCATGCCAGGCCCATGGGATGACGAACTCTTGTCACAAGCTTTTGTTTTGGATTTCGCGCAAAGCTACACGAAGGCTATTTGCGCTAGCCGTCTCTAGTTTAACAGGGTAAGACTAGAGGGTGTATGCGTGAGTCCATCAAGGAACTAGAGAGTGGGCAGCTAGTCATCATCAACCACCGTCAACTCTTGAGAAACTATTCTACCAACGAACGTGTTTGGTGTGATGGGGACTCAAACCTCGGACCCGCACATTACGAGTAGAGTGCCTTAACCACATGCTGGCCGTGCAGGGCCTTTTTCACTAGCTCTGTACCCTTTTACTTCTTTTAGCGATATGTAATTAGCCCAATCAAGATAAAGGGTACTCGTTCATGCTGCTAGTGGCTAATTAAAAACGATAAGAGATTTCTGCTTCTAGCAGAAACTGGTTTGTGAGTCTAATAAATACTTTGAAATCATCACGCTTTCATCTACCTCTTAGTTGCTCAGCCATAAGTCAGAGGACTTACAACGCTACAAACAGAGTTCCGATACCCGTGTGTGTATGTTTGCCCATAACAATAGCCCACCGTTGTAGCTTTGTGTTTAAGAATAAAGACACTTTGATCTTCAGAAAACATGGTTGATTATGTCACTGTATGAACGTAAAAAATGATACTTTTCTATATTCGTAGAACCTTTCTCTGAATAGTTTAAATTAACTTTTACTTTTTAAGACGTCTCCACGTTCTTCAAAGTGCTTTCTAATCGATGAAAGAGAAAGTTGGTTAGAAGATTTTACGTTAAGACGTGAAAAAACATAGTGTGTCTGTAAGTAATTCTTATAGACAATATAGTGTGTCTGTAAGTAATTCTTATAGACAACATAGTGTGTCTGTAAGTAATTCTTATAGACAATATAGTGTGTCTGTAAGTAATTCTTCATTACTGTGGGGTCGGTTATGATTTGTTGTTTGATATTTTCTGGTATCTTGATTTGAACAGCTTTATGTGAGATAAGGTGTAAGTAAAAGTATTTTGTAAGTAATACGTTTATCGGTCGACTGATAAATAACATTATGTATTGGATAATATGTTGAAACGACTAATACGTAACAATTTGTAGTGGATAATATGTTGAAAAAACTGATGATTCTTCAGTGGCACATTAGTATGTCTGCGGACTTAGAACGCTTGAAATTGGGTTTCGACACCTATGGTGGTCAGAGCAAAGGTAGCCCCTTGTGAAACTTTGGGCTTAACTCCAAACAAAGATACGAACAAACAAAAGCCTATTGTGAAACTATTTTCGCTTTTTAAAGCAGTATTCTTTCAGTTTAGTTTCTAGCTTTCTGAAGAGCATTCACACTGATACGGAACTTACCAATTAGAAGTTGACTTTAGGATAAAATATCCCTGTCAAGCCGCTGTGCTCCGTCTGGAATGCGTGCATTATGTTAATTGATCGTACAATGCTATGCAGGTAGTTTGTAAATGGAAGATAAACACCTTGTTGAGAATAAAGCAGGAATACAGTCCCTAGAGTCCAACTGTTTCAAAGAAATAGCTAGGTTCACAGAACAGAAATAGATTTCTAACTACTTAGAAAATCTCTCAATATGTGTATATGTACGTCATTCCTTGTTTGTTCGATTCTATCTTTACCCGTGTACCATTAGTTTATCGACGATTTACTCGGGTAATTATCTTTTTATTTTATTATATCACTTCTAGAGAAAGAATTAACAAGCAACTACATCTGTAACAAAATTAGAGAGTATAACGAACTGTACATCACATAATTACACCCCGCAAATCACAGTATTTTCAATGAGACTTTACGAGTGTTTGCGACACATTCAAACTTCGGATTTTAATGAAATATTTTTAGAGGAAATACAAAAAATTAATAATGCTGAAGATATAAAGAGAGGTGCGAAGAGCCTGTATTCATTATCAAGCTATTGGAAGCAAAAGAAAGAGAAACACAACGAAAACCAAAGGAAAGGTTCTTCTTGTTTCTGATTGGATCTGGTCCCTAGCGTGTATTCACTGAGATGATTGGTCTGGTGCTCTGAAGACAAAGAAATTGCTAGGATAAGGACGAAACGTTCATGAGGTCAGGAACAAGAAGCAAGACCAGAAGAAAATATCTTCTTGAAACGTGAATAATTCAAAGAAATGACTTATCAAAATAAAAAGAAAAGAAAAAAAGCCCCCAAAAACAGTGGATTAAGTCGATGTGTGACAAATATTATAGAACTATAGCTATGTGTGGATGTAACGTAAGTAAACAAATTGTTTGTCCTAAAATACTGGCACCGCTGTCCACTTGCTTTAAGAAAACGTAGAACGTTTTAGTTTCATCATCATTGTTATTCCGTGTTCGTAAACGAAAAGATATTTTTAAGGTATCGATTTTCTTAATTCCGTAGTTATCATAAAAGATAACTTTTAGACGCTTACGAGCGAAATAGTTAAAGGAGAGACAGTCAGTAACGAGTTAAAAACTCGAAGCAGTTAACCAAAGATCAGTTAAATGCTACATTGCATAGTTATGCATCATTAATAACACTAACAATTTACATTTGTGTTTGCGCGTTTGTTTCATAAGTGCAAAGCTATCTTTCTTAAGCCCACAACGGATATCAGCATCTGCATTTTAACCTTATAAACCTCCTGACTTAACGTTGAATCAATGGGGTGCCAATGATTTTATTTGTAATAGAAAATCAGTTTGTTTGCTTGTTTCAGTTTTTGAGGGCTATCTGGGCTAGTTGTCTTTAATTTAATTATGTAAGACGAGAGTGAAGGTAACTAGTCATCACCGCCCACCGCCAACTTTTTTACTAACGAATAATGAGATAATTTATAACGCCCCATCGTCGTTATAAACAAAGCATTCATTATTTTATTTATTAGTTTTGTCACGATAGCATATTTGATTCAGACGGTAATTCTCCCTGGTTTTTAAAACTAATTTTCGGACATTTTACATAGTCTGTAAATATTCATCCGCACGTATTGATATGCTTTTAATGACTCAGAGGTAAGTCTTATCAGTCAGGTAATGTTTATAAGGCTAAAAACCGGGTTTTAGTACCTATGGTAAGTAAAATACAGATAGCCCATTCTGCAGCTCTGCGCTTAACAATAAATAAAATGCACTCACGTTTATATTATTTGTTGAAATGTTTTCCAATGTGTCAACGGTAAATCTATGGACTTACAATGCTAACCTTTGGGTTTTGATTTCCCGTGTTGAACAGAGCGCAAAAAGGAATATTTAGTAGCTTTGTACTGAAAGAAAGAAAAACGTGTTTGAATTCACACGTGAAGCTCAATCTTATTCTACGTGTACTTAGTGCCACATTTACCAGGTTGAAAACCAGTTACCACTTAACACTTATAGTGCCTATAATAAAACCAATGTTGAAGCTTATACTGCCTATTCTTAATGGTAATTCTATAAGGGTAAAAACCATTGTTAACACTACTCATGCATGAAACGAAATGTCTTGTTACATGTGTGTAACAAATAGACATTCAACAATTAGCATACAAATAAACACAGACAGGCATTGATAACGTTTTATATTAATAGGGTTATAAATATCTTTTTATTTTCTACTTGATACATTTTTGCTGATATTGGGAAAGGATATTGGCTCTATATCATAACAGCTGGTCACTTAGCTCAAATCAGTCCTAGAAAGAGTGACTTTACGTATTTTTGAATGACAGAATATTGATTCTTGGTATTGTCAGGTGGAAAGAGTTAGTTTTAAAATAGCGTTTCACAAGTTTGGTTTGTTTTAGAAACCCGAGAAAGGGTGTAGTGGCAGTATCTACAAGGAAGACCCGCATTGGTGTCAAATTCCTCAGCTGCACTTTCCCACGCAACTTATGGCGCCCTCTGGGGAAGCAGAACCCGTGGCAACTGCGTACGACGTTTCTTAGTTTATCGGAAGATTTTGTACCGTTCGGGCTGTTGTAGTAATCGTCCGTAGCAACTGGAAAAGCACTGGTGAACGAATGAGGTGACGTCAAAAACTAATATTGACCTGGGTTTCATAGTCGTTACATAGCTAAAAATAAATAGTAAACAAATAAATAAACAGGGTAGAACTTCGAGGAAAGAATGACAAGCACGAGTTTAATGTTAACTGATGATGACTGAAAAAACACCCGATATGAAAGTTTCAGGCTGGACAAGACAATATAATTTACTGTTAGCTTGCTTGTGTGTAGCATCATTCAACTGTAAGTAGCATTATGTTTCATTGTTTATCTTTTATAGTTTAACTAAGAACGTGCCTCATCTAAACCTGCTTTCATCTAAGATGTTCTGTATTCCAGTAACATTTTGCACCTATCTGTTATGGCCTTTTCACAGGTAGATTGAAATGGTGTAATTGCATTTAAAATTGGAGAAAAATTCTTGAAATGAGTTTTAATCTGTCACACAAACAAAGTTTAATAGAGACTGTTTGAGGAAGCAAAAGATCTTTACGTTACAACGTAATAACAAAGCCACTAATACATGTATGTGCAATAAATAATTAATATATGAGTCATTATGTTTTTATACACAGTTTCTCTAACTGTCTATCTAAAGTTAATAATTAGTTACAGGAAACGTACTGACTTTGATTTAGATACTTCAAATTCTGAAATAAGTTACAATATAATTTTTATAGCATTTTTGATATTTGATTAACGCCGCAGAATAAAACAATTTTATAATCACTCAGATATTTATTAAAAATTATTATTAACAGAAAAAAACAACCTGTTAAACAGGTTATGATTTCAACCGGAACCACGAAACATAACCCTGTTCTTGACAGGGTTAAATTCATACCTTTAAAATAGTAACAATAGAACATGTCAAACATGGTACTCGTGCTATGTATGCAAGGGTGGAAATTTATAAACAAGAGTATGAACTTATAAACGAGGGTGTGAATTTATAAATAAGGGTATGAGTTTATAAAGAAGGGTGTGAATTTATAAACAAGGGTATGAATTTGTAAACAAGAGTATGAATTTACAAACAAGAACATGAACTTATAAACAAGGGTATGGATTTATAAACAAGGGCGTGAATTTATAAAAAAGGGTGTGAATTCATAAACAAGGGTATGGATTTATAAACAAGGGCGTGAATTTATAAACAGGATGGAAGACAAGTAAATGATATGTACATATTGCTTTTATTATAATAAAATTTTATACAAATATAATTTCAAAATGTGTAAAGTTTCAATTTAGCTTATGATGGTATGAAATATGGCTTCTCAAAAATGTTACCATTGAGCTTTCAAAATTTTAGTGCTGATGTGAAATTGTAAGTTGTACAGTTCGTAAACTTATTTGTTTGAATCAAAGTAGCATATAAAATATTTTATATAATTATTGGTTATAGTATTCTTCTGGAATAAAATGCCTACTTTCTGCATTATATTAAAGTAAGTGATGATCACTGTAATATGGTTTAATTTTAGCAAAGTAAGGGTTGTTTGCAATAACCCTGCATTTAATTGCAGCCAAGTCATGACTGATTGTAGTAAGGTTTAATGTTATCAAAGTAAGGGTTGTTTGTAATAACCCTGCATTTAATTATAGCCAAGTCATGACTGATTGTAGTAAGGTTTAATTTTAGCAAAGTAAGGGTTGTTTGTAATAACCCTGCATTTAATTACAGCCAAGTCATGACTGATTGTAGTAAGGTTTAATTTCAGTAAATTGAGGTTTTTTTGTAATAACCTCGCATTCAATTACAACCAGGTCATGACTAATTGTAGTAAGATTTAATTTTAGTAAAGTAAGGACTGTTTATAATAACATTTTATATCAAAAAAGAGAAATAACGAATGTTTGCAGTAACATTTAATTTTCAGTGAAGTCAATCAGCTATATTGAGAGTAGAATTTCGTTACAGTAAAATACGATTTAATATTACCGTGTTTAAAAGATCAAACAGATGATTGTTCTAAAATTGTATATCACTGTATATAAAGTATTATAAGTTGTGAATTTTAAAAATACATCTTAATGTTTATTTGTTTGTAGTTACGCAAAACTTCACAATGGGGTGTATGTGCTGTGCCTTCCATGGGTATAGAAACCTGGGTTTAAGCGTTATAAGTCTTCAGACGTACCGCTGAGCTGAAACACTAGGGAAGGA
This sequence comes from Carcinoscorpius rotundicauda, assembly GCA_011833715.1. Classification (NCBI taxonomy): domain Eukaryota; kingdom Metazoa; phylum Arthropoda; class Merostomata; order Xiphosura; family Limulidae; genus Carcinoscorpius; species Carcinoscorpius rotundicauda. The sequence continues at coordinate 12,995,244 of CM022404.1, forward strand.
GGCACTACGTTTCATTTTGTTTAAAAATGTAAAGTTCTGACTGACTGTTGTAAGAATAAACATCATGTAGTGGAAAGTGCAAACTATTCATTATTTGCTCTAAATTAATGTGTAAAAACCTCTCATATATATATATATATATTCAGCTTAGTGATGTGTATACAGGGAAAATAATTAAGTTTTTTACACATACACAAAACCAATAAATGTCCATAATTAAAACGAGCATTTTATGACAGAGTTGCTGGTCTCGTGCTTTCTAAGATATCAAAAAGAAAAATTCTCTTCTTTTTTTTCCACACAGCGCCATCAATAGGAGGTAATTGTGTTTTAAAAAAGTAAAAAGGTAGAATTGTGGAAATAATTTTGCTACTCGAAACACAAGTTATTGGACTTCACTCTCGTTTCGTATTTTTATAATTGTACAAAACTAAGTTTTTTTTCCATGTTTCGAATCAAAATTTCATGAAATGTTTAGGTTCATCAAGAGAAGTGTCTCATAACTGTGGATACTTTAATGGGAAATTCTATATTTATGAGAAAGAAGTGAGAGCTTCTATGAGAATTTATACATTTGTACAATACGTTGTTAGCGTCAGCACTTGTATCGGAAGCTCTGTGTTTGGAATTCTTTTATAAAACGTTTTCTATTCCCAGATACGTTTGAACAGTTTTATGTAAAGATATTGGTTGTAATTACTTTTATGGGAAGTTCTGTATTTGTATATACGTTGCGGATGCCTTTCTAAGAAGTTATTTTGTCGTACATAAGTTGTGAGTACTTTTATGAAAAGTTTTGTCTTTGGTGCATACGTTGTGAGTACTTTTATGAAAAGTTTTGTCTTTGGTGCATACGTTGTGAGTACTATTATAAGACGTTTTGCACTTGTGCATAAGTTATGAAAACCTTTATAGGAAGTTTTACATTTGTGCATAAGTTGTGAGTAATTTTACAGAAAGTTCTGCAGTTGTGCATAAGTTTTGAATACTTTTATGAAAAGTTCTATATTTATACATAAGTTGTAAATACTTTTATGAGAAGTTCTATATTTATAAATAAGTTTTGAATACTTTTATGAGAAGTTCTATATTTATACATAAGTTGTGAATACTTTTGTGGAGAGTTCCGCATTTTTGCATGAGCTGTGAGCAATTTTATAGAAATTTCTGCACGTGCCCATAAGTTGTAATTAATTTTATATAAAGTTCTATTTTGTGTATAAGTTGTGAGTAATTTTATATAAAGTTCTGTTTTTTGTGTAAGTTGTGAGTAATTTTATGTAAAGTTATTTACAAACTTTGTGAGCATTTTTATTGAAAGTTCTTCATTTGTAAATATCTAGCACCTATCTTAATACTTTGTTTTGTTGCTAGTTTTATTAGTATCAAATTATTTTCACATTGGTTGTATACCTGGAACTAACCTCTCGCTAGGATGATAACATATCTGTAAGATTTCTAAGAGGACTTAAGTTATGAAATTTCATAGTTCAATCTATTGGTTTGGAAGAGATAAAATCTTATATATTTTTTGTATCTACACTGAGTTCCATTTCACTAGCTACCTACTAGTGTTGATTTTTAATACACGAAACTCTATCGCCTGACTACGTTAGACAGGCTAGTTAGTTCCTAGTTAAAATTCCGTGTCTCTCACCGATTTTCTTTGTGGCAAATTTAAAGCATTTTTATTATTTAGTTACAAACTCGTGTTTTAGAAAACGCTGGAAAAAAAAAAACCTCCATTATTCTGAAGTACATAGTGTTACTAACTTGATACACAATACTTGTAGTCTGTTTCCCGGATAATTATCCTGAACCCCAGAACACCCACTTCCCTCCCTAAAAATACAAACAAAAAATAACAAAAATTAGATTCCGCACTTTGGAACCATGTGTGTGTTACAACAGTGATGATCAAATCTTACCATTCGATTAGAGTTGTCCAGGACTTGCTTTTCCTCTAGTAGCTTATCACTTCAAAATTAGGGACGGCTAACCCATATAGTCCTTGTGTATCCTTCCACAAAATTCAACAAAAGTAAATCTTCTTAAAAACATCAAATCTTACAAGCTCTCGTGAACATTGCTTAATTTATTTTAAACATTTTAAATTAAAATAAATAACAGCCAGTTAAGATTTCATAAAATACGAATAACGACTTTTAATACTATATGTATTACATTACCACTTGAAAATAAACTTTATACAACAGTTGCTCGTTACATTGTTAGGAGTTTCAATTCGAATAAAAAATTAGCCCTAGATATTGATAGCATCTAATCATTTATCTTTGTTATAATAAAGTTGAGCTTACTGTAATTACCAGCTTCTGTCTCGTTTTTACATCTTCTTTGGAAAAGAATGACGTTTAATAGTATTTCTACCGCATTATGTCCATCACCGTTATCACGTTTTACTCAAAATAGGTCTCACCTGGTCGGCTGAGACACAACAAACATAGTGCTGGTCGGAACGCTATATATGTATCTAGTCATGGTTTAGAGGAAAACTGTTATGGTGTAACATAAGAAGACCAGGCGTGACTCTGTACAATTAGATTTTTATCAGGCGACTTTCTCAGGTTTATCAGACTTATTAGACTTGTTTCCACAACGACAAATGTCTTATGGTGATTATAACTGGTATAATCACGCTTCGTCAGAAAGCATTCACACCATAACGTGGCGGACGTAACACAGACAGCCCATTGTGAAGTTTTCTCCATGTTTAATAACAAAGAATGGGTTCGTTACATATGACAACACGGCTGTCTGATGAGAAAAAAAGGAATTTTTGTGTAAAATGATTATCTGAACAAATTAAAAGATATAAACATTAATGTTATCGATTCAATACAATTTTAAGACACATTTAAGTTCATCTAAAACACGCAATGTAACTCAAAACGAAATTTGCAGTGTTTATAAAATATGTCATGAAATTTGTTATGGTGAAACAGACAGGACATTAAATACGTTTACGTTAGTAACACGTGATATTCTAGTGGCACAGTTCTACGGGTACTTGAGTTAATGTGACTTTTTGTCTCCTAGGATACGCCATGACTCGTGAGAAATGTGTTGAAGTTTGTTATTGGGTTTTTCTATAACTTTATTATTTTAGTATCTGGAATGGTTTTCTACTAAGAATACGACGTGCTAAGCCTAAGGCGACAGATTTAATATCATTTCTATGTACTTTCACTGAAGAAAACCCGAGACATATGGCAGATTTTTAACCATTGGTCTTAAAGGAATTGTTTAAACCTTCCGTGTTTTAAACTTAATTTTGTCACTAAAGAATATAATAACTTTACTTACACTATTATCTCGTTTTTTTTTATCTTTCAGACAGTAAGATATTCCTAGTTGACAAACCTTTTGTGGTCTTTGGATTAACCTGATATTTTCGATATATATAGCTACACTCAGGATAGCCATGCACCCCTGATTCTGTAAAGGTTTTACGTACTAAGTAGTTTGTTTAATGTGATTAGAAACAGGTTTGTAATAAATAGTCATGTTAATATAAGTCTTGGCAACGTACTCAGTAGATAGACATCCCACATTCAAATATACACATAACCTATGACGTACAATATTATTTTCCCAACAACACTCAACATAGTTAATGTATACATAAAACATTTATGTCTGTGTGTAAGATAACTGACATAGAATACAATTCATTAGTCAGTATTCACGAGATTTAGGTGTCATCATATTCAAAGGTTGCTTATCACACGGCATGTGAGTGTGTGTTTACACACGACAGTAATCGTAATCGTAAACCTACAAATTACAATTTAATCTTTTTTTTCTTTCGAGTCACTCAGGTACAACGGTAAGTCAATAATCAATCAAGTTTATATCTTTTTTACCACAAACTATGAGGAGTAGTTAACGTGTTTTCAGTATCAATATTCAAATGCCAAACGTATAAAATAACTAAATTTCGAAGCTTAAAGATTCTATTCCAAACGAAACTCGAAACCCTGGAGCCTAAAAAGTAATTAATAATTATTCACTAATAAAGCTTCCTACGTTTGTGTATGAGGAGTAATTCCGGTCATTAAAATTCACACTTGCGCATTAGCATATTTTCACCCATCAACATAAACATTTTCTTATGTGTCCGAAATTAAGCCTTTTCTGGAAAGTTTTATCTGGTTGAGTTTTATATAAAGCACAATAATTAATGAGGCATATTATTAAAAGTTCCTGAGAATGGATCCTTTGGGGAATATAATAACAGTAGTTATGGTTCATGATTTAATCTTAGTGTAAATGTAACTTCTGACAAATATTGGCAACATAATTCACAAGTTAAAAGTTTGTGAAAGAAGCCCCTAAAGCATGTCTCAAATTTTCAGAAATATTGTTTCTTGTTAGTTTAAACGTATGTTTTGAGTTGAAGTTTTGAATTATTAATCAATTTATATATCTGTGCGAGGGTGAACGTAACTTGTAACAACATACTAAATCTATTTACAGTTCATGAGTTATTCTTGGTGTGAAAGAGATCCGACAGATAAACAGACGTTATTAATAAGTCATTAATTTATCTTTATTTGAAAATCGTGTTTGATAACATACTTAATCAAGTTGAGGCTCCCCAATCAATATCTGGATTATTGGTTTGGTTTGTTTTGAATTTCGCGCAAAGCTACGCGAGCGTTAGCCGTCTATAATTTAGTAGTGTAAGACTAGAGGGAAGGCAGCTAGTCATCACCACCCACCGCCAACTCTTGGGCTACTCTTTTTACCAACGAATAGTGGGATTGACCATCACATTATAACGCCCCCACGGCTGAAAGGGCGAGCATTTTTGGCGCGACGGGGATACGAACTCACGACCCTCAGATTACGAGTAGCACGCCTTAACACGCTTGGCCATGCCGGGCCTATTTAGCAGTGTAAGACTAGAAGGGAGGCAGCTAGTCATCGCCAACTCTTGAACTATTTTTTTACCAACGACTAGCGGGATTGACCGTCACATTATAACGCCCCCACGGCTGAAAGGGCGAGCATCTTTGGCACGAACGGGATGCGAACCCGCGACCCTCAGATTACAAGTCACACACATTAACACGCTTAGCCATGCCGGGCCTTCTTATGTTAGTGTAAAGATCACGAGACGAGAATCTCGCATTTCGTTTGTTAGTCAATAGTTTTTGGGCTGAGCGTGGACGGGTTTATTAGGGTACCCAAATTATGAATTGGAAGATTCATGGTTCGCTCGTAGTTGCTAAGTTGTGAGTGCACTATAAGAGTAACAGTTAGACTACAATATTACTTCAGACAAAAGCTGGTGGTGAATGTTCTTTTCGAGCTGTTTTCTAATCCCTCATTCACAAATTAAAGATGGCTGTAAACCGATAGCCTTTTGCGAAAATTGGAGCGAAATCCCAAAATAGAAAGGTTTGTTCTTCCTAGCATTTTTGACATACCATGGTGATCGCTTACAAGTTTCGAAAAAAATTAAACGTATTAAATACAATGGTTATAATATTAGAAGGTAAAAGAAAATGCTATAGGCCAAACATAAAATAGGCCTGGCATGGCCGAGCGCGTTAAGGCGTGCACTCGTAATCCGAGGGTCGCGGGTTCGCGCCCGAGTCGCGCTAAAACATGCTCGCCCTCCCAGCCGTGGGGGTGTATAATGTGACGGTCAATCCCACTATTCGTTTGTAAAAGAGTAGCCCAAGAGTTGGCGGTGGGTGGTGATGACTAGCTGCCTTCCCTCTAGTCTTACACTGCTAAATTAGGGACGGCTAGCACAGATAGCCCTCGAGTAGCTTTGTGCGAAATTCCAAAACAAACAAACAAACAAACAAACCAAACATAAAATACCATTAACCAGAGCGGATGAACGAAAGTACATTAACAACTTTCGTCTGGGTTATCAAAGGAAATGTTATATAATTGTAACTAACAGTATCATATTTTCTTGGCAACTAGTAAAAGATTTTGCTTGAGTATAACTAAATTATTTTATTGTACCATTAAATTATTTTAGTGTACCATTGAACAGGCCCCCAAGTGGCTCAGCGGTACGTCTGCGGACTTACACTCTAAAATCCGGGTTTCGATACCCGTGGTGGGCAGAGCACAGATAGCCCATTGTGTAGCTTTGTGCTTAATTCAAAACAACAACCATTGAACAATTTTCCACGACTATTTTATTATTGGATAATTTTATGTAGTTATAACGAAAGAATTTCACTTGAATAGCACTAAATGAATTTGCTTCGTCGTAAACGTAACAATAATAGCTATACTGTTTTAACGTTATTGTTGGAACTTCAGCTGTTAGAAGTCCGACAGTGGAATGTCTGTGGACTTACAACACGAGAAACCGGGTTACGATAACCTTGGTAGGTAGAGTAGTTTTGTGGTTAATTACAAAATAACTGTTACAAAAAAATCGTGGAAACCCAATCTCAACAAATGTGTAATGTTATTACGCCCACGTAAAACATTCTTTAGAAAAACAAAGGGTTGAAATTTGTCAGCTGAAAAACATTAAGCTAAACATGCCTTTCGGAGTTTCTGCGAGGATAAGGTATTTTAATATCGCGAAAGGAAAGTCTAAAGCAATCTATTTCCCTTGGCTACAAATTTGAAAAGCTGAATTGCGCGCATGATAGCCTAAACAAAATTTTAATACTGTAGCTTTCAAGAAAAAACCATAAATCAAGAATGTAGTTTTTTACTTTTCTTAGTTAAAAACATTCCGAACGTTTTACTTTTTTACTTGTATTTTTACACTTTCATTTTCTACCTTTTCCTTTCATTTTCGATCTATAAATATAACTCTTTGACCTCGCTCATAAACACCACTTGTTCATTGGAACACTCAGAGTTGTACAAGCTCAGAAATAACTACTTTTTTATCAATATCGTATTTAATTATTTATAATTAGCGAAGTACTTGTGGAAGTAGTCACGAGAACTACCCTCTAGACTTGCAACAGAACTCGGACACACGCACACAAAGAATTCCTCTTGTTCCAAGTGTAATGAAAGGGTAGGAAAATAATGTATATTAATACATTCCTACAGCATTGGCTGGCTTTAACCTGTGCCTTTGTTTTAACGCAGACTAATGTATAATACGTGGAAGAAACGTTTCATATATTTACTTTTAAAACAGTACGTTAGTGACGTATAGTTTTTCTGCAGAAATACATTCGTTTGCCAAATAAATCTGTAACGCTTTTTCTTGCAGCAAACATTTGTGGTAACAGTTATTTAGTGACTAAATCTAAACAGTCGTTTTGCCATTAAATATGGTTTTTGATTTTTTGTTTTGGTTCGAATTTCGCGTAAAGCTGCTAGAGGGCTATCTGCGCTAGCCGTTCCTAATTTTGCAGTGTAAGACTAGAGGAAAGGCAGTTAGTCATCACCACCTACAGCCAACTCTTGGGCTACTCTTTTACCAACGAATAGTGAGATTGACCCTCACATTGTAATGCCCTCACGGCTGAAAGGGCGAGCATGTTTGTTGCGACGGGGATTTAAACCTGCGACTCTCGAATTACAAGTCGAGTGCCTTTATCTCGCAGATATCAGCATTAACAGTAACAAACATTACGTTATATTTTCTAGAAGAAATACCGAACTAATTTTTTGAATGATTTTAAACTTGTCTTTTGTGTAAAATGTTATAACATTTGACATTCTTGGAGTAATCTGACATACACGGTGCTGAGAGAAAACAACAACAACTCATATTTAAAGTGATAGTTTCTTAAAAAAGTACTTCACTTAAAAGGGAATGCAGTTTAACTAGACGTACTGAGAATCATAGATTTGTATTCACTAAAGTTTGGACATGGTATAGGGCGTGGTCAAAACTTGTAAAACCTCTTTCTGCAAACTTCAACTATTTTGGACATTATTTATTGGGCACTGCGATGTCCTGCGTACCAACAACCCATCATCCATACGAAAAGACTGACTGTCACTCTTATAAAGCAACTACAACTTGAGGTGCTGAGAATATTCTAGTTTATACCCCAGATTTGATCTAGTCTTCTATTACGTCATAATACTGAGGTTGAAAAGAAGAAATAACAATCCCACTATTCATTGGTAAAAGCATAGCCTGAGAGTTGGCGGTTTGAAGGTCTTACACTGCTAAATTAGGAACGACTAGCGTAGACAGCCCTCGTGTGACTTTGTGCGAAATTAAAAAAAAACACATTATCAATGTTTATAGAAAATTCCTAGGTATGCAACGTGCAATTTTCTTTCAGAAAAGTTAAACTTTTCACTGTCTTTCTTAATTTCATATAGATCACATGACTTATTTTACGTGTTATAATTTATTTCGAATGAGTCTCCGATTTATTATGTTACTTACATTACGTATTACTATCTCAAATAACCGGAAATTTGAATTTGAACTTAGCAGTTAATCAAAGTTTAATATATATTACATTTGCCAACAATATTACTTCACGTAATTTTCTTTTATAACACAAATATATTTTAATATACAAACATAAAAATAATACAGTTTATAATAATTATTATTACTAATAGTTATTATAAATGATGGCTTATATACAACTATTTACAAACTTACAGACAATACTGAGTCTTATAACCGGTCTAGAACTGAATATCTAATTGACGATGCAGGTTTACAACGAGTAGCTTCGTTCCGAATTGAAATTATTGCATCTCACTTAAACTAGCTTGCTTGATTGGCTTCATACCGCTGACTTTTAACGATGATTATATTTAATGGCTTCCTAAGAATTCTAACGTCCGAAATATTTCATTGAAGCTGTACCATATGTGATGTTCAAAATCTATAAGTGTTCCTGGTCAAATTCTACAGTTTTCCGATTAATAGGTGTTAACCAAAATTATAGTTTCCGAGACTTATGGCACACTAACTGTAGTTGTCAAATAACATTAATACTATTTGTCTTTTTTTATATACGAATCACACGGGTTTCTCGAACTTTCAATAAGGTTTCCGTATTACAAGTATTGTTCATTCTCTGAAGAATCTTCTATATATTTCGAGAACAGACGGGACTTGCACAATACACAACCAATAATATACGTCACAGGGAAAAAGAAACTACACTGAAGCAAACGTAGGCACTAAAATAAACTTACAAGAGTAAATCTGTAACACAAATTGTTGACTCTTTCTTTACATTTAATCAGTGAGAAGTTAACCACTTTCTTTAGCCATAAAGATATTATTTTCCTTCTGATTTGCATAGTGGAAAAAAAGCTATTCATTGGATATGTTTTAGTTTCTAAACAAATTTTATTTTATATGTTCAGAATGTTGCAGCTGAATCTGCATTGTTTGTGCAAAATTTCACGTAAGCCTAATTGAAACCAATATACACGCTCCTCCTTAATATCCTGAGTTTCGATAGTTTTTTTATCAGTCAATCTAATCCATCTTTATTTTTCACCAGTGCTTATTTTTTATGGTAGAGTAATCAGAATTATTGACAATTTTTACATGAAAGTCGACGTCTTACATCCTGAGGGAAAGTTACAACTTCCCGATAATCCCACCAAGGTATAAAAACACTTATCCTCTCTATCTGACGCAATTGATTATAAAAAAAAAAAACTTGTCCGTATGTTAAAAAAGGCGTAATTCATTCTTTCATGAAAAAATTCTTTAGAAGAATAAAAGAACGCCCATTTTCAGTTGTATTTTATTCAATTAATTTTCTAAAAAAACAACTAATGTTGCTGCTATCACTGTTAAAGGAGGGTGAAAAATTACAGCAATTCTTGAAAGTTTAATTTCCTCAAAACTTGGTATCGGTGTAGGATTGCAGAACCAAACGTACCGGTTCTAAACATTTAAACTCTATACATATATATATAAGTGTGTGTGTGTGAAAAAGTTTTTTTTGTATAATATATAAATCACATGTGACTCGGTTTATTTTGTAATTTTTATATCTACAAAAAATGGTTTATTGATGCTTTCATAAACGTGACAGGTACATAATTCAAAATAATTAATTTTATTATGTATGTAATATAAAAAGTAAAGCAAGCAAAGTATTTTAAAGAATATAAATACAATTAAAAACACATTCTAAATGTGTAATGTTACATCGCTTTTTAATTTGATTGTTTTCTTCAACTGTGTTTTTTGTAATTTGTTGGAAAAAAACTGCAGATGGCTCTCGTGTAGCTTTGCGCGAGATTGAAAACAAACCAAATTCTCTGGAAGTTATTAATGATGAAAAATCCCAATTTTTTGAAAAAAGATAGATAAACTGTCTAACTTCTAAAGTACAGAAAATTAAAATATATCTTTTAAATATGTATGAATATCTGAACAAATGGATTGTTAAATGTTCAAGAAAATTCGTGAAATATTTTTATTTTTAAAGTTTCAAATTAATTTATTGTTCAAGTTTCAAACATCAATAACAAAGTATATGCACAACCTTTTAGTGTGTAAAATATGAGAGAAAACAGAGTGGTGAGTATCTTCCCTTACTTGGATTGCTACCCTAATGGAAGTGGCGAAATTGACTGCCACGTTTATAACTCGCCCTTGGCTGAAAGAACGTAACGTGTTTGACAAGCATGTCATGGATCCAAATCTTAGACCCTACGTCTGCAAGCTTGTACAGTGACGCAGTAATTTGCTTATTATACAATATCTGAGATTTTTTCTTTTTTTCCTACAAGTCTTTGCTTCTAATTTAACGAATGTTATAGGGGGGACTGAGGTTAGAATCTACACCATTTGTTACTGATCACAACATCCAATGGTATACTGAAATCGTTATTGTTATAAAATAATCTAGTATTTGAATTAAGTGTAAATCACACTGCGCAAAAATTTGAGGTTCGATTCCACATGGTTCATGTATTAGATAGACAGAAGTGGTTTTCTTCTGTAGTAAACAAACCAAAGAAAACAGTAACGCCCCCAAGTGACACAGATTCACCTGCGGACTTACAACGCTGAAAACCGGGTTTCTATACTCATGGCGAGCAAAGCACAGATAGCCCATTGTGTAGCCAACAACATCAAAACAGTCAGCGGAACTACAAAGCAAGGAAAATAAAATATAAAATGTGTAGCTAGTAGGGAAGTACAAGATATTAACATGAGAAATAATTACGTGCAAACGTTTTCATTGCAAAATGATTTTTAGAAATCACATTTAACATGATTTTATGTTACAGACTAAAAGCAGCCAAAAATATTATAATTTCTTATCTTATAGGTCTAATATTAACGATAAAAGTTACATAAGTGACAGATGCTCTTTCCCTCTTATCTAGTTCATTACGGATTTCAAATTAGATCAGTGGGAAAATAGCATTTTAAATATATTTATCTCAAACACATCGTTGTCAGGAAACGAGCAGTCTAGTGCGAGCTTTATCACTAATAGTAGGCTTAATGATTCCATTACTTCACCATATTTCGGCAATTAACACTGAAATATTAAACTTTTTTTATTTATGCTGCATACGAAATATCATTTTAAAGAGAGTTTTATCTTCTCGGCAACGATGCGTGGAAAATAAAAGACAAGATTTAAAAAGTTATTTTTACACGCCTTTAATTAAATATTCGCAATGGACTACTTAAAAGGAATGTTGACAAAACATTTGTAATCTAGCATAATTTTGTCACTATTTGAGGCCTAAGTGTTTGCGCCTCTTGTTCCTATAATTACGGTACAAAAATATAAGATTTTTGTAATTTTTTATGCCAATCACAAGAAATAAATGATAATATTTCAAGTACGTTCAATGTAGAGAAATTCGTCGAAAGAAATTTGAAGTAGAAATTAAACTGACGTGAGACAATAACAATACCAAACTAAAGATGATGTCGTTTTGTCGTCTGCATTAAAAATCAACCACTGTTTGTTTGTTTTGAATTTCGTGCAAAGCTAGCCGTTCCTAATTAAGCAGTGTAAGACTAGAATGAAGGCATCTAGTCATCATCACCCACCGCCAACTCTTGAGCTACTTTTTTACCAACGAATAATGAGACTGCCGTAACATTATAACGTCCCCACGGCTGAAAGGACGAGCATGTCTGGTGCGACGGGATTCGAACCCGCGATCCTCGGATTACGAGTCGAACGCCTTAACACGCTTTGTGCCCCACAGTGGCTCAGTGGTATGTCTGCGGACTTACACGCTAAAATCCGGGTTTCGATACCCGTGGTGGGCAGAGCACAGATAGCCCATTGTGTAGCTTTGTGCTTAATTCAACACAACAACAACAACAACACGCTTTGTCATGCCGGGCCCAAAAATCACCAACAAAACCGTTACAAGAAAACCTGCTACGAGTTGTGGATTAATACATTTCTTGTATAAACTAACAGTGTCTAAGACAAGAATTTAGTAACGATATTCAAATAGAAGAATCGTCACAGAAGTTTCGTGTGAAAGTAATGGATAGTCGAGTTCGCTTGAAATACTATCAGAAATCAACTTATCGCCAGATAAGTTACAGATAAGAGTTGATGAAGTGCTAATTTGACGTGAAACATATAGCAATTAAAAGTATCGTAAAAGAACCTACTGTCAAGAACTGACAGTGTTCATTTCACACAGGTAGAACTATTTTTAAAAATATTATTGTAAGAGACGTTAATGGAAAGTCAGTTATGTGTTGATTTCACGTGAATTATTAATTCATGAAAAAAAATATCGAAAAGATGTACTGTTTTATATACAGAGAGCAAGTCAATGTATTGATGTATTCTCAAAACGGCCGGTAGGGGTATTAGCACTTTAATTAAAATAAAATATTTTCGAACTTCTTAGGTCATCTTCAGGTTGACATATGTCTGTTTTTTTGTTTTTTTTGCCACTCAATTCCTTAAGAAACATAGGGCCGCAATCACTGCGGTTTCCGTAACAGGTTTTTAAGTGAGTAGGTTGTTAGCCCATTGCACCTAGCCGTCCCTAATTTAGCAGTGTAAAGACAGAGGGAAGACAGCTAGTCATCACCACCCACTGCCAACTCTTGGGCTACTCTTTTACCAACGAAAAGTAGGATTGATAACATTATAACGCCCCCACGGCTGGGAGGGCAAGCATGTTTAGCGCGAGTCGGATGCGAAGCCGCGACCCTCAGATTACTAGTGCATGCCTCAATGCGCTCGTCCATGCCAGGCCAACAGCCGTCTTGGGAATACATTTTTACTTCAAATGGGTTTCTCGTCATCACGAATTTAGGGTATTGAGATAAAATTAAGATATCCGGTTAGTTTAAGACAGATACCTAATTAAACGTGTTTTAAAATCAGATCAGTCTGTGTTCTCTCTGATGTTGACCACTTGTAACAATGTTCATCAAGTCATTATCTGGAGTGGAGTTCCGACAGTGTCATATTTGTTTTTTTCTTATCTGGGTTATGTGACCTGCGTGTAGATCTACATTTACACATAAGTTTTAAAAGAGGTTCCTTCACATTCTTGGCAGATATTCTCCAGACTTTCGTCTGTATTTAATAATTTGTGATCGTTTCTAAACTTTACTATTTATAAACATTCCTTTTTCCCATACATTCTGCTACGGTCGAATTTGCGACCCTTTCAATTTTTACATATCCGTTATGTTCTACTGAACAATATTTTAAATTTCTGTCTGGTATAAACATTTCTACATTCACGTTTAATTTGATAAAATGCAGCTTTTTCCATTAGCTGTATATTTTCGTCAGAATGCCCTGAGATTTGTTATATCTTATTGATTAGTTTAAATATAAAATAATATATTTTTAACACTTTGAATAAACTAGCAGTTAAACTTGGAACATAAAGCAAAGCTAATCATTTTGTTTTAATTTTATCGTAACTGCATTGGTGTTAAAGTAATACTTTCATCCATTATTACCATGTTAAGAAATCCTTTAATCATCTATTTTAATGGTGTGCGTTATTTATTATTTTAACATTACAGCCAAGTGCCATGGAAACAGCGTTTTCCTATTCTCTTTTTTTGAAAGAGTTTTCCATTTAAGAAATTATTAAAGTGATAAGTTAAAAACAAAATAGGCTTAAGATAAAACTGTGAAAAGAGGCAAGCAGTGTTACATAAAAAGTTAAGGTTTTTGACAATTATTGGTTAAAACACTAGTTAGTTGCGAGAGGTATTTCAAAAGTCAGATGAGAAAAAATTATAACAAATAGTAGATTTTGGATGAAATTATATTTACTTGTGGTAATGCTGAATAATAAAACGAGTCTTAATCGCTTGTAATTCTAATTGCTTTATGTATGAAAATAAAACATTTAGAATGTTTCATTCAAAGTTCAGTTCTGAAAACTGATGTATAGGTCTGGTATTCGTTATGAGATTCTACACGCTCTGTGTAGCAACGGAAAGTAATGTATTTAGTACTGTTGACAACCTACTGTTTTCATTATGAGTCAAACAAAATCAAACAACAATAAAGAATGACTTCTGAAGCTACAACATGGGCCAGTTTATATTGGAATTATAAAACAAAAACATTCATATCACGAAAACTTAGGAGCACGAAATGTCGCACTACAGCGTGATTGTAAGGAAATACCCATACTTAAAAACCATATTTCAAAAGTTCACTACGGATACAATGATAATTATAAGTGTTTCTCAGAGACATGTTAACATGATACAGGGTCATCCTAAATATTACACTACATAGATAGATCCATTTTAAGTTTCACATTGCACAGCTAGATTCTTTCTAAATATTACATTGCACAGCAAGATCCCTTTAAAATATTACATTGTCCAGTTAGATTCCTTTAAAATATTACATTGTCCAGTTAGATTCCTTTTAAATATTACATTGTCCAGTTAGATTCCTTTTAAATATTACATTGCCCAGTTAGGTCCCTTTTAAATATTACATTGTCCAGTTAGATTCCTTTTAAATATTACATTGCCCACTAGATCCCTTTAAAATATTACATTGTCCAGTTAGATTCCTTTTAAATATTACATTGCATAGTTAGATTCCTTTAAAATATTGCATTGCACAGTTAGATCCCTTTAAAATATTACATTGTCCAGTTAGATCCCTTTTATCGGGAACTATCATTGCTTTTGTTTCTTTTTTATTCTTTTTCTTCCTATTTGGACAATACATTATTGAAGATTTCACAAAATACATATCGTTTTGCAGGGTATTACGAAGATCACTGAGGAGTATTAGACAGGTAGCGCTTCAGTAGTCTCATTTAAAAACATGTTTGATACAACACCCTCATAACACATCCACCATAGGGTGTAGAGCATTTTATCCCCAGATTCATAATCTGGACTCAATTATCGTTAAGCCATAACCCCTCAACCACTTCAGATAGAGTGCGGATAACAAACATTTGTTACACACATTTGTTACACTGTATTATATTGATTTTTGTGTGTATGCATCAAAGTTTAGAATTGGGAGAACTGTTTGAAAGAAATAATAAAGAAACTAGCAGGAAGAATGCTAAAAGGATATCCTCCCCACTCATGGTCTGACATGGCCAGATGGTTAGAACACTTGATCCACAGTCTGAGGTTTGCTGGCTCGAATTCCCGTTCTACAACAAAAGCTCGCTATTTCAGCCGTAAGAGCATTATTATGCAATTGTCAATCCTACTGTTCTTTGGTAAAAAAAAGTAGCCCAAGAGTTGGCGGTGATGACTAGCTGCCTTCCTTCTCATCTTACACTGCTAAATTAGGGACGACTAGCGCAGATAGCCCTTGTGTAACTTTGCGGGGAAATTCAAAACAAACAAACAAAATATCTAGGACAAACGGTTTTGAAGACCAAATAATATTAAACAGAACGCTTTTCTTTGTAGGCCCGGCATGGCCAAGCGTGTTAAGGCGTTCGACTCGTAATCCGAGGGTCGCGGGTTCGAATCCCGGTCGCACCCAACAAGCTCGCCCTCCCAGCCGTGGGGTCGTTATAATGTTACGGTCAATCCCATTATTTATTTGTAAAGGAGTAGTCCAAGGGTTGGTGGTGGGTATTGATGACTACCTGCTTTCAAGTTTTACACTGCTCAATAGCTCTCGAGTAGTGCCCCCCCCAGTGGCTCAGCGGTATGTCTGCGGACTTACACGCTAAAATCCGGGTTTCGATACCCGTGGTGGGCAGAGCACAGATAGCCCATTGTGTAGCTTTGTGCTTAATTCAAAACAACACCTCTCGAGTAGCTTTGAGCGAAATTCAAATTGACCGCACATTATAATGCTCCCACAACCTGAAAGGTCGAGCATGTTTGGTGCGACGGGGATTCGAACCACCGATCCTCAGATTAAGAGTCGAACGTCTTAACCCATCTGGTCCTGCTGAGCCGCTAGTATGGTAAACATCGGTAAAGCTTTATCCACTTTTCTCTTAGAGTGAATTTCTTTTATCTTTTTAGATTATTTCACTTGTTAATTTGTTATGAATTTTCGCGCAAAGTTACATGAGCGCTATCTGCACTAGTTAATCTAGATTAGAGGAGAGACAACTATTTATCACCACCCACCGCTAACTCTTGGGATACTCTTTTTACCAACTCATTAGGGGATTGTCCATCACAATTTAATTTCCGCACGGCTGAAAGGGCGAGTATGTTTGGTGTGACAGAGATTCGAACCCGTGACCCTCAGATTACAAGTCGAGTGCCTTAATCACCAAGCCATGCTGGGTCAGATTATTTGAAGTTTTTCTTCAAATAAGTTATTTCAATTACTCTGAGATTCACAACAGTTTAGTGCAGTATTTATTGATTAAATCAGACAGTCAGTTACTGATATGTCTATTTCTTTAGTAACTGAATCATTTTACATTTTAATAATCTCTTTTTTTAACCACCGAACGTCAATTTTCGATCGGAAGGCACTTGCATTAGAAATCAAAGGTGACCAATACGTAATCGAAAGACACTTACATTACAAATGAAGGGTGACCAGTACGTAAGTGGAAGACGCATTAAAAATCAAAAGACAGTTAATACATATTCAGTAGAAACTTGAATTAAACTTCAAAAAATGACCAATAAATAATCAGAGATGGTAAGACTGATAGAAACCTTCGTAGCTACATCAAGGATAGAATCAATGTGGCCAAAAGAAATATATCTAAAGACATACATATATCAAGGAAGTGTATAAGATACTGTTTCTCTGAGTTAAAATAGCCTTAATATAAAAAGATTCCATTTTCTCAGTATCTTTTCTTTTATATATAAAAAAACGAGAAAATTTGCTACAAGTTTGAAAATAAACACAAAGTTATGGGAGAGAATATTACATTAATTTTATAACTTCTTCGGGAGTTACGTCGGTAAATTATTGAGATTATCTGACATTACGTGGCTTAGAATGGTGTAATAAATTTCGAATATTCTTTACTAGTTCCATTTCACTCTCACGTGTATAACATAACGTTCATCATTATATTGTTGTCGTATTATAAGAAAATTTAAAGTTAGAAATAGATATACAGTTATGCATTCCCAGTCGCGCCAAACATGCTCGCCCATTCAGCCGTGAGGGCGTTATAATGTGACGATGAATCCCATTATTCGTTGGAAAAAGAGTAGCCCAAGAGTTGGCGGTGGGTAGTGATGACTAGCTGCCTTCCCTCTAGTCTTACACTGCTAAATTAGGGACGACTAGCACAGATAGCCGTCGTGTAGCTTTACGCGAATTTAAAAAACAAACAGTTAAAATCTTTGAATTATATTTACCACAGATATAGACACTAATATAATATTTGACATTATAACAAGAAAGACCAACACATTTCTGTTTTCCTAAATAAACACGTGTTTATAAAACTCTTTACCATTCAGAGGAAACTAGAAAAAAAGAAAGAAGCGAGTTATAATGGATGCATAACAATTGTTTCTAACAAGCCTGGGGTGTGTGAGTTTTCAGTGTAGTAACGGTTACATATAACTGTAAACACCTCGTGGAGAGATGTTTGTCCAGCCACGAAATTTTAATCTAAATACTTTGTCGAGCAAATGAATCGTCGAAGAATTAATTTTTAGATATTTTTCTTTACGCCGGATACCGGCGGAATCACATCTTAGACTCATCTCACTTGTCATGTTCAGCTCACGCTTTACACCGTTAAGGGTCGTGACAGGAGCCCTAGCTTAAGATGTATTCCGATGAAGTACGTGGAGCAGAAACACCTTTTATTTATTTAAGCCGTTAATTAATTTGTGGGTACTCAGAGTTTATCGTGCTTCTTTGGCGATTAATTCAAAATAATCTTTTACGGTCTCCAACTGACACAACCTTCATTTTAAGCGTTTCTTTGTAGCTGAAAAATGACTGCCTTTGAGGCGGTGGGGTCGAGACAAACCCTCAAAGTTTAAAGAAGAAGAACGGCCCTTAGGGTTAAAGAGTTGGTTTTCGTATTGATCTCATTTCGTCATCCACTTACGAACACTTTCTTTAAAAGTTCTCAAACGATTACAATAACCAACTTTGTCCAATGTAATCTTCCGTGCTTTAAATAAGGGCAGAACGTGACTTTAGGTTAACAGGTGAGTTGGGCTACATCGTTAAATAATAAAAAGTAAAGAAAGCGACAGACACGGGAAATAAAATAAACAGAAGGATAAAGTGATTAGCACTGCGGTATGTCTGTTTACTTCTTTCTCTACAAACCGAGTTTCGATACCCGTAGTGGGCAGAGTATAAATATACGTTTTTGTACTTTTTTGCTTAATAACAAACGTCTGTTCATTTTTGTTTCTGACGTAGTCACCTGCTACTTAGCTGTCTGGCGTAATTATGTGTTATTTTAATATCTGATATTTTGGTGTTATGCGTCGTTATGTGTTATTTCAATATTTGGCATAAACATCTGATATTTTGGTGTTATGCGTAGTTATGTGTTATTTCAATATCTGACATAAACATCTGATGTTTTGATGTAATGCGTAGTTATGTGTTATTTCAATATTTGGCATAAACATCTGATATTTTGGTATTATGCGTAGTTATCTGTTATTTTAATGTCTTGTGTTGTACTTCATTTTGTATTGACGATAACTTAAAAACACAGGATGTTTCAAAGTCGCTAATTCAGAGTACGTATATTAATTACAAGAATATAGCACTAACGTAAACGTGTGTTTATAATATGTTTGCCAAAGGGCATTCTGGGAAATTCTGTCCATTTTGTTGATTAAACCTGATAACTTGAAGAAAGCACTGTGAAGTGTTAATTCCCTAAATAAGACAATGCTATTGATATAAATAATAAATTGCAGACAAGACTGTTAAACTTTGTAACAAACCGTTAAAAAACTTGTATCTAGATGTATATCGTATGATGAGATACGAACATCTACCTTTATTTTAAACATGACTAAGTTTATAAAAAACCATTATTTTCAATTAATTAAAATACGGGAAATTTCACACTGATATGAGATTAACGATTACTGGTCTTCTGAAAAGAAAAGGGTTTAGAACAGTAAACTTTAAAAATAAGGGACATCAAGTACATCAGTGTTTTGTCAACTTATTCATTGTTTTGTGCAGGTTCGTATGATAAAAGTAACGTAACAAAATAGGCCAAAATTCGATATTCTAAGAACTTCAAGAAACGAGCAATGAAATTTTTTTCAGAAACAAAAAATTATAATATTTTTTTTAAATCTGATTAAGTAAACACGCACACACACATAGATATCAACCAGGGTTTCTGAAACTATTGCTAAATAAATTACAACCTAAACTATTTAACTATAAACCACAATATCTGTCTTTCATTACCATATAAAACAAAGAATGACAGTTACAAATAAGGCCGAACTTCAAAGGTATTAATAGTGCTAATGGCACTGATGCTGATAGTAAGAAAGATGTGAGAAAAAATACATCTATGATCTGAGTGATTTGTTTATCACTATTAATACTCCTATTGGACTCTGATGTTTCGACAAGTTTAGAGTTTGAGCTGTAACTTCGAAATGACTTTTACTGTGTATATAAACAGAACTTATGAATAACATTTAAGAGCCATTTGTTTTTCACCTTCTACGCTAATTAATGAGATAAAAGACAATAAATGTTATTTTGATTTTAGCGACGAAGTGGATAGTGGAGGTTTTAACCCTTCGCCAACTTTTGATATTAAATGGACTATTTTTATTCTTTACCATTTAGACTGGTTTTGTTGTATAATTAATATTTCAAACCTTGAATACTTGGTAATATTCTATAATTTAAAAATTGAGAAAGAAGAGCATTGTTCGTTTCGGATATATTTCATTTATTGTGACCACGGTTTCGTCAGGAACGGACCGAACTGACTTCTGGACAAGTGTATATATTTAAATATATACAATGCTCGAACTGGGAACACAGATGTGGTCGTACACTCGTAAATGAAATGGTGATATGCGTGTCGCTGTTGTACTCTCCACTCTGAGCACTGTACGAGTGTGTTGTGTTTATCTGTTTAACCGAATAAACGGAAATAACATTCAAATTATCCTTTTGTTTTCCGCAGTTGTGTTACTAGTATTGTTTCAATAAGAATCATGATAATAGTCAAGATATGTTGGCAAAGAAAGGCATTGCTAACTTTCAGTGATAAAACCAACTACTGATATTCTTGTAATAACAATTCTGGTCGCCCTGGAACTACCTCGAAGTGAAGAAAGGTGTAATTTGTTTTCTTGGCTGAAAAATACAGGATAAAACAAAAACGACTAAGTCATTTGAAGCCCATAAAGCATGTGATCTTTCATTTGGAACCTGAAATATATTAGTGCTAACATATTTGTATGTCGATTTGTCTTCGTGGCACAGGAAGAAAGAGATGTAAAAATTAAAGTAAAAGGCCATGTTTTTATTTAGATTTCTAAAGGTTTCCTTTGTCAACAAGAAAAGTTACCATCCTGAAATTTATGGTTAACAATAGCTTGAGTTTAAATGCAAGAATTGTGAAAGCAAAAGGAATCTATACAGAACGGTTTGTTTTCAGTTAAACACAAAACCACAACAAGGGTTTCTGGCGATGTAAGTCCACAGACATGGCAATATAAACAGCGCTTACAAATCTGATTAAGAGTGGGTTTATGTGACTCACTTGCGTTTTCTCTATTTCAACTGCTGATAATATTTTGACCCGAAAGGAACCTTTTACGTCACGTAGGCTAAACCATCCACGTAAGAAGACTCAGGCTCGAGCAAAGTCGACCTTATTTTAGATATGCTGATTGGAGGGGTAGAGCAAACAGTCAGCAGTAAGCTACTCTCGATCGACTGTTATATTTACAGTGCGTCTAAACCTGAAAGCGCGGATCTTGTTTAGCTCCAACCATGAACTTTACATTCCGCAGCCCGACACGTAATGCTGTATCATTTCTGATTCACACAGTAACATTATAAAATCAAGTTAAACTTCGTCAAACTAATGTACTTTTAATGGTAAGAAATTCACAGAAAAGATTTCATATCACTTCCTACATTACTTACAATCTCTAAAAAAATTTATATCGTTATAACACGATTAAACTTGTTTGCCTTAATCGTAAGTACGGGTCAGCTCACTTATATCACAAAGTAAAAAATTAAGGATCTAACTACAGAGAATGTCTGAAACCACTACAACAAGGTCACGCCCTCTCAGCGGTTCAAAGCCGTTTCCATAATGGTTGAAATTATTAACTATTAAAACAACTTACGTCACTTTGTCAAGAACGCTTTCAAGCTCTTTTTTTCTGACAATGCTTAACATTATACACCGTAGCTTAACACGTCATGCTCAACATTATACACCGTAGCTTAACACGTCATGTTGACTTGTTAGAAAAGTTTGTTTTATTCTTTTGATAACTTCAGTAACATAACAGTAAAATAGTAGAATACAGAAGTTTTATGACATTGAGTTGTAGCTAAAATCTAAATAAAATTTACCAAGTAGTGTTGCAGCTAAGCCTTACGCTACGTTTATGTATTTAATTAGACATACAAATACACCTACCATAACTAACGGTCCGTCATGGCCAGGTGAGTCAAGGCGTTCGGCTCGTAATCCGAGAGTCACGGGTTCGAATCTCCATCGTACCAACCATGCTTGGCCTTTCAGCCGTAGGGACGTTATAATGTGATGCTCATTGGTAAAAGAGTAGCTCAAGCGTTGGCGGTGAGTGATGACGACTAGCTGCCTTCCCTCTTGTCTTACACTGCTAAATTAGGGACGGCTAGCGCAGATAGCCCTTGAGTAGTGTTGCGCAAAATTCAAAACAACCAACCAACTATTACTAACGTTATAGAGTCAGTGTTTAAAGAAGTTTTAAGTGGTAAATGTGTGTCAATTAATAAATATTATTTTGGTATTTTACATATATTATCTACTTAGTCTCAAAACGTAAAGACGTTTATTATTGTCAGGTACCTTTTGTGTAGTCGAAAAGTTGAAAATTTGCGTTTGAATGTCCTCATTAAATTTGATACTTCCTGACGTAGTAGTAGAATACAGTGGAAACACTCAAGAGTGCTATCTAAGCACTTGTGTTTCCGATAACATTTCAGCTTTTGTGCAGTTTTTACTGAAAACATGGTGGGTGAAGAAGTACCCCTAGAATAAGAAATAATTGAGAAGTATTTGTTTGTTTTGAATTTCACTCAAAGCTACTTGAGGGCTATCTGCGCTAGCTGTCCCTAATTTAGCAGTGTAAGACTAGAGGGCAGGCAACTAGTCATCACCACCCACCGCCAACTCTTGAACTACTCTTTTACCAACGAATAGTGGGATTGACCGTCACATTACACGCCTCCACAGCCGAAGGACGAGTATGTTTGGTGCGACGGGGATTCGAACCTGCGACCCTCAGATTATGAGTCGATCGCCTTAAACCACTTGGCCACGCTGGGCCGAATGGAGGGTAGCTTCATATTGGAGGTACAGAGAAATTCGTTTTAGTTACTCAGTTAGACTTAAACTAAGCACACAGCTACCAAATGGGTTATCTGTACTCTTTCCACCAGATATAACGAAACCTAGTTTCTAGGGTTATAAGCCCGCAAACATACCGATTTGCCATTGGACGTGGAGTGTTGCTTTAGTTAAGTTTTCGTAAATTATTCAATAATAGTTTCTCGTCGTTTTTGGTGGGCTTTTATAGTAGTTTATGCTTGGGAAACAGTGTGAAAATAATTATAATATTTTTAAGTTGTTTCGAATCAACAAAGTTAGTTATGAATACAGATTCGATTCATAGCGGCGGAAATAAATTAAATAAATTATTTTTCTACTGATTTGAAATCAGACGTATTTTGAATCTCATTTTGGATTACATACTTTACATATAACTTTTATAATTAAACTTTTATATAGAATACTTGAAATTCTAATGAACTTTCTTTTAAAAAATTCAAAACGAGTTGAATAGAAGAAATATTACAGACAAAGAATTTGATCTTAAGATATTCCGAATATAAAGACACCCGAGAACAAATGAACTAAAATAATTGATTCATTAATTACAGAATTCAAATGGAAATAATGAAGCCAGTAATTAAGTTGTATTAATGAAATGTTCTACGGGTATTAAAGCACTTCAATAAATCTCAACGTATTTTTCATAGATATGTGTTTTTTTCAGATATTCGTCATCATGAAAGGCTGGTTCTGTGATATAAAAGGGATTTTCTATTGATTGTAAATCACAAAAGCTGAAAAAAGGAGTCTGAATGTAAATTAAAACCGAACAATGAGTAGCGTTTTTTTCTTTCAGAACATCGATACAGATTACATATGGTATTTTCTGTATTATTTAACCAGAGTGACAGCGAACAGATGAAAACCACACCGTGAACAAAAACACAAAAAGAAAAAAAAAAACTGATTGTTTTGTTTAGAACCTGGAATAAATTTAAGTTTTGAGAGACCGTTGATATGTCGATTAAAAACATTTTTTTTCTCCTTTCGCTCATTGGCATGCTTGAGGGCTCATAACGCTAAAATGTGGTTTCGATACCCGCATTGGATGAAGCCTAAATATAATATCCATTGTGTTGGAGTTTTAACAAAAACAAACTTACTTTTATATGTCGCAGAAACATCATAAGATGAGAGAAAAATCCATAATCACTCGATACTAAATCGTCACTATTTATAATTCTATCTATTGTTGGCCCGGCATGGCCACGTAGGTTAAGGCGTGTGACTCGTAATCTGAGGGTCGCGGGTTCAAATCCCGGTCGCACCAAATGTGCTCGCCTTTTCAGCCGTGGGGCGTTATAATGTGACGGTCAATCCCACTATTCGTTGGTAAAAGAGTAGCCCAAGAGTTGGCGGTGAGCGGTGATGACTAGCTGCCTTCCCTCTAGTCTTACACTGCTAAATTAGGGACGGCTAGCGCAGATAGCCCTCGAGTATCTTTGTGTGAAATTCAAAAACAAACAAACTATTTCTTGTTTAGTGAATTCCATATCTCTTCTACTCTTCTATCAAAACCGTGATGAATAACATTACTCAAAGAACCATCAACACCTAAAACTCAAGATAATCACAAAGTTTGTTGGTATTTTTAGTTTTTAACCAGTTTGGAGATTTATCAAAATGCTAGAGTTTAATGGTTGAAATAACTGACGCGTTGTATACAGTTCAGTTTCGTTCCAGAGCTTTTAAGGAAAAGGTTCTGCAGCTTGGAAACCGCCGTCTTCACTGAACCAAGTATGATTTATATCGACTAAAACAAATTAAACCTCTTTGACGCATGCGTTTTGAACTTATCTATTATAAGGAATATTTTAACATGAATTATAAATAGAAATGGATTAACATTGAATGTCTGTATAGTAAAACATTCGTCTCTGCGTTCTCCACTGGGTCAGAAATAAGATGCTAACGCATAAATTCGGGTTGCGCTTGCTGCGTTGTTAAATCTTTCTACTAAAACCACATACCAGCTACTCGTTTCTGTTGAAAATATTCAAGAAAATAAACCTCTCTTAAAAAAATTAAAATATTTATTTTAATTTCACAAAGTTTATAATTAATTTTGTTTTAAAATACGTTTCAAAGAACTAAAAACAGAATACTACAATACAAGATTTTTTCTTACTTTAGTCCATACCAATACTCTACTCGGAGACATATGTATGCTCCAATTCACGCAACAACACATGTGGTTCGTTGCTTTTAGTTCAAAAATAAAAATAATAACAAAGTATAAAAATGTACATTACAGAGAAAATTGTTTTCAGGTTTATTAAGTGTGCTTCTTTTTTTGTTTGTAATTAAGCACAACGCTACACAATGGGCTATCTGTGTTCTGCCCACCATGGGTGTCGAGAGCCTGTTTTTTATTCACAGACACACCGCCTTGCTATTGAGGAGCACGTTTAGTGTACATTTTGCGCTGTATAGTAACACTATTTATTTTTTGAAGAAAAGACTGACAGTTTTTACATAACTACTTTTATAACTGGCGTTAGTTTGATGCACGACATTGCATTTTGTAATTTTATTAACTGAAAAACTGATCAACTCGTTATTTCAATACTAATCTCTTTCAATAACTTATTATTCAGAACAGACGAATCCAAGTTCTATTCATTTATTATGGAAGTTTCACCCCGTGCTACCAAATGGCTCTGTGCACATAGACATTTCTACTTTTTAATAGATAGGCTAGAAAAGGGTAGCTACCCTGAAGCACTGTCGCCAGCTATTGAGATACTCTCAAAGTGCGTTTTTGTAGCAACAGGATAAAAACTAGAAGCTCTCGAATTCACAGTTTTAGCTCGCTAACTAGTATTATAATACAGCTGAAGTTCTACTAGATACAATAACAATGAGAGACATTTCAGATCCATATAAGTTTATATAACCATGTTTGTTTACGTTATAATCACTTGTTATAACTCGTGCTGTTTTACAAAACTATTCCTTGATTTATTGTTTAGGTTTATGCAGATTTAATTTTAATATAAAAGGCAAAAAATGAAGTAAATTTGTATATCATAATTTTGCAAACTTCTTCCAGTATAAAATCAACACGAGCAGTTAGAACAGTCTATAGGATTAACAATGTAACATTCAAACGAAATACTGCACGTATGTTATTATTATGACGAACCTAGCAATATATAATCCACAAATTGGTCTTGAAAAATACTGCACCGCTAATCACCAATCATAACTGGTAATATCTTTTATAACTATACAGTATTTTTATAGCTAAACAATAAATTACAGAAATGAAATGCTCGCTAAAACGACATACGTATGTTTGTTTGTTTTTTAATTTCGCGCAAAGCTACTTGAGGGCTATCTGCGCTAGCCGTCCCCAATTTAGCAGTGTAAAACTAGAGGGAAGGCAGCTAGTCATCACCACCCACTGTCAACTCTTGGGTTACTATTTTACCAACGAATAGTGGGATTGGCCGCAACATTATAACGACCCCACGGTTGAAAGGGCGGGCAAGTTTAGTGCGACCGGGTTTCGAACCCGCGCCCCTCGGATTACGAGTCGAACTCCTTAACTTGCTTGGCCATACGGGGCCATACGTCATATTAAAACCACTAACAATTGCAAACTGAAAGAGTTAGTCTCAAATATAAAACAAACAAAAACTTGAAAAATATTAGTTTTTCTTTAGTGAAAATCTCATGAGTATTGCAACAGAAAAGTAAGACACTTTCATTAATAACCGTGCCTACTAAAAACTACTTCAATAAAACTGCTCTGTGATGTAGTGCTGTTATGATAGCTCGTTTTTAATTACAATTTCAATAAAATCCTTTCTTTCATGAATGATGTACGTCATTGTAGAACTAATCAAACAATTCAGGAAAAGACCGTAGGCTCAGTAGCTTTCCCATTAACTGTATAGTTATACAACTATATATTAACAGTTATACCTGTCAGGAGGGCGGAGGGTATTTCTGAGAGTATATATAAAATACGATAGTATAAATAGTGATACCAGTAATAGCAGCAGTAAAAGAAATAATTATGATAAGGGTAGTTTTTATATAAACACTTTATTCTACGTTTTGTCGCGTGCAATACGTAAATATCATTAAAGAAGTAAACACACAAATGAAGCGGTTCTCATGAAGATTACTCAGCACGCTTGTTTGTACCAACTAAAAACATTATCTAAATTTAGCAGATCGGACTTCTTTGTTTGTACCAACTAAAAACATCATCTAAACTTAGCAGATCGGACTTCTTTGTTTGTACCAACTAAAAACATCATCTAAACTTAGCAGATCGGACTTCTTTGTTTGTATCAACTAAAAACATCATCTAAACTTAGAAGATTGGACTTCTTTGTTTGTATATAATAAAAACATCATTTAAACTTAGCAGATCGGACTTCTTTGTTTGTATCAACTAAAAACATCATCTAAACTTAGAAGATCGGACTTCTTTGTTTGTATATAATAAAAACATCATTTAAACTTAGCAGATCAGACTTTGTTTGTATCAACTAAAAATATTGTCGAAACTTAGCAGATCGGAGTTTTCTGTTTGTATCAACTAAAAACATCATATAACCTTAGTCTTAAGTATGTCTTAGTACTAACATTTTCAATATTCACACAATTAGAATTAGAATACTGTTTATTTTATACAGCTAATAGGTAGCTAATCAAGAGTACTCACCGCCAACTCTTGGACTGTTGTTTTACTAAAGAATAGCGGGATTGACTGTCATGTAATAATTCCCAGACGACTGAAAGGACAAGCAGGTTAAGTGATGGGAATTCGAAACCACAGCCCTCAGACTGCAAGTCGAATTAATGTTGTGAAATATTATGCAAATTAGGCAGGCACATTAAATGTATTCTTGTGAGTTAACCAACTTATAAAAACCTCGCCTTTAGCTCAGCTCATTAAATCCGAGTGACGCTACTAGCGTCCGGCCGAAAATCTTGATGTACCCATCGGACGGAGACAGCGTCCGATAACATTAATATCTCTTTCACTGAAAACTAATCCAAACCATGTTATTATCCACCTTTTATAAATAGAGAGGTAGTTTCGTTTATTTTGAAACATATTCCAGATCAACACGTTGGGTTTGAGACCGATTTTTTTGTCTAACAGTTTGTTTATTTCAATCGTAAAACAAAGATGGGGAAGGCAAAGAGTCCAGTTAAACATTTTACTGTTGCTCAAGCAGTGAGTTTGTTTAATAAGTTAAGTGAAGACGAGAATGGTGACGACGGTGATTGATCTCGAATGTGGTATTGAAAGAGGCTCTAGTGGTTAAAGTGACTTGGAAGAGTCATCCAGATCCACTTCCAATGCTTCTCAATCAGCTGATCAGAAGGGGGAGTATTGCCCCAAATAGGACTTAGTAATGGTACAAAAAGGTTTTGAACGTGAGTCCCAGCTGGACCTGACCCACCTCTTAGATCTACGTTCGCTACCAGAGCCAGAGATAATGATTGGGTGAAGGTAGATCTGCAAACTAGGTTAGCCACAAGAAATGAGTTTGAGTTTTATGTCGAAGAGCAGGCGTGATCCTAATGTGCACGCTGACATCAATCTTAACTCAATGTCCCTCAAATCTTTACAGGAGATGAAAGTAACGTACTCATTATTGTTGTCAATGAGTTGTTAAAGCATAAGTTGTAAAGAAACCACTTGATCAGAGAGGGTCGGAGCATTTGGACTGGACTTCCTTTACCTACCATGAGCTATTGATGTGTCTTGCAATAACATCAATAGGCATCGACAAACGTCTCTAGTATTCGATAATACGTTGCTACCATTTAGTCTCTCTAAACTTCCTTCTAACACAAAATGTCCAACAGAAGTACCATTGAGACTATTTACTCAACAATGCTTGGTGCGGATACCCCTGATACTGAAGGGAAACAAAAATACAGAAATAAAATTTTATGACGTTAGGTAATAAATATTAAGACACGAATATAATTCTGGCAAAAAAATTATGGATTTAAAGAGCTAAACAAGTCAGTTCACCGGATGGAACAACAATACATTGCTAATTCTTACTCAATATTGTCATTGCTCTTGAAGTTGTTTTAATTTGGAACAGATGGAACAACAATACATTGCTAATTCTTACTCAATATTGCAATTGTTCTTGAAGTTGTTTTAATTTGGAACAGATGGAACAACAATACATTGCTAATTCCTACTCAATATTGTCATTGCTCTTGAAGTTGTTTTAATTTGGAACAGATGGAACAACAATACATTGCTAATTCTTACTCAATATTGCAATTATTCTTGAAGTTGTTTTAATTTGGAACAGATGGAACAACAATACATTGCTAATTCTTACTCAATATTGCCATTGTTCTTGAAGTTGTTTTAATTTGGAACAGATGGAACAACAATACATTGCTAATTCTTACTCAATATTGCCATTGTTCTTGAAGTTGTTTTAATTTGGAACAGATGGAACAACAATACATTGCTAATTCTTACTCAATATTGCCATTTTCTTG
The DNA here is from genome assembly GCA_011833715.1 of Carcinoscorpius rotundicauda. NCBI lineage: Eukaryota > Metazoa > Arthropoda > Merostomata > Xiphosura > Limulidae > Carcinoscorpius > Carcinoscorpius rotundicauda. Next base: position 13,024,695 of record CM022404.1, read on the forward strand.
AAGTTGTTTTAATTCGGAACATTGTGGCTTTTTTGGAATCAGATTTTTCTTCTTCTCGTGGTTGTTTCCTGCTGATCCCTTCATTTATTGAATTATGAGAAGTCTCAGTTGGTCTCAAAAAATGTAATTGATTATGAATAAAATATTAACTTTAATATTCATCTTGAACTGCTCATTAACGTTATCATCATGTCCTGTACGTTATCACCATGTCCTGTACAGATATAGATTTATCAACCATGTTTTTCGTAAATAACAAACTTCAATTTTCAACAGTTTATTTTGCACTTGTTGTGTAGTACAAGTAATGGTATTGGAAGTAATACATTCCAATTGTTTCTGTATACGACACCAAGAAATATCACACATAATTTTCTATTGGTAAACACGGACATAGGACAAAATGGAAAATTTACTTTTGTTACTAAAGGTGAATACCTCAACACCTTGTTAAGGTTGAAGCAACATAGTGTGTAGAAGAGACAATATTATCTTTATTACTGCAATACTGAGCTAATAATACTTCAGGAGCACAATACGTATTGCTTGTGCAGCTTTCTGGTATGAGATTAGTTAAGAAGCTTCGTGAAACAGGAAGTGCAGCCTATAATCCAATGTTGGAGACGTAGTACACACCATTGGATCAATCTACTGTAATGGGATCTAATGTGAGGAAAGTTGCATTGCCTTCCATATCCTTTTCTACACTAATCAGTAATTACATATCCAACTGTGAATTACGGAAAGCATGTATGTTGGAGCCTATGGCACATAGTGAATTCCGTTAAGTAAATTTTCTAAGGTTAAATGAAACCTATTTCATTCTTCGTGATCATGGAAATACTCGCAGTTTAAATTCGCGGGTCTTAGAAGAACAACCCTGAAGTTTTGTAGAACATCAGTCTGTTATTTAATTGTTCATGTCACTCAAGGGTCATTCGTTTTTGTTTGTTTTTTAAGAAAACAACAACAAAAGGCTTGGCGACGTTCAAAGTGAGTGGACACCTTTATCGTGGGTTGATGTATGCTCATGTCACGTTAGAACTCAAACAGTACGGATGTGTTTAGGATGTTTCATACGTACGAGATGGTGCACTGCTTTATATCCACTGTCCAGGACACGAACAGTTTATACCAAATTTTGATTTGGTTGGATCTTCAGCTGATATTTCCATATAGTCTGACTACCACTCTCACTTATACTCACTGATTACTGATGACTACCACTCTCACTCATACTCACTGATTACTGATGACTACCACTCTCACTCATACTCACTGATTACTGATGACTACCACTCTCACTCATACTCACTGATTACTGATGACTACCACTCTCACTCATACTCACTGATTACTGATGACTACCACTCTCACTCATACTCACTGATTACTGATGACTACCACTCTCACTCATACTCACTGATTACTGATGACTACCACTCTCACTCATACTCACTGATTACTGATGACTACCACTCTCACTTATACTCACTGATTACTAAACATGTAACAATTTATGCGAGAAGAAGAATATTTAGACAATGTTCTGGCAATTCTTTGGAAAATGTTACATGTTGGAATATCCACTATTGTGTCATTAATTGAAAACGGTCGAAGTAACGTTGAAAAGTTGCTATAAAGTGTTTTTATAGTGCCCTTCCCAAAAAACCACTGTCACGAACTTACTAAACTTTCCCCGCATGTTTCTAAAACGTTTGGTTCCTCGCGATAACCGTGTTGACTTCTAGCTATCCTGCAAGCGAAACAATAAATGTACAACTTTTTTTCATTGTCCAAAATATTATTTGTAGATTAACAGTAACTAGATCTAAAAGTACATAAATTAATAATTTCATATTCGTAAACCTTCTTGAAAATACACATTAACTATATCAGTTACTGATACACATTAACCATATTAGTTACTGATACGCATCAACTATATCAGGTACTTATACACATCAACTATATCAGGTACTTATACACATCAACTATATCAGTTACTGATACACATTAACCATATTAGTTACTGATACGCATCAACTATATCAGGTACTTATACACATCAACTATATCAGGTACTTATACACATCAACTATATCAGTTACTGATACACATTAACCATATTAGTTACTGATACGCATCAACTATATCAGGTACTTATACACATCAACTATATCAGGTACTTATACACATCAACTATATCAGGTACTTATACACATCAACTATATCAGTTACTGATACACATTAACCATATTAGTTACTGATACGCATTAACTATATCAGTTACTGATACACATTAACGATATAAGTTACTGATACACATAGACTATATCAGTTACTGATACACATTAACTATATCAGTTACTGATACACATCAACGATATCAGTTACTGATGCGCATTAACTACATCAGTTACTGATACACATAGACTATTTGTTTACTGTTAAGCACAAAGCTTCATAATTGGCTATCTGTGATGTTCCCCATTAAAGATAGAACTCTGAATTTTAGAGTTCTGATCTTCCAAACTCACCACTGAGCCATCATGGGATGAACAATAACAAAGTGTGTAAAGTGTTAAGATGAAATAAAATGATTTTCGTAAATGACACGCGCATAAATTTGAAGGTATAGTCTCGATCGATCTCAGTTATGACGCGGATCGCGCGTGTTGGTATTTGACAGTTTTCATGTTGCTGTCAGGTATTGTTTTATAATGACATTCGCTTCTTTGACAAAAGGTTCATATCAAAATTAATTACTTAGTACACTTTTCCTCATAAAACTAGCTTACTTTATCGTAAATGGTGTTTGTTAACCTCAGATCAGTTTCACGGTGTCCTTCATCTTGGTCGTTGAAAGGATTCTCATCAACTAACAAGAATGTTACATAAACGAAAAAATATTCTTAATTTTAGACGACTTGACTGGAGAGAACTGACATTCGTTCTTGTTTCATGTCATAACTAAATAATGTGTATAAAATTAATATTATTGAACATTAATTACTTCAAGTTTGTTAATTACACAGAGAATAGGGCGCAGTTTTAGTTTTATGTATGGCGGATAGGGGGATTCAAATTGCAGAAAAAAAATATCCGCTTTAAAACTCAGGGCCGTGAGTGCGTTATAAGAGTGACGATCAGAGCCCTATTATTTGATTTGATGCCCCTCCTGGCTACTTCTCTAGCTGTTTTCTCTCTAGTCTATCAGTTAAATGCCAAACCCTATATTATGAAATTCATTTTCACTTAACGTACTGGCAACAACTTGAAAATGTTCTTCCCTAACACGAAAGTACTAAGCCTAACACTGAAATTTTGGCTTCCATATTTCAGTCCTTTCAGACACAGCCTGATTGGTTTTAAAATAGATGTATAAAATCACATCTGTGTTTTATCGATTTCATATGATTTGGCTTAGAAAGCTTCGAAGGACCAGCATGGCCAAGCGTGTTTAGGCGTTTGACTCGTAATCCGAACGTCGCGACTTCGAATCCCGGTCGCACCAAACATGCACGTCCTTCCAGTCGTGGGGACGTTATAATGTGTCGGTCAATCCGACTCTTCGTTGGTAAAAGAGTAGCCCATAAGTTGGCGGTGGGTAGTGATGACTAGCTGCCTTCCTTCCAGTCTTACACTGTTAAATTAGGGACGGCTAACGCAGATAGCCCTTTAGTGGGTTTGCGCTAAATTCAAAACAAACAAATACAAAGCTCCGAAGTTTTAAAATATGCCAATTTAACGAATAGTACACTGAGAAATCAGTCTGATAGCTCATATCCTGTAGTCATTTATAATATATGGTTAGTTTAGCGAGAATAAAGTTTATTTATTTTTCCTTCGAAAACTCTGAGTTTTTTGTTTTTCTTCTTTTTCAAGTCCAGATTTCAGATCATAGCTTTATTTCTTGACTAATTTGAGATCTAGTTACAGCCGCGTCTCTTGAGGATTCCGTTTTTATTTTTTTTATTTCAAATTATGAAGTTGCACTGCAGGAAGTACATTTATTATTTCTAAATTCTACCTGTAATTTATATTTGAAACGTTTAAGAACTAACTCCAGGTTTTTAAATACACTTCAAAGGAAAATTAATTAACTACATCCTATGAGGAAAGTTGTTTTTATTTCAGCTTTTCGCATTTATTGGAGAAACTGTAATGCAACATCTGGTACTGATAAAAACCAGTGTGTGAAAACTTGTCTACGTAATTAAATACACTGTTTATTGTCCTTTACGTCAACGGTGTCATGGCAAAAGATGGATTATTTTCTTGCCGTTCTAACGAACATTTTAAAATAAAGTTATAAAAAATGAAATAGAAAATCGTTAAAGGATATGATATTCTGTCCTGAACAGCATAGATAAAATCGTTAAAGGATATGATATTCTGTCCTGAACAGCATAGATAAAATCGTTAAAGGATATGACATTCTGTCCTGAACACCATAGATAAAATCGTTAAAGAATATGATATTCTGTCCTGAACAGCATAGATAAAATCGTTAAAGGATATGATATTCTGTCCTGAACAGCATAGATAAAATCTTTAAAGGTTATCAGTGATGTCGAGAAACCCACTTGTTGAGAATTTTTATATGCAAAAACGGCTCGTTTGGGTTCAGAAAATATTTTAAATAGAAGAGCGAACAACGTTTCGACCTTCTTTCGACTGAAATTCTTTAAAGGTTATGATATTCTGTCCTGAACAGCAGTATGAAGTAAAGTGCTCAAGATCATCGAGTTCGAACAAACTCAAAACAGCTGACCAGAGGGAGAACAATCGAACATATGCAGACTGTACTCAACCGAATAGCGAGGTTGACCGTCAGAGTTATAATGATTCTCACAGCACAACACTATATCGAATAGCGAGGTTGACCGTCAGAGTTATAATGATTCTCACAGCACAACACTATATCGAATAGCACGTTTTCTCCGCACGTATTCTTGTATGTTTTGTTTTTTGTAAAGATGTTTCTATTTTTAGTGAGTAACTCATTAGAACAACGGAGAATTTTTGTATTGTTAACGCTAAAATAAGGGTTGAATTCCTCTCGGTGGACACACAGATAGCCTGATGCGGCTTTGCGGTAATATAACTTCCAGCGATATTTAAATAAACAAATGGTATGAATATAAATACAGTTCAAAGAAACTACAACTATGGTCGATGCCATCCTCATTATAATGTACAATACCATTTGATATTGCACATGTTTACTCGACTTTTACTAATTTCCTAAGGTTCAGTGAAGAAAACTATTTTAGACAATTTCAATTTCCATTTTAGAACTTTACGTTCTACAATTTGACAAGTTTTCTTTTTAACACAATCAAAATAGAAGAAACAGGAATCATATTTCTTGAAAAACAAAGTCATGTAACTTCGTGCAGTTCAGTGTAGCGAAATATTCAGTTTCGATGCTATGCACAAAACAAGTAACGAGATAAAAGGAAAAAGAAACCTTACGAAGAAATACAGTAAGGTTGTCTTCAGAACCCTGTTTACTTACGAACCAGCGCAAAACTCGAAGGTCTTGCATGTAAACACCATATAGCACTAAACATGAACAAAACAACTTACGACAATTTTTTCTTGTGTGTTAACAACTGTATAAAATATTCCCTTAAATTAGAAACAAAGGTATTTTAGAGTAGAAAGTTTAAAGATAACATAATAGGTATCTTGTCATAAGTTAGCAATAACTTAATTACCATTGGATTAGTCTGTTTTTTTTCAATAGTCGGTTACTACAGTTGGTTAACACCGTCATTAACTAAATGTGTTAAATTGTTTCCTGTGTAGTCACGTTTTCATGCGACATTTTAGTGTTAACTCGGTAACATGTGAATCAATGAAAACAACTGTGTTTTATTTAATAAGGTAACAATAGAAATAAAAGTTCCAGTGAAACATTAACCGTAGGAGATAACGATTTTGTTTCACCATTACAAGCAAAGCAGTTGGCTGAAATCCAAAATAAACACTTACTAAGATGTGGAAAACCGCACTATATTATGGATTGGTTTGCTTTTGTTTTGTTTTTAATTTCGCGCAGATCTACTTGAGGGCTATCTGCACAAGCCCCCCCCCCTAATTTAGCAGTGTAAGACTAGAGGAAAGGCAGCTAGTCATGTGTGAACTAGCATCCACAGCTAGTCATCACTACCCACCGCTAATTCTTGGGCTACTCTTTTACCAACGAATAGTGAAATTGACCGTCACGTTATGACGTCCTCACGGCTTAAAGGGCAACCATGTTTGTTATAACGGGGATTCTATATTCTGTATTAAAAAAAAAATGGTTCATTTTAGACATGACAGCACACGTTATATGATTAAAATGCAAAATACGTTCATTCAAACATATGAAAATCAATGCAATGAGGTTCACAATCATCTTAACATTGACATGAAGTGAGAATCGATTCTTTACAGGAACGACACGTAAGCTATGAACTCTTGGATTTATGGTTCGGGCATGTTAAGTTCTGGAACACACCCAGTCCAAATATGAAAAAAATACAAATTAATTTATTAGTTAAAGTATTTCTAGTATTATTCTCTATTATTATATCATTTGTTTCTGATTTCGGTCACAAAAAGACTGTAATATCTCTCACTTACAAGGTTTGTTTATCTCGCGAGACAAGTACTAAACCGAAGTTTGAGAAAATAGTTTTAGACCTGTTAAATTAAATGTACAAGCACGTGGTATACTCGTCAAAAATATTTTTTAAAAAAGATGAATATATTTCAGCCTACAATAAAGTATTGTATCGTAGGATGTGTCATAAAACTTTAAAAATTTCAACAAACGGCTATCAATCATTTATGTACAAGGCGAAATCTTGCTTGAGAGAATGTTTAGACTAAAGGAGTATACTTAAAAGGCGTTATTAATGGACTACATCTGTATAGGAAAGCTTGGACAACGTTTTGTGCTGTTAGCACGGATCTTTATCAGGACCATATGCTCTAAACATGCCTCAACATACTCGACACGTCATAATCTGAGGGTACCACGATACACCCTAAATATGTCTTGATATACTATGAATATGTCACGACACATTCACTATACACATTCCACGATGTATTCTAAAGACTTGTATGAGTATTTGAAATGCTAACCATCTGTAAAGGATTTAAGTTTGTGAAGAAGCAAATAATTTTTATAGGTCCTACATTCTATGTAATTTGACATAGAATACAATTATCAACCCATTTTAGCCCATTCCTAAATACTTCACTGCTAACTATACTACAACATACTATTTTACTTTCATTAATGACCTTCTTGTTACATAAGTGAAACACACACTAGCTGCTTCGAATATTTCCATTTGATAATTCGGGTCATACGTCTTGAAACTATTAAAATAAATAGTTCTTGAGACCTAGGATTAGTATTGGTAATATTAAATAAATATAAAGATAAAACAACAAACAAAAACAATGCAACCTAAGACAACAGTTCATTGTTGACTAGTTAAATTATTTACCCTGATTTATCAGTTTAAAATTAAGGAATATATATTTATGCCTGTGCTGAGAGAACTGTTTACCACAGTCTGTACTGTTGAAAAACTGACCACAGAGAAGACAGTCACTAAGCAATAGTCCATACTACCCATGCTAAGGAAGAGACTACCGCTCTTACACAGCATCCACAACTTTTAATGTGATAATGTGTGGCTTCGAACTGTCTGCTTCAAAATCCATCACCCTAAAGAATCACATTCAATCATATAGAACGGGTCTAAAGACTACGTGAAATCACTCTATACAATTCGCAGGAAATTCCAATAGTAATTAGAAAATTTTGGATCATTTGTAATATTTTTATTTACATGTTATTTAATTATTAGGAAACTTGTAACTAATACAACAACGGGCCTACAATTTAGTTCGTAAACAGTTAAGACTTTTGTTTTAAAGAAATCCAATAGGGTCCATCTAACAGTGGATATGTTTCAACTAAATGACTGAGTTGTAATCCACTTCATAAGCAGTCGTATATAGTTAGTTAGCTCTTATTAATATACAACCCCAAAACTGGCCTGTTAAAGAATCTGACCTAAGTCTGCAAAGAAATCTGAACTTAGCCAACAGTATAAATATATTAGAATGCTCTTGTAATATCTGCTTTTGTTGCTTTAAGCGTATCGAGTTTCCTCTAGAAACATTTATATTACGAACATACCCTGTCAGTTCAAAACGGAAGAGAAGAGTTCGAGCCAGGAAGTTTGAAATTTACGAATGACCAGCTCTCTACTAGACTGAACATAGTCCTCAGAGATCGAAGAGACCTAATCTCTGAAGGCAGAATAGGCATTGACTATAAGAGAAAAAAGAAAACTGGATGAAAAAATGGTAAAGTCAAAATCTGGTTCACTGAAGCAAGCAAACTAAGTCAGATGAAAACTCTTTTTGTAACACAAAACATTCACAGCGTTGAAACTCGAAATCCAGTACAGTAAAACACACACAAACACAAAAAACAAAACTTATTCCTGTTTATTGTTCTGAAGAGAGTATTTCGTATCAATACAACATAATCGTTTTCTATACATTTACTCTCTTTCGTTACATTTGTTCATCTCATTGGAGGTGAATTTGAAAAGCATATTTTAAACAATGAAGTTTTGAGATGAATTGTTATATTTCAACACAATATTTAAAACAATTTAGTTTGGAGATAATTATTTACATTTCAAAAGAATATTTAAAGTAATAAGGTTTGGAGATGAATCATTACATTTCAACACAATATTTAAAACCATAAAGTTTGGATCATAAGAAGTTTCGTCTGTCTGTTGATTTATTTGTTTGTGAATCTGTTATCTACCACTGGGTTAATTGTTGATATTGTCTTTCTGTCTCCAAGTTTGAGAGAAGAGTTTCTTTAAATTATAAATTGAATACCTTCCACAAATTGGTTTTTAGCTATCATCAACGTTACTAAGCCTTATTCGTACTATTAAGTGAAATGTTAATACTGAGCTTTTTAAGAATGATGTCTCAGGTCATGCATTGCCCTTGAAGCTACTTCTTCAAATTGTCCAACGTTCCAACTCTGATTACTGTGATTATCATTGTAAAAAACTTTTGTGAAGAATAATCAGTTAATTTGATACCTTGCTATTAAATCCTTACTAGTAGACTTTGTGGTAGAAATGGTTGGTATGATCTTAGTTTCTTTAGCCATCTTTCTCATTTCTCATGAAGACAACAACTGTTTCCAGGTATCATTGCAAGATTTTCAATTATAATCTTTAAAACTTCAAATTCTACAATGTTATACTGATGGTGATAACAAAAGATAGGAGATATTTCCAATTTTATCATAGTGTATTTATGAGTCAGAAGATTCACTTTCGTAGCCACGGTTTCTTCTTCACAGCTAGTATCTCGTATTCACGTGCTTTCCTAAATGCTCTGCAGTGCACGTTTTTTAAGCTTACCCAGAGAATACTGAAATGAATTTCTTGAAAACACGTGGTTATTTCGTCTATTTCATTCAACAGACTCGCTATAAGAATATTCATCTTCTGAAAGGCCTTTTTCAAATCTTCATTCACCATTCTTTTCGTGGCAGCATTGTTTTGCTGAATGAATCTGAGTTCGTTGTGAGATATAAGTCGGATATTCCTCACGAACATCTCCGTAGCTTTATCCATTTCAGACACTCAATATGTCGCTTGGGAAGAATCGGCTCTTATTCGATGCCTCAACCACTTCCTTAACTGATATAAATCATTCAAGTAAAGTGTAGCTACTCTAAGTAAAATAAAGTGGGATTTGGTTGTGAGATAATATGCAACATGGCGCTAACGTGTTCCCTAGCGAGTGTTATATGCACAATATGTTGACGAAATGCATCACAGACTTATGTAGTTACTAACATTAATGGCTACATGGTTTCTAACAACTTGTGAAACATAACAAAAGTAAACGTAAATATTATCGGTATTCAAATTAGCCTCACAGATTACTTTTTTGGGGTTTCCTATAAATTTTAGAATATGAGCGATTTCTCCCATTACGTTTGTAGGTGCATTACACTGAATTCTGTAAAAGGCAAATATACCAACAATATTTAATGTAAGGCAATAAATAGTAAACGGTATGTAACTTTAGAAGTATGAGAGACAAAGTAAAATTATAGAGAAGGAAAAAATTTGATTGGACCGAACGTAGTGATAATATCTGTGCTAACTAGCCATAGGCCTGGCAAGGCCTAGCGCGTTAAGTTCGAAATTATGGATTTCTTGTTTACGTAGATGTCCTTTTAAATATTTTATTCAGCTAACATTTCTGTACCACAAGTTTTTTACAAAATCGTGTCAAACTCAAATTCATACGAAATAGACAACCTTAAGAATCTATTTCAAATACTTTGCTCAAAATTTACTGCAACGTATAGTAAGCATCAAATGTTCAGAGTTATTAAAATACTGTAACAATTTTATGGCGTTTTTGTCGCGTTTTAGTAAGTTGGATAAAATGAGAATTTTAAAGATGTGTAAGTTGAAATGAAAGAGTTTTCAAAAGTCATTTAACGGGGATTTTCAACACATTTAACGATAACATAATTAGGAATTAATAACTGAAATTTTCAAAATAAAAGTTGAAATAATTAGTCGGAAAAATGGACCTTTCTTTGAAAAATAGAGAAAATCTTCAAAGCAACTTGAATACGTTCTAATATTAACCACCGGTGATGTTGCTTTAAAATAGTACTGGATTTATTGTTGTTTTGAATAAAGCACAAAGCTACACAATGGGCTATCTGTGCTCTGCCAACCACGGGTATCAAAACCCGGATTTTAGCGTGTAAGCCCGCAGACATACCGCTGAGCCACTGGGGGCAATAGTACTGAATTAACATTGTAAATAAAACGAAATGTTTGCTTGTTATATCGCACAATAAAGAATCTGTGATTTGTTCAGTACAGGAAGACGAAATAAAACCATGTTTTTATGTTTTCCAACATAAATGCAAAGTTACTATGGAAAAGTTTGTACATTGCCCTAAAGAGATAAAATTCCATTGTCTATGATATTAATATAGTCGTTATTAGATGACTAATATTCCCATAAAATCACACTAAAGCATAGAAAATATATTTTAACATGAAGATTTTAATCTCAGAATACTGGCTATGTGCTCTCAGTTTTCGCTCAGTTTCATTTATTTGAAAACTCTTGCAAATTGCACAAAATTAAAATTTCGCATTCAGATATATTTCGATAAACCTGTTTCTCTTAAACCTAACGTTTCTTGTCTAGCTATCACCAAGGAGGAAAATTCTTATTCACGGTTTTGATCTGTCAAACAAATTTAAATAAACTTTTTCTTTCTCTCTGTCTAAGCATATTTTGAACTCACGATTTAACAGCAAAAAATCAACTTAAAATGACATTATGTTATATTGGATAAAGTTAAACATATTTTCGTAACAGCATTTCTTAGATTCTGAACACAGCTAAGTCATATCGTGATATTAAATGTTAATTTACTGAAAAGAAAACAAGAAAAAAAATTCGGCCTGCTAACATTACAAGAGATTAATGTCGCGGTTGGTTTTTCATAATTCGTTGTTTTAGAAATACCTGAGGCCCGGCAGGGCCAGGTGGGTTAAAGCGTACGACTCGTAATCTGAGGGTCACGGGTTTGCATCCTCGTTGCAGTAAATATGCTCGCCTTTTCAGCTCTGGGAGCGTTATTATGTGATGGCCAATCCCACAATTCGTTGGTAAAAAGAGTAGCCCAAGAGTTGGCGATGGGTGGTGGTGACTAGCTGCCTTCCCTCTAGTCTTGCACTGCTAAATTAGAAACGACTTACGCTGATGGCTTTCATGTAGCTTTGCGCAAAATTAAAAAAAAGAAATATTTGTTTTCACGCTAAAAAGAATGTACTAAAATCTGAAATAGGCTTGCTAGCTTTACAAGATAATCGTATCGTGTCTGGTTTTTCGTAATTCATTATTTCAGAAACTTTGCTTCCAAACGTGTAAAAGCTTCACATGCCAGTCCCTCCTATGAGTTACCATTTGTTTAGTTCTCATTTCAAACCGAGTATCGGAGCTTATTTAAAGCGCGGATCAATATTGTTAGGGTAGGAATATGTGCAACACAAGATTTTAACGACGACAACATCTGGTGGTTACGCTTGGCCTTAAACAAAAGCAATGTTTCTATTGTCGTTAAATGATCCGTTCAGTCCCTGTAGGAATCCGCACAACGTACCATAGACATCGAAACCACTCAATATGAAATAATGTAACTAACTGTCAGTCTTAAAGAATATTTTAATTAAACGATACGAAGTTTTAATATTCCCTTACACGGACCCCTTGGCTAATGACGTAGTTAATTAAAACTTATTTATTGGTTGATTTTAATTTTACACGTCTGTACCAACTTTTTGTATGGCTTTTAATGTTGGAAAACACACATACGTACAAAGAAGTGTGTTTCATAAGAAGGATCTCCAGTTCGAAGGAATAAAAAATTATGGTCTTTGAAAATTTTATGTGTTTGTAGCTAAGCACAAAACTGTATAATGGATTCTCTACACAAGTGTTCCATTCAAAAATAAGGTTATGTTTTAAACGTAATTATAAGAACCTCATAAACGAAGTATTATGAGTTTATGAAAACAACTAAACGATATTTGAACCTAATAGTGAGATGTAAAATACAAATTACTGCGCTTTTAGTCTGTCTCCGTGAATGAACATTTGGTTATAGTGAATATTTCAAGACATTTCACGTCAATGTGGGCTGATTATTTCGTTTGTTTGATGGATTTCGCGAGAGCTACTTAAGGTCAAGTTGCACTAGCACTCTCTAATTTTAAATTTTTAGACTAGAGAGAAGGAAACTAGTCGTCACCGATCATCGCCAACTCTTTAAATTCTCTTGTAAAATCGAGTGATGAAACTCGACAGCCAATCTTATTAAACACCCACGGCCTCAAAGTGCGGAACGTAATTCTTAGGTTTTGTAGTAGCCATCCACGGAACCTTAAATTCATAGTCTGGCACAATAATCACTGACCATTCAACGTTCAATATGGACATCACAGTCAGCAAAATCAGGCTTACACACAAAACATAAAATCAGGGTATTGATATGGCCCAGAACCAACAAGAATCAGTTCAATAGAAGAATCGTCCTAGGAAATCTCCGCGATTAGAAATGACTTTGTGGGATACGGTAAGCATGTAAACTTGGTCGTTTAGATATTCTTTTATCAAAATTGTGTTGAACCAGTTAACAAGATGGAAGCAGACGTGGTCATCTATTTATTTGAAGTCAGAATATCAAAGGCACCATATGGTAGCACAAACGTCATAGGTACGGCTCGTATGTTGTATGGAAATTTGCAGAATTCCAAGTTTCATATGTCTAACTAGTTCTGAGTGAACGGGACTTTCATCCAGATTCTCTTGAAATAACATAGAGGTAATTTTTTTCCAAATGTGATGGTCATTCAACTGGAGACCGTATTCACACTTCTGCTGGTCATCTGTTTGTTACTTATTGTAATCGAAATGTGCCTCATTGGGAGGTTTCGAAGCCTTTCTAACCTGTTGTTAAGTTGCGGCTGCGAACACCTGATTCAGTGTCAGAGATTGTGGTGCACTAGAAAGTGTTCTACATTCTGCTTACGACATGTGAAGCCGATTTACAATATCTTGCTATGAACGACCAGTTATAATCAATGAACAGTTTTTCACAAGAAAAAGATATCCAAATTAACTTCCTCGAAGTCTTTTTATAATTCATAAATAATTTATAGAGCCTTAAGTTTTTTAATTCATTTCAAAGTGACAACTGGGACAAAACAATGGAAGATGGCTGAAGAACCTCGATTTTGCTTTTCAGACCATAAAACATCAGATGGAATATAAAGTATGATCGACATTATTTTGTAATGTTACAAATTCTGATCGTCTTTTGGTCATTTCTTACAGTATAAAACTTTTTCTTAACATTCGAATAATAAAAGTAAAAGAGGACGAAATATAACAGTTCGAAAAATATCATAGAAAGAAAATATCACCATCCGAGTTATGTATATCTTTGAACCCCTTCTGGCAAACATACTGTAAAGTTTTCTGAAAACCCAACATTAATTAAACAAATTTCTCCGAGTACTAATTTAATAGGAAACGTGAAATAGCTAAACCTAGGCTTGGCTTATACACGAGAAACCGAGTACTATAAACAAAACGTACACCAATAGATTTGTTTTCTGCTCTTGCACGTGTCATAATTGTATCTCTTTGAGACACATCGTATTTTAGTGCACGGTGTAACTTTGTGAATCCCACGATTCACGGTTTCATTTGCAGTTTTCAAATATTTACTCCCATAAACTGGAGGCGTGGGTGTGTTATAGGAGTAGTATTCAAAGCTCACTGTTTGGTCAGATGGGGAAAGCCCATCAGTTGATAGTAAATTCTATTAGTGATTAGCCAGTTAACCAGTTTAAGATTAGGGAAGGCGCAATTAGCCCTTTTGTCATGTTAGCTAAATTTCTAAAACCATACGACAGTTTTTAATCTGTTTAGTCGATAGGTGCAAATTTTCAAGTACAGTTGTTTAGCATAAGTGTTGATAATTCTGTAAAATTCAGTTTGAAAATATTTTGCCTGATACCTGTGCTGTGTGTGTAAACCTGTGTGTGTGTTTAATGTGTATAATACATATATATATATTGTACAACTGAAAACGTTGGTCTAATTAGTGTGGAATTAAACTACCAGTAGTTCGCTTCTGCTGTATACCATATATTATTACAATAATATATGGTCACGACAATTCGTTATATATGTACTGGAACGCTAGTGAGCCGCGTGCCACGTTTCGTAGTTACAACGCTATTAGACAACCATTAATGACGCTATCGTGTTTGTTAATTTAAAAGCTGTATATGTGACGTCGCTTCTTGAGCGACGTAGGGCATTCGGACAGGTATCAATAATTTGACACGTGTTTACCATGCCCATGATTACTAGGATGAAAAGTCTAGTGATATGTTCACATGTAATCACACGTACACACAAACGCGCTCATTTGCTAATGTCAGAAGATCTGTACATATGTATGTACCTACGACTATGTATATATATATATATTTAAAGCCCATTATAAAAGGTAAGCGTTTAAGTAACGTGGAAAGAAACCAATGTGTTCAAAATTGAAGCTTTATTTAAAAAAAAGAAACACATTGTTTTCGGAATATCAAAGTCGCTTTCCACCCAGTAGCGACTCTATCAAGGGAAACAAAATAGCCCTCCCCCCCAAATACAAACAACTTCATAATATTAAATGTAAAAATACACCGAGAAAAACTGGAAAAATTATTACCCAGTTAAATAGATCAACAAATAAAAACTGATAACAAATTCTAAATCTAAGTGTTTAATTTCTAATATTTTGGTGAGCTAATAAAAACTGATAACAAATTCTAAATCTAAGTGTTTAATTTCTAATATTTTGGTGAGCTAATAAAAACTGATAACAAATTCTAAATCTAAGTGTTTAATTTCTAATATTTTGGTGAGCTAATAAAAACTGATAACAAATTCTAAATCTAAGTGTTTAATTTCTAATATTTTGATGAACTGATAAAAGCCCCCCAGTAGCTCAGCGGTATGTCTGCGGACTTACACGCTAAAATCCGGGTTTCGATACCCGTGGTGGGCAGAGCACAGGTAGCCCATTGTGTAGCTTTGTGCTTAATTCAAAACAACAACGAACTGATAAAAACTGATAACAAATTCTAAATCTAAGTGTTTAATTTCTAATATTTTGGTGAGCTAATAAAAACTGATAACAAATTCTAAATCTAAGTGTTTAATTTCTAATATTTTGATGAACTAATAAAAACTGATAACAAATTCTAAATCTAAGTGTTTAATTTCTAATATTTTGATGAACTAATAAAAACTGATAACAAATTCTATATCTAAGTGTTTAATTTCTAATCTTTTAACAAGTAAATGGCGATATAAACATTTTACCAAAGGTCCTTAGAGCACTTCACTAGTTATAAGTGTCTAAGTCACTTCATCAGTTACAGTTATCTAAGGTCCTCTGCTAGTTGTGTCTACGGCTTTTCACTGTTTTCAAAGTGTCTAAGGCACTTCACTATTTACAAGTTTCTAAGGCACTCAACTAGTTACAAGTGTCTAAGTCATTTCATTAGCTACAATTATCTAGGTTACTTCACTAATTGTGTCTGAGGCTTTTCACTAATTATAAAGCGTCCAAGGCACTAGTTACAAGTGTCTAGTCTGATTGTATTTCATTAATAACAATTTTCTGCTTTCTCACATTCAATCACCCTACGATCTAATTAAATAGCCTTTGTCCACTTCTTACTGTGTGATTTCCGTAGCTAATCTTTTGTATGGCACTTTATCAAAAGAGGTTTTGAAAACCTAAACTAGTTCCACACCTTTTCTATCATTTTAAGGTATCTTCTGAAAATAGATAACTGTTTAGTATGACAAAATTTACCTTTTGTTAATCCATGTCTACTTCCTTTTATCACACGCTTTTTCATTCAGTTTTGTACAACACTTTTATCGCACTCTTTAGAATTCTATCCAATCTGATCTACACATCTCAGCCATCTACTTATTCTCTATTGACCCGAAAATGAAAAGAGTAATGCTTTCATGCATGGTCTTTGAGTTCCTATAAGACTCTGTGGAAAGCCTTGTGTGGTCCAAGTGAGTTATCTATTTTGAATCTTGTAACTTACCATTGAAGGATTAATATATCCACGATTCAGAGCAATTATAATACTCACCAAAGAACGCTCAGAGTCAAGAGTATTGCTATGTCATGTTGTAAACATATAACATTAAAAAAACACTTAAAATGCCAGCCATTTCATTGTCTTTAACAAAGCCTTTGCTGTTGATATCCTTTAAGGGTCCAATACTCATTTCGATATTTTGCTTATCTTTCGAAGCGTTGATGAAATTTTTAATAAACCCTTTTTTGGATTTACTATTTTTAACATCAAACCCTCATCTTTTTAAGTTTTGTATATTTTCCAACCTATTTCTCAATTTAAACATCTTATACTTACATTTTTTTTTCTGATTACGTCTTTAATAAACCAGTTCGTTTGAGATTTTGATTTATACTTTCCTTTTATTGAAAGTATTTCCGTCTTTAATAAAGTGTTTTTATTTTTTTAAATTATTAAATGTGCTCGCGATCCCTGCCATGTCATTAACACGATTTACTAAATGATAAAACTTGCTTCGTGATCCCAAAATTTAATTTCTGAAAATTAAAATGCTGGGTATTACTAGCTGCGTGCAAATACTAAGCTGCTACATAATTACTTATATCAATTGATCATTCAAACAAATATGTAGCAAATGCCTTTTAATAATAAGAAGTACGAGGTAAGAACAATTCGAATTACGTGACTAAAGAAAAATTATCTTCACATAGTGATGGATTTGTCACCCCAGCTATCGAGGTGATGCGACGCTGCGTGACTTGAAATACTTTATGTATAACAAGGACATTAGCTTAGTGGAGAAGGCGTCACAGAGGATTGGATTAGTATTGGATCATTTTGTGGATTATTTTATTGAAGTTCTTAAGCCATCTTATCTGAAAGGGAAGTAATGCTCTTATTTAAGCTTGCACAATTGTCTTTGGGACTAATATAATAAATACCTATGACGTCTTTGAGTAATATTCTGAAGATGACAGGTTGAGGGGACACAAGATAAAGATTTTTAATGGACATTTTGTGCTCCTGTTAATATGAAGCAATTTTTTTAACAAGATAATTGATTTTGTGAAATGAGTTGCCGTCGGAAATAGTATGAATCAACACTTTGCAGGAGTTTAAACATGGAAATAGAAAACTCCTAAAAACTAAAAGCTAGTTTTAAGTTTTTACTTCTCGAGGTTGTATGACGGGGAACAGCCATGAGAAACCATATTATCCCCTGTTGTCTGTATATTACATTGCTACAAACACATAGGTAATTCTCTTATAAAATGTGGGCCAGAACAGAGCTTGTAGCAATTGTCAAGAAGATACATGATACGATATTTAAATATGAACATTTGAACTTTATATCTCAGTATTTTACATTCCAAAGACACACTTTTTAAAAAGAGTTCTCTTGGTTCGTAAACTGAGCTGTATAGAAAAAAACTAACTATTGACAATGTATATTACAAGATTTTAGGTAAGTTTCTCTTGCTATTATATTACGTTGACACACAGAAATAAAACAATAAATACTGTATTGTAGCGTTCAGTGGCTGGTGGGTCGATCAAACAAAGCAAAACTAGCTTTAAAGAACTATTAAAATCTCTACATACAAACTCTTCATTCAGTAATTCAATACACTAGCCAGTTTTCCGGAGCAAATTCGTACGGATTAAAAACGTAAGCAAATGACTGGAAATACCATCTTCATGACGAAGTTGTTTGTGCAAGTCTAACGAACTTTCTTGTTTGTTGGTTTGTCGATACTTCATTACATTTTATCTAGTAAGGAGGTGTATAATGTGTGATCATAAAATCAATATTTCAGGGCTTCCAAGCCTCGTGCTGTATTGCATCCAGGTCTTTAGAGATTGCAACGAAAAGCTGTGATTCGTGGTGAATTAATTTTTATTGGTGCTCTGAAACTTTTAGAGAAGCTGCCTAAAGCACCATGGTTACAATAACACAAAACTGAACACAGAAGTATTTTACGAAGTACGTGTATCCTTAGAGAAGCTGGTTAAAGCACCATGGTTACAATAACACAAACCAATTATTGTTGGTTTTAGCACAAAACAACAAAATTGGCTTAATACACTTTGAATTGAGCTCTGAACTTTTAGCTTTGTAATTCCTTAATCTTACCGCTGACCCGCAAGGAGACAACTCTGTCACTTCAAGGGCCCGGCATGGCCAAGCGCGTTAAGGCGTGCGACTCGTAATTTGAGGGTCGCGGGTTCGCATCTCCGTCGCGCCAAACCTGTTCGCCCTTTAAGCCGTGGAAGCGTTATAATGTGACGGTCAATCCCACTATTCGTTAGTAAAAAGAGTTGCCCAAGAGATGGCGGTGAATGGCGATGACTAGCTGTTTTCCCTCTGGTCTTACACTGCTAAATTAGGAACGCTTAGCGCAAATAGCCCTCGTGTAGCTTTGCGCGAAATTAAAAATAAATCAAAGCAAAAACTTAATGCATAGTGCGTTCATAGTGCGTTCTCAAAATACCATTTGAATACAATACAATTATAGATCGAGATTTATTCTAAATTAGCAGTTTAGTTGATTTTTTAACATAACCTATTAAACATTTGTACACAATAGTATCGATGTTACAAACCTTGATACATTCTATATTATTTACGAGTATTTTATAAACTCTTAATTCGTTTTCTCTTTCAATCTAGATGCAGAAGCCAACCCTGATGCTAAGAGGCTTTATGATGATCTTATATCTCCTTACAATAAGCTGGTTCGCCCTGTATTAAACGTCAGTGAAGCTCTAACTGTTCAGATAAAGCTGAAACTGTCACAGTTAATTGAAGTGGTAAGTGACGTTATCTTAACTGTTACGACTCTGTTTCACACTATCAAATGGTAAGTGACGTTATCTTAACTGTTACGACTCTGTTTTACACTATCAAATGGTAAGTGACATTTTCCTATTGTTGCGACTGTTTTATAGTTTGAGATTGTAAGCGACATTATCTTAATTATTATGACCCTTTGTGATGGTTTAAAATAACTATATATGCGTATTTAGTTTTTATAACTGTATCGGCACAAACACTTTAAAACTTAGAGAATGAGTTAGGATTTAACTTTGAAGTTAAACACTGGAAAATTAGGTTTGAAGTGCCTTTGTATATAAGAATGCGAACACCCTTAAACGCTGTCTATTGAGCTGACGATAACGTCGGTGGCCTTTGAATTTTACAATAAAGGTTTGTGGGTATACAGGAATGTCTGCAAATGTCAACATTCCATGTGTACTCTTCTCTGATACGCTTGTATTGCAGGCCTGATTTCTGAATTTTGATTTTTTTTAGTGGAAGGTTACTGTTGATTCAACAAAAAGAGAGAATAAGACACTAAACCTAAACCATACGGTTACTTTTAAGGAAGAAGTTTTGTACACCGTCAAATTTAGGCAGATCCTTCCTTGAGCGACTGAGTAAACGCTGTTGTTTTTTAAACTTTTAGTTATCATAAGGGCTTGTTTTTAATTACACACGATCATGTTTAATTCATCTTTTAAATTAACTTTAACGCTTAGTTAAACAAGTTACTTGTAAATATTTTGTTCAGTATTTTATTTTGTAACTAAATACGTTGTACTGAAACTGAAGTTCTGATGAGGACCGGATTGTTAGTTTACTTAATTAAAATATTTTAAGTTTACTCGTTTACTGGATCAATTTATTGTTGATGGGAAAGAAAAACAGATGAAATGAAATAAAAACAAAACAAACTCCTTTGTAATTCTTGAAGACGTCTTATTTTTAATACCTGAAGAAACCATCACATAAACATAACACACCAAGCTTCAGGGTTCTCATGGTGCATAATACAGACCTTAAACCAAACGTGTTTTTGTTGTTATTGTTGAATGTGTGTGTGTATGTTAATTACAACTTCAGTTTTATGTTTCTCACAGTAAAATGACTACTTTTCTCTGTAATACAGGAAAGTATGGAATTGTTCAAATCCCTTATACAACCATCTACATTTAGATACACAGAAATGTGTAATAGTTTGCAGCATACAACTAATTAGTTTGAAAGTTTAAGAATATTCTTATGCACAGTTGAATGAAGTCTATTAAACTTGAGCTTAGAAACAGAACTGCCGTTTCAAACCACGAAATTTTTATCAGTGCGTGAAACAAATTCGTGCACGAAATAAACTGAGGAAAATTTCATGAAATGTTCCTTAAATAAAATAACACCGACACGTATGAAGTTTAAAACTTGAAGAGGTAAAGAAGTACATTAACAGATGTATATACATACATGGTATACAAGGTACATCTTAGTTAAATAGTATATGAAACATCATATCGACCTTCTAATATATTGTATGAGCAATAGTACCTCTTTACATTTGTAAGTCCACCATTGTTAAGTAATAAATAAGTGCATATATATCGGCATTCCTTATCCCAACAGCTAAAGATAACTTTGTTTAATGAACTATAAAGAAGGCACTTCCTTAATCGTATTACTTGCTTCTTAGAGAGTACACCGCTTGTACAGCGGTTAGTCTACGAATTTACAACTCTAAAATCACGGGTTTGATTCTCTGCGGTGAATTTAGCTGGTAGGCCGATGTGGTTGTGCTATAAGAAACACACACACGCTTTTCAGAGACACCGAGTGCCAGTATTATTTCCTATTATCATCTTTATAAAATAAACTTCAATTTTTTTGAATATCTACTCTATTTTATCCTAACCTTAGACCACCAAGTTGTTTAAGAGAGCTCACTGTTTCCTAGATTTATTTGATCTATTTAATTTAATCTCTATAATTTACCGTCTAATCGGTTAGTGCTTCAAGGTATATAATTCTTTGGCATGTTTCCCTCGCAAACAAGAAATTAGGACACAGTTACGATTAAGTTATTTTGTGTGGGTCTTTAATCAAAATTATTCGAAAGAGTTGCAGCTGTAATATACTTCGGTTTTAGTCCTTACGTCATTGAGTTAATTTCCCCAAAATCTAATAATCTTTTCCTCTGTATTAGAATGGCAGGGGAAAATATTATGATAGACGTCTATCTGATCATACACCTCTAACTTACTTAGACTATGTGGATTTTAGCCATCAAACGTAATTACTCGAGGTAACTCGTATTTTACCCCGAATTATACTTACGTCATTTCTCTTAGATACCAGTTCTCTTGCGAGTGCCCCCCCCTGCAATAGCACAGCAGCATGCTTGCGAACTTATACTGCTAAATCTAGGTTTCGGTTCCCGTGGTGTGCAGAGCACAGATGGACCCTTGTCTAGCTTGACTACAAACAAACAAACTCTTGTGAGTGTAATACTTTTCTTACGGGCAATAGATTACTAGCTAACAGAAAACGCTAGATGGATACTGGTGAGGTACCGTCGATTCAAACAGAACTAAGTACTCTACAAAGGTTCAAAGCCCTAGATTTGTGTATTTTTGTTTTAGAATTTCGTGCAAGGCTCTACAAGGGCTATCTGCACTAGCCATCACTGACTTAGAGGTGATATACTAGAGGGAAGGTAACTAGCAAATACTACCCGTCGCTAACTCTTGGGCTAATCTTTACTAACAAAAAGTGGAATCGACCTTAACATTATAGCGTCCCCATAGCTGGATTACGAATCAAATGTCCTTACGACTAGACCATGCCAGACTTTTAAAGGGTTAAAATGAGGGCAACTATTCAACAGTACCCTCTCCAACACATGGACTACTCTCATCATAGGTTTAGAAGAAAAATGAAGGCAACAGTACCCCCTCCAACACACGGACTACTTTCATCATAGGTTTGGAAGGCAACAGTACCCCCTCCAACACATGGACTACTCTCATCATAGGTTTGGAAGGCAACAGTACCCCCTCCAACACATGGACTATTCTCATCATAGGTTTGGAAGAAAAATGAAGGCAACAGTACCCCATCCAACACATTGACTACTCTTTTCATAGGTTTAAAACGAAAAGGTGGACACGACACCATTCTCAACAGCAAATACCAGTTTATTACAATGTATTAGGTGTTCTAAAGCACGTTCATAAGATCACATTTAATGCCATTCAAACTGTATTTAAAACTATTTTCGGACTTTGTTTTCTTCCAGTAAACTGTGCTGAAGTGTTAAATATTACCAAACCATCTTCCACTCGCCTCGTAGAAAGAATATCTTTATTTTTTGTGAACTTTTACTTCAACTGGCCCCCCAGTGGCTCAGCGGTATGTCTGCGGACTTACACGCTAAAATCCGGGTTTCGATATCCGTGGTGGGCAGAGCACAGATAGCCAGCCCATTGTGTAGCTTTGTGCTTAATTCAAAACAACAACTACTTCAACTGAAACGTGAAGGTTACTTGTCACTGAAAGTATTACACCTTTCAAGATAATGACTTTGGAATACATGGTACTATTCCAAGCCACGTTTCTATGTTTTGTTGGCACTAGTTCCAGTTTCGCTATAATCTGGCTAATTGCACACTTTTACGCACTGTGAAACCATATTAACATATATTTTAATAAATCAATTTCCAAAAGTACAGGTAAAAAATACAAGAGTAGTTCGTGTCCCGGACAACACAAAAATTAGGGGCTCGTTTCCCCTCGGTGAACACAGCAGACAGCACGATGTGGCATCGCCAAAGGTAAAAAGAACACTCAACAATAGTCCTAACAGTTACATCACAAGACACGTAAAAAGAAATGCAAGGAATTACATGTAAGGGTGAATAAAACATACTATTTTTTACTAATTAACTAATACGTATGTATATTATTTTATGTTTCTGGTAAGATGAGTAACATTTATCATTTATTTTTCATAAACAGATACAAATTACTACTAATAGGCATACAGACGGCCTATTTGCTCAAGGTGAAGAAAAATTGTAATAGCGAAAAACCTAATGAGATGGATGGTTTGTTTCTTTGGGATTAAGTGTGTTTGTGGTTTTTTCTTATAGCACAGCTACATCGAGCTATCTGCTGAGTTCACCGAGGGAAATCGAACCATCGATTTTAGCGTTGTAAGTCCGTAGACTTAGGGCTATACCAGCGGAGACGTGGGTTAAGTGAAAAGTTACATAATAAGCTATATGTGCTTGACCATCACAGATATCGAAACCCGGTTTCTAGCGGTGTTAGTCCACTGTGCCACTGGGGAGCAAAAATGGCCGAAAGGCACATCAGTGTAGTTTATGTTAACATACCTACAGAAAAAAAATAAAGAAGGTAAATGTCTAGAACAAAATAATTTCAACTACAGACGTACAACCATGTTCCAGAGGTCTCTCTGAAAACATACAGAAGAAAAGTAAGAACTGTATATAAAAGCAAGAATGTATTCAGAAGCCACTATAAGATCGCTATTAATGCTCATCACCACACTACCTAGAACTACTTGGAGAGGAAAACATCATTCGCAACGTCCTTTTGTGAATGTGAATTTCAGTATGTTAGGAAAACAAAATTGTTTGTTTTGAGAAAATTCATGCAAAGTTACACAAGGATTATCTGCACTAGTCATCCCTAATTTAGCAGAGGAAAGGCAGTTAGTCGTCACTACCTACCACCAACTCTTGAGCTACTCTTTTACCAATGAATAGTGGGATTGACCGTCACATAATAACGCTCTCGTGATTAAAAGGGCGAACATGTTTGGTGTGATGGGGATTCGAACCCTCGACCCTCATATTACGAGCTGAGTGCTCTAATCACCTAGATATGCATGGCCTTTGGAAACAAAAATTCAAAAACAGAAGCTAAAAAATGAGCGTAGTAGAGATATGGAAAACTCATACCAAAAAGACCCAATATGGCCAGGTGGTTAAGGCACTCTATTCATAATCTGAGGGTCGCAGGCTCGAATCCCCGTCACACCAAACATGCTCGCCCTTGCAGCTGTTGGGGTGTCATAATGTTATGGTTAATCCAGCTATTTCTTGGTAAAAGAATAGCCCAAAAGTTGGCAGTGGGTGGTGATGACTAGCTGCCTTCCCTCTAATCTTACACTGCTACATTAGGGACGGCTCGCGTAGGTAGCCCTAGTGCAGTTTTGCGCGAAATTTAAAACAAATGAAACATACCAGAGAAGAATATGAGCATTGGATAAACTGAAATAATATCTAAATAATATACTAAGAACCATATGTGATAAAAAGGAAGATATACTTCCACATTTATTCAACGTAGCACAGAAGGCAGAAAAATTTAAATATACCTCTTGAACACATTAAAAAGAGTCAGTATAGGATAAATTTTTGCAAAACCTCGGATTAGCGCACGTTCATTTTATTAAGAAAACTAGGACTGAATTCCGGCCACAACAATACAATAATAGTTGCTCTCGAAACTTCTCTGAAGACATCAACAGATTACACTATATAACACAAATTTTGTTCCTGGATAGTATGTGCTATTTCTTAAATGTTTATGTTGTAAAAGTACAGAAAATGGCCATTATTCCCAAACTTTGCTTTTGTGACCTGGATAATGAAATTTAGAAATTAACCTATTTTCTATGTAAAAACTGGCAAATTTGCACATTTTCATTTACATAAGGTCTGAATAAAACAACACATGAATCAAGATTTATATGTATTTATACTAAAGTTATAAAAAAATGTTTAGAAGTGAGTAATTTCTCGAGATTTGCGACTGTAATGTAAATCACTTTCACCTATCAGCCCCTAAATATAGTCTTCCATCACGTTTTCATTATGGGCTCCCAGATCTCAAAAGCAAAGCTTGAAGAAAAAAATAGGTCTTTTCAATTTGCTTTAGGCATAAGCAATTGAGAAATAATACTTTCTGTCCAGGAACAAGAAAAGGTAAAATTTTGTTACATAGTATTATTAACCAAAACGTAGAATTAAAATAACAATTGATATCCGATAGCCACAACCTTTCCATATTTTACTATAAAATTATGAAACTTATAAAATATTGTCATCTTTAACACTGGCGCACCTCGTGATGAAAATACTTTATTAATAAAAATAATATAGTAAATTTAGAAATAAATTACACTAGTAGCGATAACAGGCTAACTAATATATTACTAGGTCATAGGGGATGTATAAATTAGTAGTAAATATTCAGTTTTAGGATCCTAATTACATACAACTATTATTAGATGACATTCTGATATTTGGTGGCTGAACTCAAGTTTCTGTATCCCAGGGATATATAGAAACAATTATAATTCAGTAATTAATTATTTCATTGAACTGCCTCAAACTGTAAGTTCTCTTGTTTCACTAATTTCAGTAGACAATGAATTTGAAAATCAATGATACGTGTACTTTTGAAATGTTTACTGAAAGTTGAATTAATAGATTCAAATGAGCAGACTTAATTATCGTTTGAGTTTTGTAACCTTCCATCACTTGTTACATCATAGTGAGTATTTTTTTTTCTCACAAACTTAGGGTAAATAACGAACCAAAACATGTCTGTAAAAGCACTCATTTTCTATGTAACAAACAACGGGCATTTCAGTAGCAATTAGTAGAATTAATTACAGTAATTTTTCGTAATTGTGAGCCACTTGTTTGTTGCTGTAACAAAGCAAAGAAATTTTTCTTCGTCTGTAATTAGGTTAAGTCTTACTTTTCTTTTTCGTAAAAAATATCAAAGTAGTTAGGAACTCCAGACGTGTACCAAAACGAGAAGTTTCAGTTTGACCAGTTGTCGGTGATTAGTTTTAAAGAAAAGGTCATGTGATGAAATATGTGATGTCAAGAAACCAACTTGAAGTCAAAATGTATCTCAAGACGGCTGGTATGGGTGTTAAAACTTTTATTAAAATAAAGTAGAGAACCTAAAGATGACCTAAGAAGGTCCAAACATTGTTCTCTACTTTATTTTAATAAAAGTTTTAATACCCATACCAGTCGTCTTGAGATGCATGTGACGGAATAGTTTCACAGGTTTGCACCAGAGGGCAAATATTTCCAATATGTGCTGCAAGGGATGAGTAGTGTGTTAATGGGAGAAGAAAATAGTAAAGTGCGACACGATGGGAGAGGGTGATGATATTAATTTCATTTATAATGTACTATGAGAAATATATTTTATACTGAAATGAAACGATCAAATGCTAGGTGAGGTCAAATATCTACTTTACACTTCATAACAAAGTGCTTCTGAATACGTAGAATTACAATTTTACGTTTTACACTTTAGATATTTGTATAGTACACTTTATAAATATTCATTACTAGTTTACCATACAGTCTATATAAATCTGAATTGTACTGTGTCATATCCCTTCATATGTAAACTATTGACACTGTAGACAAAAGTCTAGTTATTTATGTGTAAAAGCACCAACTTTGTATATAAAAACGGAAATGGACAGTTGATTTCAGTTTTTAATAGCAGTGCATTTGAACAGTTAAAATGAATATTTTGTTCTGTTGTGTTTTGTCAGGTCTAAAACTGAATATTTTATCGATGGTCCAAGTCCACGTTGAGCAACTTAATTCTGAGTTGATACTGCTGCGCCACGCTTAAGCTAACAACGCCTTTCTTGGCTAGCTTCACGTAGGTTAGAAGCTCACTTCTTATCAATAATGTCCGAAATAAGTCACTGAAGTTGAGTGGCTCGTAATGGTCAAAATCTATAACATTCCTGATCAAATGGTGTAGTTTTCTGATAAATAGAGGTTAATCACAATTATAGCTTCCTATGCTTATAGCGTACAGACTGTAACTGTCCAACAATAATCTCTTCATTTCTTTTCTCTTGGCCCGATATGGCAGGGTGGGTTAAGGCGTTCGACTCGTAATATGATGGTCGCGAATTCGGATCTCCGTAGCACCAAACATGTTCGTCCTTTCAGCCATGCGGGCGTTACAATGTTTTGGTTAATCCCACTATTGGAAAAAGAGTAGCTCAAGAGTTGGCGGTGGGTGGTGATGACTAGCTTCCTTCCATCTAGTCTTACACTGCTAAATTAGGAACGGCTAGCGCAGATAGTCACCGTGAAGCTTTGCGCAAAATTCAAAAACCAAAGGAACAAATATTTTATCTTGCCTTCGTGTTTTATATATCATTCACGCGTGTTTCAAAATGTTTCAAAAATATTTTAGCCCGCTTTCGTCAGACAAGTATTGTTGACATACATTTACATATCACAAATGTTATACAATTTTTGAGAAGAGGCGGGACTAGTGCAGCACACAACTACGAATATACCCCAAGGGCAAAAAAGACAAAAGCTAAACAGAAACAAGCACATACACTAAAATAAATGTACAACGGTAAATCAGTTACAAATATATATTAATTTAATTACATTCTAGTCTTAAAAAGGACATATTTTTATTAACTTACAGCATTCAAACTATGCATGTAATCTTATGTAATATATTCATATCCATACACTAATTTAACAAATATGCTGCATGTACAGGAAACAATTTGTCACGTATATATAAACAATATATATATATATATATATATATGTAAAATATTCAAACTATCCATGTATTATGATATAATTCATTTCGAACGAGTCTCTGAGTTATTATATTACGTGAGTTACGTATTACGATTTCATACAGCAGAAAATGTTAATTATAATTTAGAAGTTAAGTAAATGTCGGTGTGTATTAAAGTTACGATATTTGCCAAAAAGATTGATACACACAGTTTTCTTTCTTTATACAAGTGTATTTTAATATACAAACAACAATACAATTAATAATAACAGTTTACATACAAGAGTCTTACAAACAACACTGAGTCTTTTGTCTTGTCGGGAACTGTATATTTTATCAACATTCACGAAGAGCGAATTAATTCTATGTTAATTCACAGATACACTTCTCTAGACGGCTTTAAACACACTTAAGGTTTTCACAGGTAAGGTTTTTCTAATATTCTCCTATTTCTATCTCCGCGTCTTGCAACAGCTAGACGTTATACTTATTAAGCGAAATTTTCGATCGTTCAACAATATTCGAAGATACAACAGTGTTTTCGTGAAATATATGTTGATTCTTACTCTCGAGAATCTTTTACAAATTTAGAGGACAGGTGGGTCTTGCGTAATACATATTTAATAATATACGTTACATTCATTAAACTGAAACAAACGCAGCTATTAAAATGAATGTATAATAGTAAGTCCTTTATAACAAATACATATATTTCTTATAAATCACATTAATCAACTCTAATCTGGTACACATACGGTTTACATACATGATTATTTGTATACATAACAAGTTGTTTTGCAGATATCTCGTCCTAAACGATGAGTGTTTTCCTTGTTAAAACAAGGACTAGTAGCAAAAGGAAATACATTTCATCATAACAATTCATCAGTTCTATATGTTCTCGCTTAACTAATCATAGAGGTTATAGTTGTGTGAGCTTAAATAATAAAGTAAAAACTTACAAACTTTATAATCTTACGTGGAACCTATTTAATATAAACTATAAATAAATAAGCAACATGCACAAAACAAACATTAAATGTGTATAAACACAAACCGTCTGCGATGAATATTATAACAGACAAAAAACACGGGCGATTGTTTTTCACACACGCACCGACACTAACACGTCACGAAATTCTTATCATCAGCTTTGAAATTCCAAGAACAAGTCGTTTTATTTTTGATCTTTTGTTATCACTATGCTTGAGAATTTCCACAATTCAAAAAAGCCTTGACAACTGATAATCCAAAAGTAGAAAAAGTGCTATTTCGGTTTTGTTTCTTTTACAAAAGAAGTAAGTGTATGGATACTAGGCTTCAAATAGCGTAAGTGTATGAAGGTTAGGCCTAAAAAATGTGAATTTTAAAACCACAAGTCAGGGCTAGAACTATGAAATGGATTAGTACCAGTGCGTTTATGAAAACAAATCGTCAGTGTTTCTTGTTTAATATGATATTCGTCGCAGGCAATTCGACTGTATAAAAATTTTAAATTCTTTTTACACACATTACACGTTCCTTTACGCTATCTTATATCATACAGTATACTATATTATAATATACAATATATTAAAAATCACAATGATTTTCCTTTTTAAGTGAGATAAGTACGTCAAAAATGTTATAGTTACGAAACGTCTCGGCGGTTTTCTGTTTCACACTTCATACGAATATTCGTTGGTAAAAAATAGCCCAAGAGTTGGCGGTAGGTGATGATGACTTTCCTCTAGTTTTGCACTGCTGAATTAGGGAAGGCTAGCGCAGGTAGCCCTCGTGCAGCTTTGCGCGAAATTCAAAAAGAAAAAGAAAACATACTTCAAAGTAAAGTTCTACAAAAAATCATAGAAGTTATGATATCCTATTGGATGGTATGACAAAATATAGAATTGAAGGTATTGCTATTTACTTCTCGCTTAGATCCCATAATAGAAGATCCGTTTTAAAAACTTTAAATAGGTGATTTGATTTGTTCTAAGTAAGTAATTCATTAAGAAAACCGTCTGACAAAGCACAATACCAGTGTCACTATATGTGACTGGATCATGACTGTTTAATATAGAGTTTAATATCTAGAAGGTAAAATCAGACGTAGATTCGAAACAAGACTATATTGTTTATTTATTTTTTAATTTAGCGCAGATCTACACAAGGGCTACCTGCACTAGCCGTCCGTAATTTAGGGGTGTAAGACTAGAGGGAAGGCAGCTGGTCATCACCACCCATCGCCAACTCTTTTACCATGAAATAATGAAACTAACCATCACTATATAATGCTCGCTCAGCTGAAAGGGCGAGCATGTTTGATGTGACGGGGATTCGAACTTGCGACCTTCAAATTACGAGTCGGGGCCTCAACCACCTGGCTGTGATATATGACCCACAATAAACTGAATGCTCTCTAACTGGTTATTTTTAGTTTGGACACAAAAGTAGCAAGAGTTTGGATGCTTTAGGTGAGCAAGAAAAACAGTCCTTACTAAATAGACTGTAAATTAAGTTGACACAAACTGTAACAAAGAACAATGGATCAGAATATTAAACTTCGTTATTCATTTAATGCTTTTATATGATGTACAACTAGATTTTAAATGCTTTATTTTAATATGAAAAAGTCTTGTAAATGGAATGTAATTTAAATTAACATGTTTACATAGATATATAGGTATGATGTACGCAACACCTAGAGTCAATAATTCAGAATAAAGCACAGCTACATACGTCAATATGAATATGGGTCATAATTTCAGGTCTACGTAGATTGTAAGTTACATTAAGGTATAGATATGAAAAGGACAGATATCTAGAATTTACATACTGAGTTATCATGGAAAAGAAGTCTCGTAAATTATAGTTTAAACTGATAAAACATCTTCATTAAGTATACTATGCAATTATTCAAAGCTTAAAACATAAAATGTTAATTTTAAGGGCTTCCAGATGCTATGCAGACTTACAAAGTTAAAAACCGGATTTCAGTACTCGCGGTGGGCACAGCGTAAATAGTCCATTTTACCAGACTTTATTCACTAAAAAAATGCACTCAACAAATAACAAGCGTTCTCTAATACACAAGAAAGGCGTCTGTAACCGAAATATATCTTGTATACGTTTTGCGAAAATAAATAAAAAATTCAATATTCAAATTGGTAATACAACGTAAGAAACACATACTTCTATTCTCAAACAAACTTTATAGTTTATAGTGTTTAAGTAATGTTATTAATTTTCCTCAGGTAATGTCCCTCAGGTGGGTAATAATTAAGTTTACGGACACAAAACACTTAATTAGTGGTTCGATTATCCACAGTGGACAGAGCACATATAATTCATTGTATACTTTCCTTTGTGATAAATCAGCAACACGTCCTTACACAATTTATATGACTAAATTATTTCACTGTATTAATCATAAAAGTTATATTTGTGTGAACGTAATTAGTGCTGTAAAGTATAATGAAGGGGAGAACATCATTCAATGTCCCTACCGTGAAACTCAACGGTTAGTAACCCTAAAGTATGGGATTCGATTCCTGTGGCTCACTGTGCAATTTTGTCTTGAATCAGAGTGTCATAAAATATTAGCAAGCAGTTTAATTATATTTTATCTGATTATTTACTGTAACATTTTTATAGGGGTCGCTCAGTTTTAAATTGACAAATGGAATTTTTCAAATACTTTTCTTAATCTTTAGTAATTGAAAAGAAGTTAACAACTTAAACACATCGAGAACAAAAATAGTACTGCACGGGTCTCAATGAAAAATAGTGGTGCACAAAACTGATTGAAAGACAGTAGTGCACGGGTCTTAATTGGTAAATAGCACTACACGGGTCTTAATTGGTAAACAGTACTACACGGGTTTGATTGAAAGATCTTGGAAACTGTCAGGTGAAACACGTGTGAAACAAAATGGAAAAGTTATTCTTCCAAAGATCTGACATGATAAAAACGAGCGATCTGGTTTAAGGATACTATACATAGAGAGACTCAGATGAGTTCATTCATCTTATGAGGTTGATTTTTGATGTGTGTCATGCAAAATAAAATACCCCATAGCAGAAAGTCTACGGATTTACAACGCTAAAATCAATGGCTCGATTTATCTCGGTAGACACAGCAGATAACCCGATGTGGCTTTGCTGTAAGAAAACACACAAAATAAAGCTAACAGTTCCAAAATAATCAAATATACACCACGGATTTATTTCACACATTCTTCATCTATTAATTCCGGATTCAAAATCAATGGCATGTGAATATAACATTTTGCATCTGTCCCTCCCACAAGTCACTACCCAAGAGGCTTTTCATCGAATACTATAATTCGTCAGTTGAGTTGAACAACAAGAAACAAATGTTACTATTAAACGCTATTTATACATGCTGCATACTATATTAATTTACTTTTATCGCTTCTCTTATGATTACTGAAAGTTAAATTACTTATCAGACATTAAAGAAGTGATACAAATGCAGTGTAATTATTTAACACTTGTGATACATTACATTTTAGTCTTCCACTCTAATTAGTTATTTCGAAGGCAGATAAAAATAATACTGTTTTAAGTCACTAAGTATACTTTGTAATATTAGACATTATGCATATTGAATCCGTTTCAAAGGGCCTCGGTTCAGTTTGTTTGCTTTGAAAGTTTTGTGTTAGCTGTTCACACTTGCCTTATGTACAGATGAGCCGAGCTCCTATGTGAATGGCATCCTAGTGGCACAGCGGTATATGTGCGGACTCACATCGCTATAAACTGAGTTTCGACACCTGTAATGGACATAACACAGATAGCCCATTGTGCACCTTTGTGTTTAATTTTAAAACAAACAAGCTCCTCTGGAAATGAGTTCATTTTCATGGTTCACTTCCATGTTTCGTCAGCACTTGGTTCAACTGGTGATCACACAAGTCGGTTAGTTTTTACAACCGGACCTTTAGATTGTCCGACGACGTTTATGTTGGTATATTTTATAGATGACAGTGATTCGTGAAACCATTTTGTTTGCGTATGGGCGTCAATAGCAGTGTGTTGTTTTCTAATCTGTGGAGTAACAAATAATGTGAAACGCAAGGCAAGAATGATGACTGGTCATCTTCATCGCAATGAAGAAACGACTGCATTTCGTGAGAACAACATGAAGACGACACCGGCCGAGCGCAACTGATGATATATCTGAGGACATGAACCAAGGACAATGAAACGTTTGAAAGTGACTGTGTTTTGTCTGATTTCTTTATTGTTCCCCTGAATGTATTATCGTTTGTGTATGTGTATCTTATTGTTCTATTGTACTCTGGAAGCTACATGAACAAATTTATATAGTTTCCAGGTGAAAACGAACAGAATTTCTCGCGTTATTTATATCCAAGTTTATTTAACGAGCCGTTCGGTTCGTTTGCCAGTCGAACTTTTTTGTTGACTCCGTTCTCCA
This sequence comes from Carcinoscorpius rotundicauda, assembly GCA_011833715.1. Classification (NCBI taxonomy): domain Eukaryota; kingdom Metazoa; phylum Arthropoda; class Merostomata; order Xiphosura; family Limulidae; genus Carcinoscorpius; species Carcinoscorpius rotundicauda. The sequence continues at coordinate 13,058,374 of CM022404.1, forward strand.
GTCGAACCAAGCTGAGCTGAGTTAAAAAGTCCTAGTGTAACAAATCCGGTAAGCTGTGTTTACAAGACTTAGACTCGTGTGCAGCTATTAACGTCAACTAAAAAATACCCAACTTTCTATGCGCAAGGTCGTCGTAGCAAATACTCATAAAATAAAATTATAAAAATAAAAAACAATAGTTTTTACTTGTTTAATACGCATGAAACTAACATTTTCCTATTCTGACAACATGAATATTTATAATTTAATTAAAATCAATAAACTGTACACAAGTTTGACTTATTATTGTTAAAGTTAATTACAACTTGGTTTAAAGACTGAAAAAACCCACGCACATTTAAACTCTCTAAGTTTTAAACCGAAAATAGTAACGTAGGGTATTTCTTTTTTATAGGAGAAAAGTCGGTCTATCACACTTGTGGTAAATGTAGCTTAGTGGTTGGCCTGCCGACTGTCGATCACAGGTTTGTGTCCCGTTTCTACAAAAAAAAACATTTTGCTCTTTAGTGTTATTGGTATTGTAGGAGCAATAGTGAAATACCAATATACGCTTAGATTAGCCTGTTGCGAGGTGCTTTCCCTTTAGTTAACCAATTTAAAAACAGGAACCACTAGAGCCGGTAGCACTTACGCAGCTTTATGTGATTATCCTTATGAACATTTTTCTGTACAATTAGCACGTGCGCCTTAACGTTTCAACTATTTCTTATGATGTATCACATATATTCAACTTTTTTCTAATGTAGTTTGTTACTTTTTAAACTCGTGCAAAGCTACACGAGAGCTATCTGCGTTAGCCGTCCCTAATTTAGCAGGGTGAGACTAGAGAAAAGGCAGTTAGTCATCACCACCCACACACCAACTTACCAACAAAGAGTGGAATTGGCCGTCACTTTATAATGCCTCCACGGCTGAAAGGGCGAGCATGTTTGGTTGACGAAAATCAAACCCTCGGATTACGAATCGAGCGCTTTGACCACTTGGGCATGCTGGCTATCTTTATTTTCTCAAAATAAAATACCCAAACATTAAACGCTTATTGGTTGGTTGTGAGGTTAACGAACAATTTGTTGTCCGAAATTATTCTTTCCTTTCCCCTCGCAGAGGCACAATTTCATATCCTTTAGAAGTCAGTCTTTATTTCACCCGTCTAACGAGCTACTACAAGTAGTGAACGTACAGACACCTTTCTTACTTCACCATAATTTTCTTATGACGCTGGTGATATTTTTGACATTATTTGTGAATTAGGCTAAAGGAATCATTGTATTCTTTATTGTATATTGCAAGAAACAAAACAAAAACTGTTTTATTCAAAATTCTGCTATTTAAGCGACTCTGCAACAACTTATGTGTGAGTAACAGATATTTCACACCGTGAGGTATGTCCACATTCATTGTTTTGAGCAAATTATCTGCGACTAGGCCTAAATGCATCAGCACGTTTTCACACTCATGCAAAAAATTGTCGTCTGCAAAGTTATGCGTCTACATAATGTATGCAAGGCAAAGGTCTTTTGATCCGACTTTAAAAGCAACATAGTTTCATACCACAAGATACGCTATCGGCCAATCAGAGCAAATAATTTATGTTAGGAGGTAGAATGATGATGTGATGCCTGCTTGTTTATCAACAAAACTAAGTAAAGATAAGGAAAGGCGAATATAATGATAGCATAAAACGTTACCGCTGATTAGTGTTAACTCCAACTATATTAGTGCTTTGTATCTTACCTCTTCTGTCTACTAAGTGCTTTACATGCTATATGATAAGGTTGCGTTATTATAACTGATAAGCATACCCATGGCAAAGACAACATTTGTTTAAAAGGTTGACTTGTCATACAGCAAGGTAGCATTACACTAAATGCTAACTATACTTTCCCTCGTTTTTTTCCGTAGCTGCTTTAAACAGTTAAGATACGAGAGCTGTTCAAAAACTACGCGGACTGACGTCATAAAACAAAATGTACTTTATTTAGAAGTTACAGGTCTGGGACACCTTCAAAGTACTCTCCCCCCAACGCACACACTTATCCCAACTGTGTTTCCACTTGTTGAAACAGTCCTGGTACGCTTCTTTTGTAATGTCCTCCAGCTCCTTCGTCGCATTTGCCCTAATCTCGGGAATCGTCTCAAATCTTCTTCCTTTCAAGGGTCTTTTGAGTGTGGGAACAAGAAAAAATCGCAAGGATCAAGGTCAGGTGATTTGGGAGGTAGAACAGTGATCGAGTGTTTGGCCAAAAACTCGCTATTTCTGAGGCACAAATTTCGCAGCAATGCGGTGCATCTTCAATTTTTCTGTCAAAATCTCGTAACAAGATCCAACTGATATCCCACACTCTTCAGCAAGCTTCCTGACAGTCAGACATCGATTTGCCCGCACCAGGGTGTTGATTTTGTCGACGTGTGGGTCGTCAGTTGACGTGGAAGGACGTCCAGGACGCTCATCATCTTCAATGGACTGTCGACCATTCTTAAAACGTTCATGCCACTTGAAACATGCCGTACGCTTCATAGCAACATCACCGTAAGCCGTGTTAAGCATAGCAAAAGTTTCAGTCGCAGATTTTCCAAGTTTAACACAAAATTTCACAGCAAGTCGTTACTCCTTCAGGTCATTCATTCTGAAATCCGCCAAACGAAAAAATCGCACTTCACTTAAAACCGCGTAGCTAATACACAAATGAAGATATCTGCAATCGAGAAATGGCGTCGTGATCTGTGCGAACCAAGCGACACCAAGCGGATTCCCTGGAACCAACTGGAGCAGCGCAACTCAAGCATTCCGCGTACTTTTTGAACAGACCTCGTACTAATTTACATTCACGAACTCCAAAATTTATACAAAATAATACCAATCAAAATAAATTGAAATGCTGTTTAACGAAGAAGAAAAGTGACAAAATACAAAAAGAAAAAATAAATATCTAAGTTTCACCCAAAACTATTCGACTACGACAATTGTAACCAATATTTAAAATTTTAGAACGAGTAAAAGTATGAAAACTGGTATTTCAGACATTTTCAACTTTAAAGTTTAGGATGCCGTGTGTAACGTCGATACTTGAACACATTTTAGGTTAATTTAGTTATATACATCTGGGAGGAGAAAATTCGCCTTACCAATTTTTTCGAACTTCCTTCACGCCAATCATGCTCGCCCTTTCAGCCGTAGAGACGTTATTATTTACGGTCAATCCCACTATTCATTCGTGAAAGATTAACCTAAAATTTGGCGTTGGGTAGTGATGACTAGTTGCTTTCTCTCTAGTCTTACACTGATAAATTAGGGACGGCTAGCGCAGATAACCCTCGTGTTACTTTGCGCAAGATTACAAAAACAAATAAACAAATATTATTAAAAAAAAACAAGTTGCGCTCTCTTCTGTGATTTTTTTTTTTTTTACAGTTTTGCCACAATTTTCGAAATTGAGTTTACTTCTATATAGTTGAATTGTTGGAAATGTGCCGTACATACAAAACATCAGAAAGACAAATGGACTCATAAAAACAAAGAACTCCAGAAGTACACTTATAGGAGATTAAGTCCATGTCACTGACATAAAAGAGGCCAGTGAATTACTTATTTATGTCAGAAAATGGAAGTAAAACATATCGTCGGGGTTTGAACAACACAGCCCAGTACGGTGGTTATTTTCTCTTATTTACCACAAGAAATGCGAAGCTCTATAACTAGAGAGCCCTTTTGGGCCTCTCTTCATGAGGGACAAATTGGGAAGGAGTATTTGTTTGTTGAAGTGAGCGTAAGAACTCCAAATGTTATATTTTATCTACGTTTTTGTTTGTGCTACGATGCAAACAACTTTAGGAATGTTTATAAATGCATAGTTTTTACCATCATTCTTACATTAGCCGTTTGCAGCACTATTCGTTCTTAAGGCGCTTATGCTAAGATTATGATTTCATTTGCGTAATTTTAACGACAATTTTGTCGCTACTGTTTGGTTTTCACTTCTTGTTTTCAACAAATTGATTAAACTTAAATTTTCAATTCACTTTGTTCAGCGTTTTAGATCACTTTATCTGAAAGACACTTCAATATAATTAATAATGTAGCTGGCAGAGTAAAATGTCATTTCTGTGAAAATTAAAACTCATAGTTAATAAACTAAACGAAGGATCGGTTGAATGTAGCGAACTACATTGTAGTAAATTGAAATGCTTTCATAAGCTTAAAACAGAGGGCGCTATTTCCTTTTAAAAAAACAGAAAACTTTTAAGACTTATCATAAACAATAAATAAAACCTCATTATTAAGTATAAAATAGCAAAAACTTTCAAAACTCACGGTTGGCTAAGCATACACGTTACGAAATTAAATTTCGTGTCAACGTGATCTAAATTTGAAAGTTAATTACTGAAAAATTGTCACTCGGCAAATAATTATGTAACTAAGCCTATCAGGTAAAATATATAAAAGTTTACAGAATTTTATTTGTTTAACTATTGGTGTAATCCAGAGTTTAAAATTATCGAAATATTTCGTGTAAAAGTGTTTAACTAGTTTCAAACAAAAGTTACCGAGTTAGCTAGTTTTCTTCATTACGTTATCTTTCAAGGTAATTACTGAATTACTCCAGGTCGGTGGTTTCCCATATTTTGTAGTACTTCCACCCATGCAATTGGAACAAATGTTTTTCTTTCACTCTTATCAAGTATGTCTCCCTGTTAGTACAGCGGTAAGTCTACGGATTTACAATGCTAAAATCAGGGATTCACTTCCTCTCGATGGAGTCAGCAAATAGCCGGATGTGTCTTTGCTATAAGAAAGGCCCGGCATGGCCAGGTAGATTAAGGCGTTCGACTCGTAATCTGAAGGTCGCAGGTTCGAATCTCTGTCGCACCAAACATGCTCACTCTTTCAGCCGTGGGGGCGTTATAATGTAACGGTCAATTCCATTCTTCATTGGTAAAAGAGTAGCCCAAGAGTTGGCGGTGAGGGTTGATGACTAGCTGCCTTCCCTCTAGTCTTACACTGCTAAATTACGGACAGCTAGCGCGAAACTTAAAAAAACAAACAAAAACAAAACAAGCTATAAGAAAAACACGAACAATCTTTATAAAAAACCAAAGACTCCATTTTTATGTTAACATAGGTCTCTTTCGCACACTTTTTGAACCCTGATTTCGCACCCCAGGGACTAAGGCTAACAACCCTGGCTAGAAAACTTCACTCTAGGTTAAGGATCTGCAAGCTATTGTCCGCATTCGTCCCTCATTCCCCAAACGAAGTATTACATCCATCCAATCCGCTGTGGTCCTAAAAATGAATTCAAGTTGGTAACTTTATTTTAGGCCTGATTTCGAGCGATAAACAGAATCAAGTCTCACACAAATCGCTGTGCCCTTCACGACATGATTATAACTTAAATAAAATAAACGTTATTCATAGTTCATTGAGTTTTATTATTATTATTACCTTAATTTATTAACTATAAAGATAAATGTGGCCTTCATCTGCTCACAGATATGGCCTCTGGTCTCTGTGCGGAAAGAGGTTGCAGACCCATATTCACGGCGCTCTATACATCTAGAAAAAAAAGTGAACAATTACCTCGCCGCTAAAAACAGTTGAATCGAGTCAGACGAAAGTTGGTACACGTTTGAACTATAACCCAACGTAGAAACTATTAGTTGTGGAAGCATGGTTAAATGTCAAGTAATTACAAGGTCAGAAAACTCCAAACTATCCCTATCTGCTAACACAGGGTCCAGTTTTTTCTTGGCGGACTTATATGTAATATTATTCATTATTATTTTGCTTTAAAAAGACGATGTCTGTAAATAATGACGTCATACCGACACATTTCTCTGTTTATTGAGATTTTAATACAGCCAACGCTGTGTGGCTCGACTGAGTTTTTCCCCTCTCGGTCTGTGGTGATTTCACTTCTCACGTCATGTTCATGTAAATTAAAATAACAACAACAAAAAGGCCCGGCATGATCAGGTGGGTTAAGGTCCTCGAGTAGCTTTACAAAATTAAAAAAAAAAATTACTGAACAGTTACGTTTTTCACGACTAGCAATCTGCAAACAACAGTTAAACGGATTAGTAGCTTTATCATAGAATTATCTATTACTAAGTAATATCTTAAGTCATATCTATATCTGATGTCTCACTCTCTTCACAGAGATATGAATCTTCTGGAAACAAAGATAAACACATAAGTCATTTATTTAGGAGCTAATTATTAATAAGTATTCTATCTCTTAATAATAAATACTGATATAATTTCTACCTCGTCTCCTTTTTTTATGTTTTTTTTAATTTCACGCAGGGCTATCTACGCTAGCCGTCCGTAATTTAGCAGTGTAAGACTAGAGGGGAGGCAGCTAGTCATCACCACCCACCGCCAACTCGTGTACTATTCTTTTATCAACGAATAATGGGATTGACCGTAACTTTACAACGCTCCCACGGTTGAAAGAACGAGCACGTTTGGTGTGACGGAGATTCGAACACGCGACCCTCATATTACAAGTCTAACACGTAAACCACCTGGCAATTATGGGCTCTCCCTCGTCAATGTAAATCCTTTGATAAAAACAGCCCATCGGGGGCTTATAACGTCATCAGACTTTCAAAATACATTTTTAAACCACGTATTCAACAAATTACTTGTGAATTATTATTAGTCACACGATTCTTAGTAACATATAAAAATATCAACAAAAATATCGTTTACATCATGCTTATCCTCAGTCATTGCAAGTGGGATCCTTAGTCATTACAAGTGAAATTCTTGTATATTACAGAGAGAGAGATCTTACCGTTGTTCACTGAAGGATGAAAGACCCAAGTATAACTTTATCGCATATAATGTGCTTTTCTTTACAGATGAGCCCCGGAATGGCCAGTTCGTTAAGAGGATGGCGGGTTAGAATCTCCGTCACACCAAACATGTTATCCCTTTCAGCCGTGGGAGCGTTATTAGGTTACGGTCCATCTCACTATTCGTTCGTAAAAGAGTAGCCCAAGAGTTGGTTGTAGGTGGTAATGACTAGCTTCACTTCCTCTGGTCTTACATTGATAAATTAAGGACGGTTAGCGCATATAACTCTCGTGTAGTTTCACGCAAAATTTAAAAACAAACTTTTCAGTTGTTGATGTTTTAGAATGTACGGTCAATCCCACTGTTGATTGGTATAAGAGTAGTCATTGACTTGAGGAAAGGGGTGGGTGGCGTTAACTAGCTGCCTTTTTTCTAGTCTATAACTGCTAAACTAGGGACAGTTACCGCAGGTAGCCCTCGCGTGGCTTTATACGAAATTCAACACAAACCCAAACCTAATGAGACGCACTATGCGCACCCCATCTACAGTGAAAAATATGTAGAAGCGTTCATACTTTGAAGGATAAACATAACTTAAACGCTATTTTACATATTTTATTAAATTTATTTAGAAAACTCTCTGAAACTTCTAACTACATTAAAAATTAGAAAAGAATGTTACTTCACAAACATTACTTAGAAACTTTAGTTTTCAGTGACAGTGCGGGCGAACGATTTATGTGAAAAATTGTGTTGTTGTTGTTGTTGTTTTGAATTAAGCACAAAGCTACACAATGGGCTATCTGTGCTCTGCCTACCACGGGTATCGAAAGCCGGATTTTAGCGTGTGAGTCCGCAGACATACCGCTGAGCCACTGGGGGGCAATTGTGTAGTCATTAAGGTTTTAAATATAGTCTTTCTTTTACGTGAATTTAGCGTTTGAAGTGTGCTAGTAAACTATAAGCACAATTTATTAAATTATTGAGTTACTATGTAAAATTCACTTCGTTTTTATTTATCATGTTTATTCTATTCGTGGTTTTAAAATAATAAAAATCATTATTTCCTCAATTTTCAAACTGCTTGAATCGACATCACGTGTTTAATTTTTGCCTCTTGCGTTTAAGATTATGACATTCAAAAGGTTTCCATTAATCAAAATATAATATTCGTATTTCTTGGTATGTTTAGTAAGACGACCTGGCATAGTTGACGGGATAGGAGAGCTTATCTCCAAATGTGTAAGTTGCGAGTTCGAATCTCTGGAAACGTTATAATATGGTAATCAACCCATGTTTCATCGTTAAAAATAGCCTAAAAGTTGGAGACGGGTACTAGTGCCTTTCTTTTCAAATATGATTGACTGAACCCCATTCTTATACGTATACAATGTTAAAATAAAGTATTTAACATCATTACGGTTTTATAAGGCTGCCAGTCTTAAAATGTGAAAAAAACTAAATGTTTTGAGAAAATTTATACAATTTTTCAAAGTTGGAAAAGTAATGTTTGTTTTATAAATTTCGCGGAAAGCTACTCGAGGGCTATCTGCATTAGCCGTTCCTTATTTAGCAGTGTAAGACTAGAGGGAAGGCAGCTAGTCATCACCACCGACCGCCAATTCTTGGGCTGCTCTTTTATCAACGAACAGTAGGATTGACCGTCACATTATAACGCCCTCACGGCTAAAAGGGTGAGCATGTTTGGTGTGACGGGATAGCGCACCCGCGATCCTCGGATTACGAGTCGCACGCCTTAACCCACCGAGCCATGCCGGGTCAGGAAAAGTAGTGCACCGAAATAATAATTATATAATTTAAAAAGCAAGAAAAAAACGTTCACGGTAAAGAAATGTCTGAATAAACGAATGAAAAATACTTCGAATAGTACCAAAATATACACCGAACGTGGACTTATGAATACTTGTTTGTATATACAGGGTGGTCGCTAGAAAAGCGGAAAATTTGAGGGTCAGATGAGATCATGAATAAAATGCGTGCTTACTCATTTCTATTTTGATTTCTTTACATCATGAATAAAATGCATGATTTTAATAATTTTGAGCATCTATGAGTGTAATATAACATATGCCTTTAAGAAACTTTGTAAAAGTTATTCTCTGTAAAAATAAGTAGCTGTTTGACAAATTTTCCGCTTTTCTAGCGACCACCCTGTATAATATAGTCTTTTATAGAAAATAGACCAATGAGGTACATCAGAAATCGTGATAGTTTATGTATACCACAACGATATTTTAAAGTTAGCTTGCGCTACATTTCGTGAACTATGGACTTATCTATTGAACTATAATATTTCATCTAAAACGTTCTTACAGTTCACGTGTTACAGCATAAGCTGAGACGTTTATTTTCCTACATGAATGTTTTCTATCCACATTTTAACAAAAATGAAAAAAGTAGAAATTCGTCCTCAACGTTTAGTTGGTCTTAGTCAACCATGTCTATGAGAGAATGTTCAGTAAACCAGCTGTTTAACATTTAACATATGTGGGTCGTTATTGTAAAGTTTCAACGAAGATCGTTAATGTTGTCAACAAATGTTCACTGACGTAGGTTATTCGTTGTTAAAATATTTTAAGACTAATCGAAATATTTTGTTCTTTATTACTACAACTTAAGGATATTTTCATGTCTTGAAGCAGTCAAGATCTATAGACTAAGAGATTATATTTCAACGTAATATGTGTTCTAAAGAAATGGCGTTCAAACCAATAAAATTATGTTGGATGACGTCATATTCATTGTGTTTTCTCGCCGATAGGTTGTGAGCTGGATATTACTGTGAGCATGCTTGATTTTATTACTATTATTTTATTTCTAGTACCGAGAATCTTTAAGGCCAGAACGTAAAAGTACAATAAAAGTTATGTGTTATTTCTAGATGCCCATTTCGAACATGGATTGAAAAAATGATGTATAAGCTTTAAACCTTAACTACCAAGTAATTTTCACGAAATGACGTAATATGAATATAAAATAAACACTGAAAAGTTAAAAACATGTCAATAAGCGTAGAAAAAAGTCCGTAAATGCACTCGTGTAAGCGAAGAGTACATAAAAAGAAAACTTCATAGCAAGTTAGAGGAAGAAACTGTCATCTAAACGAAGACGTAGTTCATACTTGTTAATTTATTTGTAACTATATATAAATGCATAATCACGACTCTTACTTTATTAACTGAAATTCGTTACAGTGAAAAAACAACTCGAAGCCTTTCAATCCGTTTGACAAAATCGATTGATACCTAAGTTAGTAAGAAACATTGAAATTAGTCTCATAAAAACGACTTATTTATTTGTGGAAATCAATTTGGTTTACTTGTATATTTCGTTTACTGTTAACATGTATATTATACTTTTATTTTGAAGGTTAACCGCACGATATCTCAGATATCCTATTGGTTTTTAGCCACGATCATTCTAATGGCCTTGTTTATGCACTGTTGTCTTGTGTTACATTTCTGTTTTCGCAAGCTTCTGTGAAGTAGAGCCACACATTTTGTTTTACTTTTCATAGACGTCATCTTCTATGTAGGAGCCCAGAGGCACACAATATTGTGTATTAGCAGACCAGATTCACACGATAGCAGGCATAAAAAGACCAGAGACACATAATACCATGTATTAACAAACTAGAGGCACAAGGTACCAGTGTATTACCGCATAAAAGGTACACAATACAATTGGAGTTGTATTGGGAAAGCTAACGGGTAAGTAATTAAACGAGACTGCTGTCGTAACAACTTCTACGACCATGTTTCTTGTAGAAACAATTGTTAATATCTAGAAGTTTCAGTCATTTTTTCACAACTGAGTTAATAGTCAAGGTTAACAGTTCAACTTTACACATTATGTCTATTTTTCTGATTTTGTTTCGGTTGCGATAACAAAGAACATTGTAAGAACACAAAACATCCTGAAATTCGAGTTTGTTTTTTTATCGTTTCTATGAAGAACATTGGGGATTTCTTACTCTCAAATTTCTAATATTTGGCTTTACATTGCTTAAAAATTTCACGGTGTGGGTATTTTTCTGCGAAAAGGATTGCGACAAATTTTTATCCTATAAATCTAACGTCAAATACCTGGAACTTCGCCATGAAAAAAATATATTGGTACTTAAAATGTTGCCCATGGCGTTATGGTTCGCATCTGTGGCAACGCTTCGTTCTGGTAACACATACAAATAGCACCTTTAAAGTGTTATTAGTGCTCTGTAATCTAAAAAATTCAGCATTTTTTTCAGAATTACTGTTGCTGCATGCCTGAAAGACATATTTAGTAGACGGTGAAGAGTTAAAAACTGTTAAAATGGATGACATTAGTAGACGGTGAAGAGTTAAAAACAGTAAAAATGGATGACATTAGTAGACGGTGAACAGTTGAAAACTGTTAAAATGGATGATATTAGTAGACGGTGAACAGTTGAAAACAGTTAAAATGGATGACATTAGTAGAGGATGAAGAGTTGAAAACAGTTAAAATGGATGGCATTAGTAGACGGTGAAGAGTTGAAAACTGTTAAAATGGATGGCATTAGTAGACGGTGAAGAGTTGAAAACAGTTAAAATGGATGCCATTAGTAGACGGTGAAGAGTTAAAAACAGTTAAAATGGATGACATTAGTAGACGGTGAACAGTTGAAAACTGTTAAAATGAATGATATTAGTAGACGGTGAACAGTTGAAAACAGTTAAAATGGATGACATTAGTAGAGGGTGAAGAGTTGAAAACAGCTAAAATGGATGACATTAGTAGAGGGTGAAGAGTTGAAAACAGTTAAAATGGATGGCATTAGTAGAGGATGAAGAGTTGAAAACAGTTAAAATGGATGGCATTAGTAGACGGTGAAGAGTTGAAAACAGTTAAAATGGATGACATTAGTAGAGGGTGAACAGTTAAAAACAGTTAAAATTGACGACAACCTCACTTGCTGAACTGGTGATTAAACAACTTTTCGATTCCTTGCGCATATCCGAGTTTACCAATCAAGCTGCTTTAAGTGTTAAAGCGACTCGTAATCCGAGGGTTGCGGGTTCGCGCCCACGTCGCGCTAAAACATGCTCGCCCTTCCAACCGTGGGGGTGTATAATGTGACGGTCAATCCCACTATTCGTTGGTAAAAGAGTAGCCCAAGAGTTGGCGGTGGGTGGTGACTAGCTGCCTTCCCTCTAGTCTTACACTGCTAAATTAGGGACGGCTAGCATAGATAGCCCTTGAATAGCTTTGTACGAAATTCCAAAACAAACAGACAAAGAGAACAATTCTTATCAATAATTGAATTACGCTCTGCTTTCGTTACGGTTGGACATGATGCGTTTAGAATGAAACGCAGAATTATGAAGCCATTTGAAAAAATAGGTCTGATTAAACTTAGCGAGATGTTTTTCAGGACCTCTTTCCTCAAACCCAGCATGTATTCTTATTTCGATTTTTTCTATATTGATAAAACAATATTTCACTGTGGTTTTTAACAACCGTTTTGAAAAATAGTAAGAATGGAAGTGAATGAGATTGATAAGAAACAATTATTTTTTTATTAGCCATAAAAAAGGAAATGGAACAGGAAGGACTAGGGCACGTGCACCATGTTTGGATAAAATAGTAAAGTGTCCCTTTTCAAAAAATAAAAAACACTGTAACGTTTAAAATGTAATACAGTCGTTAAAATAGCACGTAGAGTCTGAAAAATAAAGAAAGAGCAGTTATCACCATTTTCACTGTCTCGATTTCAAATGGCATTTCTGCTTTATACAAAAATAAAAATGCGAAACGTATCCCTTTGAGTGCTGCGTTATTCTAGATTCAAAGTGCTTTAGCCACTTATTAAGATCATTTTAAATTTTACTACCATACACTGACGTGGGGCCCGGCATGGCCAGGTGGGTTAAGGCGTTCGACTCGTAATCCGAGGGTCGCGGGTTCGAATCTCCGTCGCACCAAATATATTCGCCCTATTGGCTGTGAAGGCGTTATGATGTGACGGTTAATCTCATTATTCGTTGGTAAAAGAGTAGCCCAAGAGTTGGCGGTGGGTGGTGATGACTATCTTCCTTCTCTCTAGTTTTGCACTGCGAAAGTAGAGACGGATAGCGCAGATAGCCCTCGAATTCTTTGCGCGAAATTCAAAAAGCAAACGCTAACGCGGTCAAGATGTTTTGGCTAAATTTCAAACAATAAATTATAAAGATTTAGTCTTTCCTTGTTATTATTTCAATCAAATAATGTTAATAAACCGTCTTGTTGTGTTAAAATCAAACCTAAATAATCTGAAACAAGACAAGACACATTTCTTCTTTCATTTTCCAAGCCACAAATAACTACTCCAAGTGATGCATTTCTAATAGATCGTTGCACGATACATTTACAACTTAAATGTGTAATAAAGGATGAATTATACGTTCTTTAAGGCAACAGAACAGCCCTAACTTTCATGGAATTGACTCATAATATTCATCTAAAGATTTGTCATCAGAACAACAAAGTACAATCAGTGTACTCTTCGCGTTAGTTGGAGAGTTATTATAGGTGCCTTTTATTACTAATTAGCTTGTTAACGACCGAAAACTAAACAAAACCTACATGTTAAGACTTCTAGTTTGAAATAAATTTTTAAAGTTATCAGATTATGAAAAGAAATCATTAATATTCATGTAAAACAAAAAACGTTAACAGTAAGGACCACAAGAACAACGAATTCATCGTGCTTTGAAAAGCTTGCTACCGATTTTCAAAATGTCCTCTATGCTGTTTGTGTGAGTTACTTGTTCTTACATACCAATCACTAACCCTTTACTGCACATTGTAACGTAAGGTAAACATTTTCTTTTTACATAATAGGTGTAAAAATGTTTTAGTTCTTTTATTGAGTAATATTAATACAAATTTAAGTAAATCACAGGACTTTATTGTTTCCTCAGTTGAAGAACGCTTTTCTCAAGCAAAGTAAACATTTATTACGTATCAAAATACATTTAACACAAATATTGTTTGTGCATTATAGACATACGTCAGTAAGAAAACTGAAATGAAACAGTTTTATCTGGTATATTTTTATAATGTGTATAACAGACGGTTCAGTAAATTTACCAAAAGTAAGATAAACAGAACCTTTTTCTTGCACTACATGACAAACGCTATTATTCAGTTAAATGTCTTTCTTTTGTTTGTAATTAAGCCCAAAACTACATAATGAACTATCTATGGTCTATTCCCCATGGGTATCGAATCCTAGATGCTAGCGATAGGAGTTCGCAGACATACCGTTGTGTCACTAGGGGATTTTGCTCGGAAACACTCGTGCCGAGTATTACGAAAAAATAACAAAATATTCGTCCCGCTCCAAGGAAATGAATATACTACTCGAAACTTTAACATTCTGATAAATATCGCAGAGAAAAAGAAGTTATGCCTGGTTCTAATGGCTGCCATTATGAAGTTATGTCTGGTTCTAATGGCTGCCATTATGAAGTTATGTCTGGTTCTGATGGCTGACATTATGAAGCTATGTCTGGTTCTAATGGTTGACATTATTGTTTTTTAAACATACTTGCTATGAAGGGTGCAAAGAAATGTTCTTTTAGAAAGTAAAATTCCTTCCGCTCATATTGACGTCACCTACTTATGTATTTAAAAGTATTTCAAGTTTCTTTACAATTAACCATAATGTTACACAAAGGGGATATCTGTGTTCTGCCCACCACAGGTATTGAAACCTATTTTTCAGCTACTGAGGACAGAATGAAGAGAACTTTAAGACATGTGGTAACATTCTGAATGTATCATCTAGCTATAGTAAATTCTTCATGAATGTGGCGTGATTTGCCTTTCAAATTAATCATTACATCCGGCAGTACGACAGAAGAATCCTCATTACATTAAACATGTTCGTCCTTTCATCCGTGGGGTGTTATTAAGTTACGGCCGATTCCATTATTCTTTAATAACAGAGTAGCCCATGAGTTGACGGTGGGTGGTGATGACTAGTTGCCTTCCCTCTAGTCTTACACTGCTAAATTAGGGACGGCTAGCGCAGATAGTCCTCATGTAGCTTTGCTTGAAATTTAAAACAAATCAAAACCATTTAACGAAACGCTCTGACATCACGTATCTTTCCAAGGAACACATAGGCATCACGTACATTCAGAGGAATACTTCAGCATCAATATCTTTTAAAAAAACTATTAGGCGTGATTAATTTTGAATTTACAGAAAATTAAATTATTTTTGCAATTTTGCACCCTATACAATAATTCAACAATTAGCGGATAAAGTTTCAAAGGAAGATAATATTTTTAGTTATTAAAAGCACAGTTTTATCGGAACTGTTACCAAAAAGATCCCGTAGTATATTATATGTATATATATATGTATACACACACACATTCTGAATGTATTTATTGTTTCATTCGGCTTGGTTTGAATTTCGCGCAAAGCTACTCGAGAATTATCTGTGCTAGCCGTCCCTAATTTAGCAGTGTAGGGAAGGTTTCACCAATCACCGCCAACTCTAGGACTACTCTTTTACCAACGAACAGTGGCATTGATTGTAACATTATAACGACTCCTCGGTCGAAAAGGCGAGCATGTTTGGTGTGACGGGAATTCGAAACTGTGCCCCTCAGATTACGAGTTGAGTGTCTTAACCACCTGGCCATGCCGGGCCCGAAGTGATTCATTTTAGCTACCAATACCAGCACCACACTGGCACAACAGTATGTCCACGAAGTTACAACGCTGGAAATCAGGTTTCGATACCCTTAGTAGGCAGAGCACAGATAGCCCTGTGTGTACTTTCTGCTTAATTACAAACAAACCAATTCTAATATAAAATAAGTAAATCAGATATGAAACAAAATATATATTTTATAGTAATTATGTTTTTATTTGATTTTGGTCATTTTAATAGCCATTAAGTAGATTCGTTGGTTGAAAAAAAGGCCTGGCATGGCCGAGCGCGTTAGGGCGTGCACTCGTAATCCGAGGGTCGCGCTAAACATGCTCGCCCTCCCAGCCGTGGGGACGTATAATGTGATGGTCAATCCCACTATTCGTTGGTAAAAGAGTAGCCCAAGAGTTGGCGGTGGGTGGTGATGACTAGCCTTCCCTCTAGTCTTACACTGCAAAATAAGGACGGCTAGCACAGATAGCCCTCGAGTAGCTTTGTGCGAATTTCCAAAAACAAACAAAACATGGTTGAAAAAAATTCCGAAGAAAATTTTTTAATATAGAGGGCGTAGCAGTTAAACTTTGAGTGATTTATTATTTTTAGTGTTATTGTTACATTGTTCAGCGAGTTTTTTGGTGCAACACACTGGAGTAAAAAGCTGATTGATATAGACCCCAGATTAAACGCTTCAAAGCGACGCGATTTTCCTTGTCATCAGTTAATTGCTTGCTTGAAAATCCTTTACAAGTTTTGTACGAACTTCAAGTTTGTTGACAAAAAAAAATCGATATTACACAAACTCTTATAGAAGGTAAGCAAGCAACTGACTGATCGATAGATGTTTGAAATGATGCAAAATTGAAATTCCTGTTTGAAATTAGTTTAAACTGAATAATTATGAGAAACTTTAATGCGAAAGCAAACAAAAACAGTTGAAGAAAGTGGAGCAGGGAATTCTCGTTTACATAACTCGTTACTAAAATTTTAAAACTGCTTAACTCATTACACAAGCATCAGGGGTTCGATTTTCCTCGGTGGGCTCAGCAGATAGCTTGATGTGTCTTTGCTATAAGAAAAACACACATATACACACATTACACAAGCGAGTATTTATTGAATAGTTATCTGGAGTGCACGTCTCCTGGACAGATGCTATGTAAATTCATTATTTTAGGACATGGAAAGTTGCTTTTCTTCTTTGTGTCTCCCGCTAGTACAACGATAATTCTACAGATTTAAAACCCTAAAATCAGAGGTTTGATATCCCTTGGTAGACATAGCAGATAGCCCGATGTGGCTTTGCTATATGAAAACACACACACACTCCGTTATATGTAATTGTAAAAAAAACAAACCAAAACGCCTTGAAAAATTGCAAAACATAAAATGTGAAATCTCCAACTTGCATGTAGCTAACGAATCTTCATATCAACTCTGGAAGTGTTTACACGGACAAACAACAGATTATACCGTTACATTTATATAGATTGAAGTAACGTTTCACTGGTCACTGTGTACTTTATCAGAATTTTTAAAATCTTAACTAGATGGAGCAATCATGAGAAGCGAGAGAGAGAATGTTAAAAAAAAAACGTTTTTATGTTCTGTGTGTTAATATTTAACACATATCTAGGCTTGAAATATCTGTGATAAATCATTTCGAGCAAAATAACAAATATTTTACATCGAGTTTGATTTGAATTTTGCTCAAGGCTAAAGGAGCGCTATCTGCGTATTAATGAAACTGAATTTAATATTCGTCGTGGAATTACTGTGGATGAATGTAATGAAGGCAATAAATATTGCGTTGAATCTTTTGAGACATCTTATGGTAATGTAGACAGTTATATTTTATTAACGGGTAAACGATCTGTACTTAGCCTGACTTTGCTTCTTTTACCGCCCGACATGGCCGGGTGATTAAGGCACTCGACTCGTAATCCGAGGGTCGCAGGTTCGAATCCCTGTTACATCAAACATACTCGCCCTTTCAGCAGTGGGGGCCTTATAATGTGATGGTCAATCCCATTATTCGTTGGTAAAAGAGTAGCCCAAGAGTTGGCGGTGAGTGGTGATGACTAGCTGCCTTCCCTCTAGTCTTACACTGCTAAATTAGGGAAGGCTAGCACAGAAAGCCCTCATGTTGTCTTGCGCGAAATTGAAACCAAACCAAAAATCTTTTACCGACTTCGCTGACAAAGTGAGAGAGGACTACGATAAAATGGTTTCGAGAGATTTATTTACATGTTTCTCTGAAATATAACATATCAGAAGTCAATTACGTCTGTTGTAATCTTAATTTTAAAAGTACACATCATATTTTCAAAGCTGAGTTTGTTACTGTTGTTTTTAAAAATGAATATCGGACTGTTATTGATGTTTGTCTATTATTATCGTGGGTTTGAATCCCCGTCACACTAGACATGCTCGCTTTTTCAGCCGTGTAGGCGTTATAACATTACAGTAAATCCCACTATTTAGTCGGTAAAAGAGTAGTTTACCAGTTGGCGATGGGTAGTAATGAATAGCTGCCTCTAGTCTTACACTGCTAGATTAGGGATGGCTTGCGCAGGTAGCTCTCCTGTAGCTTTACGCGAAATTCAAAAACAAATAAACAAACAAATGTCTATTATTAAGCACAAAGTTACACACAGGGCTATCTATGCTCTGCTCACCACGGATATCAAAACCCGATTTGTAGTTGAATAAATCAGACATATCAAAATGACTGAAAAATATCATCTGAGGTGTCAGTTCAAAATTTGTAGTTTAAACATTATTACATTCTTCGTGTAATGTAAAGTTACCATAAAGTCACTGCTGGATTTGGGGTAAAATAAACATTCTAAAACATATTAGTAAGAAATATTTCAGAAAAGTCACTGGTTTCTAGCTGTTTATCGAATCAGTGACTGTCTTCCTGAGAAAGGAAATTTTATAAACTAAAATATCTGCACTTGATGGTCTGCCCGTGAAGTCTTTCGATCGACTTTTGTGGCTTTGGTCTGTTTGAGTAAGTTCTTGTTGGTAAAAGATATGACAAATTAGCCGGTTTATGAAAATCTTCACATAAAGTAGAAACAACACTGGCATGGTTTTCTCTGATGTAAAATGACTTCATAAAAGTTACTATAGGACGGTTGTTAAGAATCAGAAGACTAGAGCATGACATCCGAAGGTAATACAGTCCAAAATAATTGTTAAGAATCAGAAGACTAGAGCATGACATCCGAGGGTAATACAGTCCAAAATAATTGTTAAGAATCAGAAGGCTAGAGCATGACATCCGAGGGTAATACAGTCCAAAATAATTGCTAAAAATCAGAAAACTAGAGCATGACATCCGAAGGTAATACAGTCCAAAATAATTGAATTTAATCATTTCAAAAAAAGCGTTAAGTTGCTTCTGTACAAATTTGAGTTAAAATGATTTTTGACGTGTAGGTCAAAATTGAAATAAAAATATTATACATATGTGTATATATGTAGTACTAGTAATGATACATATAAAATACGAGGTTACATGAAGGCTGAACTGCTTTATCACCGACATTTTGTTTGATATTTTTCATTTTTACTTTAATTCATTTCTTTGCTATTTTTAGTTTGAATTTTTTATTCACTACTTATGGCGTATATATGTATGATTATTTAATATTAACTTGTGGTCAAAAAAAGCTCCCCAACATAAATAATAACTAAAATCCATCTGGTAATAAGTAAAACTAATGCAATATACTTTGCTTATTTATAAAGATCGGAATGCATTATTTCATCAGTTAGGTAACCCTGTTAGCGACATTGTTGGCCATAATTCCAGTAGTATCTCACGAGGTTCGACCAGCTAATCTAAAAATGAATAATGGTTTTTTTTAGATTAAAAATATAAATACAAATAAATGCGTTGAGCATTATAACTTTTAACCAATACTGTTCATGAATATGAAATTATAAAGCAATATAGTGTACGTTAGTTATGGTACACACACACTAACGGTTTGATTCAGGTCTGAATCAGTAAATCGAGCTAAAACTTTGTTGTGGATTCGCTATTTTCATCGTGTGCTAGTGAGATTGCCGATCGAGTTCATACAATGCATACAAACTCTTACAAAATGATAAATAAATCAATATTAATGAAAAAAATGCTACTTTATTGTGATAACTTCCATGTTTCTGTAGGTTTCAAACTCTGAAAGAAATATATCAGTAACTTTTAATTCTTTCTGAAAAAAGTGATGTGCAGCGATAATACAGCCTCAAATGTTAGAAGGAAACAGTTTTCATTACTCACGTATTTCAATTGTCTTTATTTAAATTAAGCTAGGTTTGCTATCAGAGAAAAACTGGTAATATTTTTCTATTAATTAAGTGAAATAATCAACGAAACATAAATACATTTTATTTTCACTTTTTTAATTAAACTTTTCCTGTTTTCTATCAGCATTGGATGTTGTTGGCGAGTACCCTCGTATTTTATCAGTATTTGTATGAGTATTTTATTAGTTCAAAGATAGAGAGGACTAGATACCTTCCTTCTAGCTCTACACTGATAAATTAGAGAGAGCTAGCAAAGATAGCCCTCGTGTAGTTTTGCGGGAAATTCAAAACAAAAAACAAGCTAGGAAAAAATTCGTTCTTCCTTGCTCTATATTCCCGGCATGGCCAAGCGTGTTAAGACATTCGACTTGTAATCCAAGGGTCGCGGGTTCGAATCCCAGTCGCACCAAACATGCCTGCCCTTTCAACCGTGGGGGCGTTATAATGTGACGATCAATCCCACTATTCGTTGGTAAAAGAGTAGCCCAAGAGTTGGCAGTGGGTCGTGATGACTAGCTGCCTTCCCTCTAGTCTTACACTGCTAAATTAGGTTCGGCTAGTGCAGATAGCCTTCGAGTAGCTTTGCGCGAAATTCAAAAAACAAAAAGCATTCTTGGTCCAGTACCCAAGCAAACTAGAAATAATATTCCATACTGTGTAGAACTTTGTAATATTTGTTATTTTACAAAGCTTTTGGAGTAACGTTCTCCAAGGATACATGAATTTATTACAATATTGATTGTAGCTAAAAGTAAGGAAGGAAAGAGGGTTTTAAAACACTGTAATAAACAAAAGATGAATTTGGATTTCCGTCAGAGAATCAATTGGTTTAATTCACCCCTCTCATTCTGTAAAATTCATTAACCCAACAACTCAGACGTTTTTCTGTATTGATTTGACTCGGAGAACTAACGACAGATGCTTATGGTAACGCTTTAAGTGTTTGTTTTGCCGATATTTGTTTGAAGAATACACTTTACTCAGTATAATTTATCTCTGCGTTAATGCTAATCGGATGATTAATACACAAATCTGTGTGTTATTAATCACTCTAAAAACTGGAATTCACACATAAATACATTTTACCATTAACAGTGATACACCCATTATATATATACATATATAACATTTGAAATAATTATGAAAAGGCACGATTGATACACATATTACAGTTGTAAAGAGAGAAGTAACTGTATTTACATGGTATATTTACCATTATAACAATGCGATTTTGTTTGCTGTTAAGCGTAAATTTAAACAGATTTGTTTCTCCTTGTTCTGTCCAGCCTAAGTATCGAAACCCGATTTTTAGTGTCACTAGTCCACAAATATACAACTAAGCTACCAGAAAATAATACAATAAATTGTTATAAAAAAAATTGTACATTGTACTAGTATTTTGTATCTGCTTTAATTGGATCTGGATTTTGGACTGATGTAAGTTGATGAACATATGATAGTAAATATTGTTTAATATTTGTTATTTCTTTCCACGTTTTAATGAGATCGTACGGTTACCGTTTGATCTTTTCAGTTTCCATACAAGCGATTATGGCTTTAACATTATTCAAATCTAGAAGTGGCACGTGGTTACAGTGTTGCATGATTCATTTTTATCCTCCAGGTATTGCAACATATGTTGCATGCTTTGGATCACTATTTTGCTGAAAGATTAATCCTTTGCCAAACGATTTTGTTCATAAGAAAATTACAAAATAGACCTGAATCGAATTGTACCTGACAATATTGTGCACATTTTCTTTTAGAAATATGCAACCGACAATTGTATTATTTTTCTAGTGTTCTTCATGTTAGACAGTGGACGTACTCCCTTCCGTCGTACAATAACTGTCGATTTTTGCCAAGCAATTGGAATTTGAAGTAATCTGCATTCTCTTCTAGTTTTGTTCGTCATATTTTTGATTTGTTTTTAAAATATGATGTCTTCTTAAGACTGCTGGTGCAGCTATTGAAAATTTAATTTTATAAAGTACAGTTTTTTAATTTTAAATTAAAGTTTCAATATCGATACCAGCCATCTTGAGGATGCATTTTTACTTCCAGCGGGTTTCTCGTCATCACGAAATCTGATGTCTATTTCTTTATTTCGGTCATTTCTTCTAGCAGAAGGACGCCACCTTATATCACTTTGTGCTAATTTGAATGTTATTGTTCCGAAGATAACTTTTACACTTATGCTCACAGCTTTGTCACTAAAAATATTTTTACCAGATTATTTCGTATCACGTAAAGAGTTTATCGAGTTTCTAAACAATACCTTTGATGAGTTTGGATATTTTATCTTGACCATTTCATTCATCAATAGTACTAGAAGGTCACGGGTTCGAATCCCCATCACACCAAACATGCTCGCTCTTTTAGCCATGGGGGCGTTATAAAGTTACTATCAATACCACTATTAGTTGGTAAAAAGTAGCCCAAGAGTTGGCTGTGGGTGGTGATGATTAGCTGCCTTCCCTCTTGCCTTACACTGCTAAATTATGGACGGCTAGCGTAGATAGCCCTCGTGTAGCTTTGGGTGAAATTCAAAAACAAGCAAACAGTGGTACTAGTTTTACATTCCCAGTTCAGAGTTTTAATATATCTCCAACTGAAACAGGAAACTTCGTCTTAATTTATCGCTTAGAGAGCTGTTCTACTTCTACACGTTCAGCGGGGGGCATTTCTGTCTTGAGAACCAAGACTGCATTTACCTCAGTGTTACTGGAGATAGTGTGACAACGCGTACTTTGCTGGGCCTTAAGCTAGAGTGGCACTGTGTGAGAAACTGTATGAAATTACTCGACTTCAGTGTAATTCTTTTTCAAATCTAAAATATTTGCATTTTAAAACTATTTTATTAACTGTTTTCATAATTATTTTCAGTATTGTATGCATACATATATATATATAATAACAATAATTGTCACATTATAACAAGAGCAACCACATTTAGAAACAGGATTCGAACCCTGAATTCTCAGATTGCGTGTTAAGTGTCCTATTTGTTTGTTTGTTTTGGAATTTCGCACAAAGCTACTCGAGGCCTATCTGTCCTAGCCGTCTCTAATTTAGCAGTGTGAGACTAGAGGGAAGGCAGCTAGTCATCACCACCCACCGCCAACTCTTGGGCTACTCCTTTACCAACAAATAATGGGATTGACCGTCACTTATATACACCCCCACGGCTGGGAGGACGAGCATGTTTAGCGTGAACCCGCGACCCTCGGATTACGAGTCACACATGCTGGGCCATTAAGTGTCCTAACAACCATGTTTTACCTGCCTCACTAAAACCTCTTGTACTTCTTTCTCATCTGGCCTTATTTTAACGCAGATTATGAAACGTAAGACAGCTCAATCAATTAGATCGCGGCCTAAAAAACAATGTACATTTGATACTCCAATTCCAGCGCAGAGTAGATAGCTTACGTATATACGGTAGACATAAAGTATTTTTATGTATTCTTGATAAATAATAACATTTCTAAATCTACATTATTTAATACATTTAGAATCTGAAGAGAGGAGTAAAGTACATCGAGTTCCCTAACCTTCAGCTCAGTCCCCTAGCGGCAGAACTGTATATCTGCTGACTTACAACCCTAGAAACTGCGTTTAGATACCAGTGATGGGCAGTGTACATACGTCGCATTGTGTAGCTTTGTGCTTCATTGGAAACAACAACTTTCTGTATCTCCGTCTTTAGTTATACAGTGAAAGCGCCATCATTGAGCAACTAATCTTTCCATACCGGCATAATAGAGCATTCAAGTTTCCAATTGTAGCATCAAGAAGAAGCATGCTTTCCATAACACCATCATAAAACACCAAATCTGTTCATCACAAACACTCAAAGTTTTCATAGTGCCATCAAAGAACACCCAAACTTTCCGTAGTGTCATCATAGAAAACTCCACTTCACATAGCTTTCATAGAACATTCAGATTTCCCAGTGCATCATCCAAAACGCCCAAACTTTCTATAGCGTCATGGCATTTTGGTAAATGATAACTGTCATGCTGTGAGTTGTCAAATTACCGTTTTATTAATAACACTTTTCAAGATATACAGAGAAATATACGAGAATATAATGTGATAAAGATATATTTGATTACCAAGTTTTTAGAAATAAACTGAGAATCTTTTAATTAATCTTTCAATGAAGTGTTTTAATATATAGTAGTCAGCTGTCGGCCATGTTATGACCAAGTGGGTACAGCACTCCACTCCTCATTTGAAGGTCGCGGGTACGAACCCCCGTCACACCCTTTTACGTTTCAGTTATTGTAAGTAATTTTAGTTTTGTGTATTGTAACTATGTACTATATGTGAGCGATGTTTAGAAAGTCGTTCTTAGCATATTAACGAGATAGCTGTAAAGAAATGCCGGAAGAGAACTGATGAATTTCCTGTCAAAAAAATAAAGTATTAGATACAACGTTTTTGTTTTTGTTTTGATGAGGCTAAAACTCTTAAAGTTTTAAACTGTGTCACTTTTGTGACAAGAAAAAGATCGACAACATGCTTGTAGACTCAATTGTCTGTCAAAGTATGGATGCTAACACAGTTCGACATTTTCACTAAAATCTGATCTTACAGGACAGAAATGTTTTCCAGTTTAGTGATGGCAAGTTTAAAACTAGAAGAAAGCTTAATAGACGGTCTTTTTAAAAACACACTTTCTAGTTTGACCAATACTTATGAATCGATAAAAAAACAACAATAGCTAAACTGTTGTCTAGATAGTTTATTCAACTGCCCTCGTAGTTGACGTGTGTCGGATCCCGAATAGGAAATTCTACGGTTCAAGCCTGCTGTACAGAGCTCAGCGCATTTTGCACTTTCAGCCGTGGTGGATTGTAAAAATGATAGTCAATCCAGCTACATGGATAAGAGTAGCCATTAGGTCAGACAGATACACGGATAAGAGTAGTCATTAGGTCAGACAGATACACGGATAAGAGTAGTCATTAGGTCAGACAGATACACGGCTAAGAGTAGCCATTAGGTCAGAGATGCTTCTGACTGGTCGCTCCCACACTCAGCAGTTTGAAATTAGGGACGATCATGTCCTGAGCCTTGGAGTTTCTCACCTGGCCGTTTAGCCAGGTATCACATGAGAAACCTTTTGGTTGAAAATACCAAATACAAAAAAATCTAAGATACATAGGCATTCAATAGAAACTTACCAACCAACTTATAAACTGTATATAAACTACTGCGATCAGACGCACATACAGATAGATTCGAAATATCCTTCTGGAAACCTAGAAAGAAAATACAATTAGACGTAGCTTGTGCTTGGTTATGCCAATATTTTTGTTAATTGTACAGTAAATTTTAGTTAAGTCAAATTTATACAAGTGACCCGAAAAATTACAATATATTTGGAACTAAAGAAACTATTAGGAAGCCAATGAAAGCCAATTCAGTGATTAATTGTTTTAAAATAAGACGTTAGAAATTAAAGGATGTTCTAAATGAAACATTTGTACAGTCACTTTTGCCTAACCCTGTACTTTCTTATTAGATCATATGTTTCATCTAGTTGATAAACAGTGGTGCCTGGTTCAATTAAATTACTATAGGTTCTGTCAGATCCATTAAGCATGGGGAAAAGACGAGTCTTGGTTGTGTTTCTTGGTCTAAACAAATTTCATTACACTAACACAACTTTTATCAAATTGTCTTCAGCAATTATTTAAGTATCACAGGCTACATAATACGTTAAACACATACTGACACACAGTGCAACAAAGTTTCCTGCTGTTGATTAATACAAAAGTTTCTTATAAACTTACCAAATAGTTTCTTCTAATTGATTTTTAATGATATGGTAAAGAAATACAGAAATAACTACTTAAACTTGGGTCAACCCGATGTGTGATAACTGTCGATAGCTTTTGAGAAATGAATTGGATGAACTGTAGATTTTACGCCTATTTACAATTTATTTACATACTATATTGTTTTAAGTTAGATTTGGATTGATTTTTACTTAATCCTGCACGTCACTTAATGATCCAATAACTATACATCATTTCCTATTTTGAATCATCTGCTAAGTTTCAAAAATAAAGTTTGGCTGAGATTCACTGTAGATGTGGAAAAAAATTCATAATCCAATCCTCTCTATAAGGAATACCAATCAAACAAAAATAACCAAGTGTATAAAGCAAACTGAGAACCTTAATTTCACTGACGCTGTTTACTGATTGGTTTTTATTTGAATATTAAAAAGCTTATGAAGTAAAATAACGTTCTGGACACAGAACAGAATTACTTCACAGGTTAAACAAGTATTCTGTGAGTAACTTGAGAATTTCCTCAAATTAGTGCGATGGGGATTCGAACCCTCGAACCTCAGATTAGGAGTCGAACGCCTCAACCCACATGGCCATGCTCCCTGTAAAGTAGCCAAAAGTTAACACGGTTTGGAGTGTCTAATTTATCTGTATTGTTATTTTATACCCTCAGAGACTAAACGATAAGTTTGCAAGCTTATAAAGGTAAAACTCGGTTCGTTCTATGTGTTTAAAAGTAGACCAAGAACTTACGTGAAATTTTACTATATCTAGAAAATAGTTTGTGCCTAAACTCTTTAAAAAATCGAATAACAACTTAGAAAGGGAAGTTGAAAGAAAATATATAATTAGAATGTCGTCGTCAGTTAAATTTATTTTAATAACATATATCTGAGGAACGCATGAGTCATGGCAACAGAGTTCAAAACCTTCTTATTATGCCTTTTGAATTCGATCTTTGGTGGGGAGAAGACACTCATTGTCGTTTCCGAAAACATATTCAACTGCTCAGAATATCGTAACGGTAACGTTTCTCTTACGTATCAAATCAAATAGTTAGTGCTACTTATCAATTATTACTAATTTACAGTTCGATGTTAAGTGAAACACTGTAAAAAACATTAGACAGAAAAGAAAAGCACCTTGGAATAACAGTTCTCTTGGAGTTCGTGTGAAACCTTGGATTATCTCTGGAAACATTAAAGGAGTTCGCCTATTTTGGAGTCAGATTCCATACAGTTTCCTTTGTCTGTCAAAATGAAATTCAAATAATGTTTTATTCTATATTCCAGCATGCCCTAAATTTTGTCTTCTCAAGAGTGGCCAATCCCGAAAAAAATATTATGGAAAAATGTACAAACAAGACGTAACCTTTTATACACCTTTCTTAAACTGTACAAACAACTTGTGAATTTTTTTTTCAAGCATTTGTGTAAACTGCACAAACAACTTGAAAAAATTCTACAAACATTTGTGTAAAACTATATAAACAATTTGTGAATATTTTACAAATGTTTACATAAAAGTGTACACAATCCTTACTAAAAATCTGTAGTATGTATACCATCCTTACCAAAAATCTGTAGTGTGTACACCATCCCTACCAAACATCTGTAGTGTGTACACCATCCTTACCAAAAATCTGTAGTGTGTACACCATCCTTACCAAAAATCTGTAGTGTGTACACCATCCCTACCAAACATCTGTAGTGTGTACACCATCCCTACCAAAAATCTGTAGTGTGTACACCATCCCTACCAAACATCTGTAGTGTGTACACCATCCTTACCAAAAATCTGTAGTGTGTACACCATCCTTACCAAAAATCTGTAGTGTGTACACCATCCCTACCAAACATCTGTAGTGTGTACACCATCCTTACCAAAAATCTGTTGTCAGCCAGTTTAAATCATTCCATTTTATTTCTGTGTTGAATCGTTGATTTGTTTGCAGAGACAATAATATAACCTTTGAACCAACTATTACAGAACCTCTGAACCAACTAATATAGGACCTTTAATTTTTTTAGTTAAGTCATACAATAGTAAATCATGTGAACCAATTAGTGTAGAAATTGTTACTTTTCCTCTTCAAAATTATTGGAACAGTCCAATAACAAACATGGCTTTCACCACTAAACTAGCAAAGTCCCGTTCTTCTTCCAAAGTTATGTAATTTGTTTAGATGCAATAGCATAACTATTTTTTTTCTAGTGTTAGAAGGAGACATATAAAGGCATCACTGTGGAACAAAAACTTTCATATTGGTTGCTATAATTACAACGCTAAAATCAGGGGTTAGATTCCCCTCAATGGGCTGAGCAGATAGCCCTTTGTGGCTTTGCAATATGAAAAACACACACATGGGTTGCTATAAAATTCTTTTAGGATTAGTAGTGAAATGTTGTTACCTTGGAGTCATCATCAGTGATTCCAGACATCTTTTTTGACATATGACATTTTATTTACAAAATCAATACTTCTCACGCTTCAACTGACATATCGTCCTAGGTTATTTTGTGTTTTCGATTCTAACAACAACATGCTTATTACGGACGTTTCAACATAACTTTCATTCTCGTCATTTTGATATCTTGAAGTTGCTACTCTCTATATGTATGGATAACCAAGGTACTCAAAAGGCACAACACAAATTAACAATGACAGAGTTTTACTTTAAAAGATGATTTCATTCGCTTTCATTTGTTTCCCAACACGCTGAAAAACAAAGAAAGAAACCATCGATATGTTATCAGCCAATCAAAGTGTCCATCTTTCTACTTCTTATTTCAGTCGAGATAACTATACAACTTACTTTATTGCTAACATCTGTTTAAGCTTAAATCCAATTTATTCATTTCTTGACAGAACACTAAGTCGTCATTTAGCCGTAATATCTAGTAGTAATTTTAAACAAAATTATGATTCCAGTGTAAACGATGATACAACTACCCCTTTAAGTTAGCTTTATTAACAGAAATCCAGCGTTTCTTTTAAACTATTACGTACAATGAAACAAGAATTACCAACCAATAGTAAACTGGCATTAGATGACTGTGACATGTAGAATACTTAATGTTTTGTATACTATACTCTCGGTCTGTTACAGAAGCCAACTCCTCTATTTCTGTGAAGTGTAAAAGCAGCAAAATAATCAATACACATAATATTATATTTTATTACACACACTAACTGAATATCCTAGCTTTCAGCCAGGGGCGAAAATATCACATAACAAATAATATAAAAAAATTAAAAGTAAATTGATGTTTGGATTATATATGTAAAAATATGTACATGTAAAAACGGTTCGTTTGGGTTGAGAAAATATTTTACGTAAAGGAGCGAGCAACGTTTCGACCTTCTTCGGTCATCGTCAGGTTCACAAAGAAAGAAAGAGGTTATTGACCGGAAGCTGACCACATGTTTGAAAGGGGTTGTGTAACTGAGTGTCGGAATATAGAGGGCGATTTTATATTATTTATTTTATTATTTTTAATATAGGTACAAAGGTGTTCCTTTGTATTGGTTTATTTTGGGTTTAAGTTGTTGTATAAATAAGGCTTCTTTAATTTTGCGTTTATGTTTGTTTCTTGATTTGGTATTTGAGTATTTTCTATGATTATGTTGTGTTTATTTGACTTGCAGTGTTCGAAAACGTGTGAAGGTGACTTTTTATGTTCTTTGAATCTGGTTTCTACTTTCCTACTTGTTTCTCCAATATAGAAGTCGTGGCAGTTTTCACATTGTATTTTATTAATAATGTTGATGTAGTTTTTACAAATTATAGACCTTAGTTTTGTGCCTGGTTTTTGAATAAATTTGGAATTAACTGGAATGTCATATTTTGTTACAAGTTTTTGCCAAATGTTGGCTATTTTTCTGCTGATGTCGGTAATACATGGTATACAGCAGTATATGGTTTCGTAATTTTTTAAATCGTGGGGTATATTTACTTTTGTTAGTTGATTTTGCTTTTTGTCTAAATGTGTTGTATAATATTTTATACGGTTTGTGGAGGAAACTTATTGATGTTGATGAAGTATTGTTTT
Source organism: Carcinoscorpius rotundicauda (assembly GCA_011833715.1). Lineage (NCBI taxonomy): Eukaryota > Metazoa > Arthropoda > Merostomata > Xiphosura > Limulidae > Carcinoscorpius > Carcinoscorpius rotundicauda. The sequence continues at coordinate 13,088,041 of CM022404.1, forward strand.
ATTTTGTCTAATTCATCGTTAATTTTATCTGGTGAGGATAGTTTTATGGCTGTGTTTTATTTGGTTTCTTAGTATGTTGAGTTTTTGTTTTGTTTCATGTGCGGAGTCCAAAGGAATGTATAGTTCAGTATGGGTGATTTTTCGGTGAATTCCTGTTTTAACTTGTGTATCAGTTCTTGTAATTTTGAGGTTAAGAAATGATATTTGATTGGTTTCTTCCTGTTCACATTTGAAGTTAATGTGATTGAAAAAATTAAGTATGTGTTCTGTAGATTTGAATCCCGCAACCGTGTCATCTACATATCTGTACCAGTATAGAGGTGGATGTAATGCTGTGTTAATTGCTTGTGTTTGAGCTTATGTCATAAAAATATTGGCTAGAACTGGTGATACTGGGTTGCCCATGCTTAGGCCATTTTTTTGTATATAGTTTTGGTTGTTGAACAAGAAGTTTGTCTTCATCGTGGTGAATTCCATGAGAGTTGCTAATTGGTTGCTGGGAATGTCCATAGATGGGTTAGGGTCTCGGATATAGAGTTCTAAGGCTGTCTTGCAGGCTTCGGTGGTTGGAACTTCTGTAAAGATGGATATAACATAGAAACTGGCCATTAAGACTTTATGATTAAGTTGATTGAGATTAGACTTGAAATTAAGAGTCTTTGATGAATGAGCTGGCTGATGTTACATATTTGGAGAATGCCCATGCTATGTATTTACCAAGATTGTAATAAAACGATCCATATGTGGACAATATTGGTCGAAATGGACAATTTTGTGCATGAGGCTTGGGGATGCCGTATATTTGTGGTGTGCGTGAGTCGGTTTTGCGTAGGTAGGAATAAAGTGCTTGTAAACTTGTGTTGGCTTTTATCATTTTTAGTAGTATTTTGTTTAGTTGCGTTTCGTGCGTCTTTGTTGGATTTGTGTGTATTGGTTTAAATTTGTTAGTGTCTGATAGGATGTTCTTCATTTTTTTGGATTATTCATTCGTGTACATTATGACTATAGCGTTTCCTTTATCTGCATTTAGAATTTTTATGTTTTTGTCTTGTTTTAGGTTTTTAATGGAATTAATGTCTCTTTTTGTAAGATTGTGTTTTAGCTTTCTGTTTTGTGAAATTATGTTGATGGTTTTGTAAAAGAATTCTTTGAAAAATCGTTTATGATGTTGTTTTTAGTTGTTTCTGGAAAATATAATTTTTTTTTCCCTGGGAAGTTTGGCTGTTGGATGTCAACAAAATTGTCTAAGTTGTCTACTTTTTGTTGGTTGTTTTTGGTTATTTTCTTGATTTTGTTCTCTGAAAAAAGTATCACAAGTCTTCTGGCTAGATCTTCTAAACATGTTTTGATTTCTAAGGTTGGAATGTACCTCGGTGCTTTGCGAAGTTGAGTCCTTTGTTAAGTAGATGTATCTCGTTTGTGTTTAATTGTCGGTCGGATCTGTTAATTATGAGGCTAGTCAATGGTTTGTCGTTTTAGTGTCTTTTCTGTTGTTTGCATCTTAGTTTTTCTAGTTTTTTTCTTATGGCAGATCTTTTTGTTTCTGTCATTCTTAGTATTGATTTGGTTTATGTTTCATTGTATTAGTCCGTAAATCTCTGGTTTGATGCAGCATGCCAGTTGACGGTCTAGGTTCATCTTTTGTTTTTGTAAGTCATGTAGTTTTTTGAACACAAAATACCTCTTTTAGCATCTTGCGGTTTGCTTTCGGAATGAACTTACTTGGACGACCAAACCTGGGTATGTTGACAGTTGTTTTAAAACCCTCCACTTGTTGACTATTTTCCTGACAGTGTAATAGCTGATTTTAAAATCTTTTCGTATCTTTTTAAATCCCTTAACAGATTCATAAGCTGCTACAATTTTCTTACTGAAGGCCTCAAACAGTTCTTTTGCTCTCAACATGGTGCCCACTCTCATCTCAGAGGTTTAAATCAGACAAGCTTGATTCAAAATGCTGAGTAACGATCTTCTAATCATGTGTACCTGGTGTGATACACGTGTGTGTGAGTTGAGCCATTTTAAGTGGGAATAAATATGGGGGTGTTCAATTTTTTTTCTCAATTAGAATATGCACTTTTGTAGAATTACATTTACAGAAGATCTTGAAAAGTCTTTTCTTCAGTTTTAATTGTTTAGTTATATTCTTTTAATCTCTCAGTATTGTTAAAATTGAGATTAAATATCTATATATCAAAAAATGTTACAAAACTACACAGGCTTTTATAGGGTGTCCTAACTTTTCATATGACTCTACATGGATCATCCATATATGACTATCAATATTAAAATTAAATGTTACTTGACCCTAATCTTACTACAGTTAGAAGTTATATGTTATTGTTGGTGTGATGTTTCTTTATTAAAATATCATGGTTATGTCAGCGAAGGAAAACTAAGGTTAATAAAATATGTATTGATTATTATAGAGTGTTACAGATTCTCATTACGAGGTTGGTCGAAGTGACCGACTTTGTAATCATTTTGTTCTAGTGCATTGTACAGTGTAACATTAAATTTTAATATTGATAATTTTGTAGAGATGGTAAATTTATAATTTCTGTACTTCATATTAGCGTTAAGAAGAAATATTAATATTTTGGTATTATAAGGTAATTTATTTCTAGCATCAATGTTGTAGTATAATCTTGTTGTAGCATAATGTATTATAATCTTGTTTGCATTATTTTTGGTGCTGCCATCCTCAATCATTTTACATATCCCAAATGCTTTTTTGGTAAATGTAAATTTACTAAAAACACATCCGTGTATTATTATTGGTACCAAATGTTAAGAATATACTTGGTTTTGGATCACGAAAGTTTTTTTAATATTTTTATTTTCTTTGATTGCTTCGTGCACAAAGACATACGTTGTTGTGCCCAACAGAAGTATTGATGTCCGATCTGTAGCAGAGTGAGCCCTCAGGCTTACTGCTGAGCCACTGAGAAAGGAAGCTTCAATTTATTGTTTCATCTTGAGTTTACTACTAACAGGATCCCAGTAGCACCGTAGTATATCTGCAAACTTCTGCTCTTATAAAAGGTGCTTCGATACACATTGTGGAGAGAACAAAGATAGCCCTTTGTGTAGCTTTATGCTTAAAAACAAACAGGTTATTGTAACAGACGATACAAAATTAGTTAATGTGAATTCAAAACAAATTATTTGTTTCCTTATATGGTTCATTAAAACACAAAGCAGCACAATGTGCTCACTACAGAGATTTAATCCAGAATTTAAACGTTATTGGCGCAATTATCAAATCTGTAAATACTCTTTTAAGTTTACAAGAGAAAAATAAGTACTAATGATATATTTGCAAAAAGAGAAAACCGTTATCTTTTTTTGCTGTTTCAGATTGTAAAATTATATTAACGCTCAAATGATTGACTTGTTTAGAAACCACTTACTGTCGGCACCTAGTGACCAGTACGACCTGAGGTGCAATGTTAAGACAGCCCATTAAGCAGTTTTGTGCTTGATAAGAACCAATCAAAACGACGTTCACTACTACTGGGATCAGAATATTGCACAACATTGATGCAGTTAGTTAAAATTTTATTTTCATTTTATTCGTAAGACAGTGATTAATGGAGTTAACACTCATTCATTTTTTTACATAAGACCCATCAACATTGATTAATGGAGTTAACACTCATTCATTTTTACGTAAGGACCCAAAACAATGATTAATGGGATTAACACTCGTCCATTTTCTACGTAAGGTAAGGTAATGAGTTTAACACTAATTCACTTCTTACGTAAGACCCATAAACAGCGATTGATAGGATTACTTACAACATGATGAAGATTTTCAGCATTAGCGAACTTGTGGGTTATCGATACCACTTGACGATGATGTAATAGCGGAATATTGAGCCAATAAAGAGATACAAATCATTGTCTTAGGTAGTCTGACAGAAGTGTCCAGTAATAAACTCCAATTTGCGTTAAACTAAAGTTAAAATTACTAACTCGCTGTTAAGGCCATGTATTTTAATCGTATTACATACACGATAAAAGTGGCCTCAGTATGAATCCCCAACTTATTGTACATAACAGTTCGTATGACCATTCTTGGGACACACGTAAATTACGTAAACAAAATTATTTATTTTTACTAAAAATCTGCAAAACAATTTTCGGACACCCTGCATAACGCAAAAAGTGGTACATATTTTAAAATCAGTTAAATATTGTCCTGTGATATGTCAGTGCTGTTGTTTCATTGATTGTTTGTTTGTTTTTGAATTTCGTGCAAAACTACTCGAGGGCTATCTGCGCTAGCCGTCCCTAATTTAGCAGTGTAAGATTAGATGAAAGGCATCTAGTCATCATCGCTAACTCTTGGGCTACTCTTTTACCAACGAATAGTGGGATTGACCGTCACGTATAACACCCCACGGCTGAAAGGGCGGGCATGATTGGTGTGACGGGAATTCGAGCCCGCGACCTACAAATCACGAGTAGAGTGCCTTAATCACCTGGCCATGCTGGGCCTAATTGCAAGTTAACCCTTGTCTTGAAAAAAATATTCTCGTTAAGAGTTACAGAAAAAGTTTGATTTGGTTTGTTGTGAATTATGAGCAAAAATACCCGAGGACTATCTGCGCTGGTCGTCTCTGAGTGGGGTATAATAGACTAGAGGGAAGACAACTAATCAACACCACCCACCACCAACTCTTGGGCTACTCTTACCAACAACGAATAGTGGGATTGACCGTTCACATTATAACGCCCCCATGACTGAAAAGACGAGCATGTTTGGTGTGATAGCGGCTCGAGCTATTACTAATCGAGTGCCTTAACCACCTGGCCATATCGGGCCGTATGGTTTGTTTCCCCCTTTAGTTGTATTCTACGATGCATTGCTTTATACTATTTTTTGTTTTATTCTGAGCGTCGAGTCCTCTTACATCCCGGATGCTATCTTAGTTTGTTTGTTTGAAGTTAAACTCAAAGCAACACAATAGTCTATGCTTTGCCCGCGATGCGTATCAATCTTTTTTTTTTTCTTTTTGGATTTCGTGCAAATCTATTTCTGTAGCTTATATACTTCAAATATTACAATTTTTTGTATGTTTTTTGAATTTCACGCAAAGCTACACGAGGGCTATCTGCGCTAGCCGTCTCTAATTTAGCAGTGCAGGACTAGAGAGAAGGCAGCTAGTAAACATCACTCTCTGTCGATCATTGGGCCACTGGTTTACCAACAAATAGTGGAATTAACTGTTACATTATAACGCCTCCACGGCTAAAAGAACGAGCATGTTCGAACCCGTGACCCTCAGATCACAAGTCAAGCGCCCTAACAATCTGGTCATGTTGGGCCAACAGGTATCAAAACCCAGATTCTAAGGTTGTAAGTTCCGCTATGCCACAGGGAGAAGAACACTTCTTCTAGACTAGAGGGAAAGCAACTAGTAAACATCACCCACCGCCAACTCTTCTGTTACTAAATGATTACCTGAAAATAAATATGATATTAAATATTCAGACCACGTATAGATGAAGCTTTCGATGTTATGATGCAATCATTGGTGTTTACTTTTCAATTTGAGACAATTTGCGTCTCAAAATAATACGTGTTGATTGAAATAATGCTCATTAAATATCCAAGATATTCATCACACTGTATTGGGTTTAGGAAGTATATGTCAAATTGTGTAGTGATTTTGTTTAAAGCAGTTAAGACCACTAAATTCAATGATTGTGGAGATCAAACTGAGACAGAATTGGTGTTAATTTGAGAAGCTTTCATTATTTTTCTTAATTTAGTTTTTTTAAATTTTATTTTATGATATCCTCTTGTTGTATTACAAAATACTCGCCTGGACTTTAAACTTGGTCAAAAACAGATATCTGAACAGTTTATAATAGAACACTTAGCTAGAAGAAGAACAACAGTGACCAACACCATCCGCCTAGATAGCTATTCCGAACCGAATGACTGTTACTTTGATTACACGTCTAACTGAGAGCATGTTCAGCATCATACCTCGTGTTTGAGACTTTGACTTCCAAGAAAATCATTACGTCACTCTCGGCTGAGATACTAGTAATGTTAATTAGTTTGTTTCAGGTTAGTGAAATGAAGGCAAATAAACGATTCTAGTAATAGGTTATTAAAATATAAGATCTGGTGTAACTTAAAACTATCGGGTTAGTGTTGTTAGACGTGGTGGACTTCGCATAAAAGAGATTACGTCGATAAATAATTCTTCTGAAATAAAGAAATGCCACTTTTATTTAGGCAGCATTAGTGAAGGTTTTTCCTGGTTTGGAGTTGGATATTTCTCTGTGAAAAACTTAAAAACTAAATACAAAACTATTTTTTTATATACTCTTCCAAAACAAAACTTGGTTTAAGATACTAAACTAATTTGCTGGCATCAAAGACTGTATTTTATGAGTTAAAGGTGGAAAAAATTCTGTGATATATAGAATTATAAAACAAATATTCTTGTGTTTAGTGCGCTCTGTCTCTCTTTTTTTAAATAAATTGGAAATGACATTGATAGATGTCCGCGCGGGTAACAAAAAAACGTAGAGAGTTTAACTTCCTATATTATTTCTACCAGCTTTCTAGCAACGCACAGTCCTGTATATAAATCTCTATGTCTAACGTTTATAGTGTTTAGCCTTCTATTCGGCATTCAGATGTTTTATAAACCTACAGGAGTTTCCTTTCATTATTTTTTCTATGTTGAATGAAGCCAGCAAACATTAAACGAAAGCCAACACAAGGCCATAAGATGTATCTCTGTCTCTGTTATGTTCGGTGACCCAGCGGGTAACAGTTTTTTGTTTGTTCATAGAAGATGAGGGAGTTCTGAAAGTTTGATTCTAAGCTACGTGTGGAGAATTTGCTGTCTTTTCTTTGTCCACGCTTGTTGGTTAATTCATTATATTACAGATGTATATTTTGAACAAAGGCCGCAAAAATGGACATACATTTTGCTACCGAAGAGTTCCTTTAAGTACAAAGATCTACTTGGGTTGTCCTTGGTGTGCTTACCATAGGTATGGAAATCTCTTTTGTAGGATTACAAGCTCCCAGACTTAGCGCTAAGCTAGAGCAAAATGTCACAAGTTTAACACTACAACATTAAGATTTATTTGTTTTTTTCTTGTCCTGCGTTAGTTTTCTAATAAACATAATAAACGTAAGTTTCACCAGAACCTTACCGGGCGGGGACGAGGAGAGAGCCAGTTCTCAAAGGACTTTATTTAGGGAAGACTATTCCTGCGAAGGAGAAAAAAGAAAAGGCTCGGTATGGCCAAGTGGTTGGGGCATTGGACTCGTAATGTGAAGGTCGTAGGTTCGAATCCCGTCATACCAAACATGCCTACCATTTAAAACGTGGTAGCGTCATAGCGTGGCAGTCAATCTCAATATTCATTGATAAAAGAGTAGCCCGAGAGTTGGTGATGGTGACTAGTTGCCTTCTCTCTCGTCTTACACCGCTAAATTAGGGACGGGTATCACATATAATTCTCGTGTAACTTTGCGCAAAATTCAAATGAAACTAACGATATAAAAAAAAGAATCTTAAACAAATAATATTTTATAATTACCAACCTGGCGGATTATTTTATAGTCTTAGAATTTAAAATATAAGGGCAAGGAAACTTCGTCTATCGAGATTCGAACTCCTACTACGTCACCAAGAAAAAGAAAAAAAAACTAAACTAACTCTTTCCAGCTTCAGTTTGTCAAGGTTCATAAATAACATTTCGAACTGCAAAAGCATATTCGTACCCAGCATTACAAAATGTCGTCTTCCAACTATCGAACGGTTGATGACGTGCAGTACATTATCCTAAACAAGTGAATGACCGTCAGCTCAAAATTACTTTGAATCATAAATATTTACATTACATCATGAGTCTTTTTATTCCCGGTATTCAGACACAAGGGGTTATCTACTCAAAGATGTCCTTGATTTTGAACTGATAGATTTGAGAGGAACAGTTATACAACAGAAACCATCACCAATCGAATATTGGAATTTCATCTTCGCTCTTATAATGCACCCACAGGCCAAAAGGCGGAGCGAGAGTTCGTGGCAGTGGAAGGTGAACCATGGACCATAAGATCCACTGTTAGGCAGACTAACCATTAAGTCACTCCTTTCTCAAAATTCGGACGAGTTTCTAAAATGAAACTGACATTTTTTTTTTGCTAGAAATATTTGTATTCTTGTTTACTTGTTATTAAGCACAAAACTACATAATGGGCTATCTTTGCTGTGCCCTCCACAGGTATCTACACTAGGTTTTTAGCATTATAACTCTTCAGACTTATTCCTGAGTCATATTTAATTTAAACGTTGAAAATATCTTAAACTCAACACATATAACAACCTTTGCTTTCACTGGATTTTTACACTGTAGTGTATCCCCGTGACTCTTACTGTTATATAACATTCATATGTTTCATAATGAAATTGGGCCCGGCATGGCCAAGCGTGTTAAGGCGTGCGACTCTTAATCCGAGAGTCGCGGGTTCGAATCCCGGTCGCACCAATCATACTCGTCATTCCAGCCGTGAGATCGTTATAAGGTTACGGTCAATTCCACTATTCGTTGGTAAAAGAGTGGCCCAAGAATTGGTGGGGAGTAGCGATGACTAGCTGCCTTCTAGTCTTACACTGCTAAATTAGGGACGGCTAGCACAGATAGCCCTCGAGTAGCTTTGTGCGAAATTCAGACCAAACAAACATGATCCAATTATCTTTTTACTCTGCTTCTAAATTCAAATTTTACTTTCTTTGAGAAAAACATTTTTAAGGTTTATTGTTACGCATTCTTTCGTTAAAATTGTTTATTTTAGACCGTGATTTTTAATGTATTCCATTTCGTTTCTTTGAATAAGAATTAGAAATTATTTGAGGTGAATGATTTTTTAAAGTATGAAACTGGATGTAATACGGGCTCTCTCTGTGTGTGTGAGTGTTTGTTCTTACATTAGTAACTTTTGGAGAAACTACAAGTAAGGTTATGTCTCACAGCTGCCTCCCAGTCTCAGCGGAATGTCTGCGGACTTACAACGCTAAAATCCCGGTTTCGATACCCGTAGTGTGCAGAGCACAGATAGCCCATTGTGTAGCTTTGTGCTTAACCCAAAACAACACAGACAACATCGTCTCATAGCTAAATTATACTTCATACGTTTGTTTTTGTTGAATGATCCATAAACGAGCATTACTTTTCCTGTGTTTTAACAGTTAGTTGCTTATTACTAAACATACCAGTGAAAAACAACAACTAGCTATCTGAATATATTTTCTCTACGTCGTCTTCGGAAAAGCAGCTAAAAGATTAAATATTCTTTGTATTAAATATAAAGGTTCGTTCGTAAGTTCTAGGCCCGGCATGGCCAGGTGGGTTAAGGCGTGTAACTCTTAATCTGAGGATCGCGGGTTCATATCCCGGTCGCACCAAACGTGCTCGCCTTTTCAGCCGTGGGGCGTTATAATGTGATGGTCAATCCCACTATTCGTTGGTAAAAGAGTAACCCAAAAGTTGGCGGTGGGTAGTGATGACTAACTGCCTTCCCTCTAGTCTTACACTGCTAAATTAGGGACGGCTAGCACAGATAGCCCTCGAGTAGCTTTGCGATAAATTCAAAAACAAATAAACAATCGTAAGTTCTAACTAACAATCTTATATAAATATACAAATTAGTCTTAACTTCAAAATGATATTAATATACACTATGGTAATTTTAGTTGAGGAACACGTACTATTCTAGATAATCATCCATTAATTCAAATATATTCACCTAAATAGTATTTCTTTTAGTACAATACCACATTGAATTATGTTTTATGTCCACCACTAGAAGTCGAACTCCAAATTTTAGGGTTATAAGTCTGTAAACTTGGCGCTGTCTCACCGGGAAACCATTTTAAAAGGAACCGAGACTAGAGGAGATCAAGATAATCGTTTTCATTGGTTTGTCAGGGTGATACGTATGGCTAAACTATCTATTTCACAGAATCTTTAAAGCTACTCCAGAATAAGACGTTTTCATTGATTTATAAGAGAAAAGATAAAATCACTACATAGTTTTAATTATCTCCGTCCATTTATAAAAATATCTAAAACCAAAAAGGAAAGAAAATGTGTTAATTTTACGAATACGCATGAAGTTAGAGATATTTTCTTAAGTAAGCACAAAACAGTACAATGGGCTATTTGTTCTGCGTGCGTTGAAAGAATCAAACCCGAATTCTAGCATTATAAGACACTTAGGAGAAATGTCTAAGCAATCAAAAAGTATCAGAAAGTAGAAGATAAACCTTGTTCCAACATCATGTTGGACCATCGCCTACTATATTTCCAGTCTGAATCTTTTGAAGCATAAACTTCACTAGTTTCTGTTGTCCATTACGTTCGATTTTCAAAACATTCTCGATCAATTTTGTTTCCATACTATTCAAGTATTCAAGATTAGAGAGTATATTTTCTTACAGCATAACCCAAAAGCTCTCACCTAGGATTCAGATATGGGTAATTTGATGACCAGGAATGATGATGGAACTCTTCCTCGTGCTCTTCAAACCAATCACATACCAGAACAGCATGGTGGATGGTGACTATGTCGTCTTCAAAATAAACTTCACCCTGAGGACAAACAGAGAATGTACGAAAGTTTACTTGATCCTGTTCAACTGTTAACAGGATTATAATAAAACCATTTACAATGACTAAGAAATCCAATCCGTGTCATGAAAATGCACTCCACTCATTGAACCTCTCGCAACCTGTACGATAGAAACACACATGAAAATCCCATAGCTTCATGATGCTGTCGCCATCTTCTATCTGTTTCATCTTCACAGAATATTGAATATTGAGATTCTTATAACTGCATGACACGTGCTTTCATCAGCAGTCTAATACCGACAGTATCTGAGACAAGGAAGGCTCGCTTCTCTATTGGTAGCTGAGAATAGTGTTTGTTAAGGGACAGTGGTTACAAATATTCATTTGTTGTAGCTTCCTGTGTAGAATTCTTGTTGAAATGGATGATCCTAGTCAATGATTGACGCCACCTGTCGGTTAGTGTACCACTATCCTTGTAATCGTTATCCATCTATCTTTCTTGGAAAGGTTTATTTCGTTTACCTATTTTTTTAAATTTCTAACACATGGTATGATTTTGTGAGATGGTCATCTTTGATTTAGCAGTGACCTCTTTGTTTTTGTTTTGAAAGTCCAACTAATTGAGCCTTAACATTAATACTTCTTTCGGAGTCATACATATCGCCAAGCTTCTCTATTTCAACAACGATAGAAATACACAAAAACATTTTTGCACTGTTTTTTTGCAGTAAACACATCGATGATATTTTATTACCTCTTTACAATTTTTTTTGTGATCCGGCTGTGTATCTCTTCACCTTTTTCTATGATTTTTATATTGTAGTTAGTATTGTATATCTTTATTATTGTAATTTATTTGTTGGATAGAGGGCGCTGCAGGCTTGTGATAATATATACCACTTTAAGTTAATGTTACTCGTACAAGTATCTATCTAGAACAAGGTTAGAATATAAAAACAATATTTCATGAAGCTTCATAGTTATATTAAATTAAGGGTATTTGAATCTCTTGATGACCATCCAAGTTTTATACTTAACTCTTCAGATAATAAATGGAAATGGAAATGTATCTTTCCTATAAGTATCTGTGGTTTTGTTGTTTTTTCTTGTTGTTATATAACTCCCCCGTTGTTGTTGTTTTCTCTAATATTTATATAATGATGTGAAATTGTACACGTACGTTAATTGTTATTCTTTTAATTTCTCATTAAATTTATAATAAATTAACCACATTAACTTTAACTAATGAGCGAGCAGGGTGAAGAAAAATATACTTTCCGAACACCTCCGATTACCTTTGACCCTGAACTCTCTGTGAGTTTAGAGTCAAACGATTTAAACCGAAATCATTGCCGAGGTAGTCATAGTTATCATTGTTAGATGAATAAGTGAGTTGAGATGAAAGTTGTTAGCTGTATACAGATATGTTGATTTTTATAGAGATGAACGTAGGCCTAAATAATTTACGACAGTGTACAGATAGTTTAAGTTTCTCGAAAGGTTTAAAGGAGGAAATAAACTGATTTCATCTGATTAAGTAGACAGAATGGTGAATTATTTTCATCTTATAAAGTAAAGTAACTCACAAAAGAGAAAAACATGTTACAACAGTATATTTAAATTTTTAATGATTTCTTTTAACAGATTTTCAGTAAATAATTTATTAAACCTAAAACAATATGTTATTCTGATTTCTTAATGAGCTTAAACTAATTTTTGCATTTTTGTTCTTTGGTAGGATAAAAATAATTTTACATTTACAGTTACAAATATTCAGCTTAAAATAGCCTTAGTTACCTTTCCTATTTTTGGTAACACAATCTGCACCTATTTTAGTAGGTATCACGTAAATGTGAAAACAAAATTGAAGTTTATTCTTTGCGTTTCTTCCTTTTAGAATCTCAAAGAACAAATTATGACAACGAATGTTTGGGTGGAACAGGTAAGCAAATTATTTTATTTAATGAAATATTTGTTTGATATTCAAAGTTTATTTAATAATGATCCAACTGACATATACGGAATCTACACAAAGACCCATTACGACGGATTAATGTGATTTCTTGTATAAACATAATCTCACGATCATTTATACCTTTGGCCTACAGACAGTAGATTATGGCTTAAGTGACTGTTACTAACCTGGCCTCTGCAGGTTTATACTTCTAGAAACCGGGTTTCGACACCCGTGGTGGGCAGAACACAGCTAGCCTTTTGTGCAGCTTTGTGTTTAATAGCAAACTACGACAGTTACTAACCTGATTAGACAATACGGTTACCAGAAATAGCGTTCTCTGCTTAGTGTTGGTTACCTATTAGGATGAATCAGGACCGGTTCTCTGCAGACCTAATTTATAAATAAAAATTTCTCAAAGAAAATATAAAATAACAGAACGATATCCTTGTTTCATTGAACAACACTTAAGAAAAGAAACAATGTATAATATTATTTTTATATTGTTGAATATAACTATTTTCTTCAACAAGAATTAGGGTTTGAACGCCTTTACTGAGATGACAAACTATGACGATATTTGATTATACTTGCAGTAATATATTAGTATTATACCCACTACATTGTTAACACTGCATTCTTTATATTGTTCCCTAGGGATTTCCAAAAATTAGAAGAATGTATAATAACATTATTCAAACCATACAACGTTTCTCCATCTTTGAAAAGTCTTTAACACCACAAAAAATGTTGCTTTATCAGATGACTTATATAAATAGTATATGTCATATGCTAGCCAGCCTGAATAGCTCTGAAATGACCGAAACGTGTCGTCAGAAACGGACTGAGCGAGCTTGCCAAGTTTGGTAATGCTAGCTTCAAAACTCTGAGAGAACTTCGTAAACATGGAAAGCTTTAATACAAAATAGCCATGCAATAAATTAACCAAACCTGTTTTAAGCTAGAGTGTACATTAAGGGGTCTACAAACTATATTAAGATGACTTTATGGTGGTCCTATGTTTGAATATTATATATAGGAACATAAACAAAGTTTTATTTTAATAAAATAAACAAGCGTGCTGTTATTGAGTTGAAGAACTATGATTTGATAACGTAGAAAGAAAAAGTGTTAACCGTTTTAGATGATAATGTTTACTTTCAAAACCTTTATAAATATATTAATACTATATATTACTCTACTGGAGTAAAATATTTTTAACTTTCACAGCTACAAAAGTTTAAACATGACGAAATCTAAAGCAATGACGTGCTATCTCTGCTCATAATTTGTTGTTTAAGATATAAAAGTAGGTATACAATTGTGCAATAGTTCTTTACATTATTATTTTAATACAGCAATTTTTGCACTTAATAGTTATTTTGATTTTACACTTTTCACAGAGCACGTGGTAAAGAACGTTCTTAAGTCAGTTTCGTTCTAGTAACTTGTCCTTCAGGAGGCCAGCGATAACTTTATGAATGTACAACGACGCTAAGATACTGAATTAGATTGGTTGCGCTGGACAGAACGTAGGTAAACCATTGTATAGCTTTGCAGTAACAAAAAAACAAAATTTTAATCTGTACTGTCATCTCAAGATACCATCTGATCTATTCGTGTATTGTGAGGGAGGCTATCGATATAAAGCATATACATTCATATTTGTGAGAATTTTTTCAATTTTTGACATTTAAATATTTGGCAAGTAGTGAATTTTCCTGGAAAGATAAATATAGCAATGAAACTGATACTATAGACATGAGAGAACACAATACTGCTCGCTGTTTTTTAGTAATATTAGTGCAAGGTGTTTCACGTGACTCAAACTGCAAATTTATGAGTGAATGTACAAACTGAACTTCGCGTTTACACATCACATTAAATATCGACACGGCATATCTGTTGTTTCATTTAACTAAGATGTAATGATTTCAATCACACAATTTTCCAAACATTTTCTTATTGGGCCTAACCAGAACTAAACTTCTTGTTGTTGTTTTGAATTAGACACAAAGCTATACAATGGGCTATCTGTGCTCTGCCTACCACGGGTATCTAAACCTGGTTTTTAGCGTTGTAAATCCGCAGACATACCGCTGAACCACCGGAGGGCAACTAAACATGTATTTAGAATAAAGTCACAAGATGGGTATGATATAGTGGATTCTAAGTGTTAAAAGTATAGATGAAGCCTGTTAATCCAAACAATTCCATGTCTATATAAACCAGTCCGGAATCTCAGGATCCCTCTTTTTATAGTGTACCTTGGAACTGTTAACATAAAAACCGAAGGGAACAAAAATATATTATATAATAATACTATGTGTTTTTTATCTACTTAGGAATTTGTTATTTTGGTATATTTAGTTTTCTTACAACGTGTTTAAGACATTGAGTTGCTTTCATTTTAGCTGCATTTATTCTTTGTTCTTTTCTTGAAATAACACATGGTCTCGCCATGGGATGCAAGTAAGACTGCATCTTGTACGTGAATATAAATAGCACTATCTTCCAATTTTAGAAGGTACCTCGAGGTCATAGACTCCCTTATGTTCAGTATAAATAGCCAGTCAGGTAGATAATACTAGATTTCAGGGTAAGGTTAACGTTTCTATATTAAGTAAGTAATGTTAGGTTGGTCAGTCTGACAGGAGCTATCATGGAGACCTAATAAAAGTAACTGAACTGTCCAGCGTGTAAAACAATTACTATAAATAAATGCGTTATAACTAGTCAAGATGTCTCACTGATTGCAATCAATTTTGTTACAAACTCAAATCTATAGTAATAAATATAATGTTCGAATCTTTCGTTGTTCTGTCGACTTATTTACTCTGAGGAAAAACTGGTTTGTCTGATGATATAAAAAACAATAGAATTGTAAAATTATATTTCCATACTGTCTATATGTATATCTTCAAGATGAATCTACGTTTGAGAGATTCCTTAGAAAATAGATATTTTGCCTTTCTTTGATGAGTGAGAACTTGACAGGATTATAGTTTGTTTTTTTAACATCCTTAATACCAATAATTACTTTGTTTTGTTTTTGAATTTCGCGCAAAGCTACTCGAAGAATATCTGCGCTAGCCTTCCCTAATTTAGCAGTGTAAAACTTAGAGGGAAGGCATCACCACCCACCGCCAACTCTTGGGCTACTTTTTTACCAAATAATAGTGGGGTTGACTGTCACATTATAACGCCCCCATGTTTGGAAGGGCGAGTATGTTTGGTGCGACCGGAACTCGAACCCGCGAACCTCGGATTACGAGTCGAACGCCTTAACTCGCTTGGCCATGCCGGGCAAGTAGTAATTACTAAACTCGCTTCTATTCCTACTTTCTAAAACAATGTGTTTGTTTTTTTACCTCCAATTCGGTTTAGATTAGTTTCTTATACAAGCATTCTGTTCATCGCTTTTCATTTAGTTCTATTTCCTTCTCGTTCTAGAGATAAACATCTTCATTACTCAACTAAAGTTTTATTAATTTTTAATTATGTGTTACGTTGCCCCAGCATGGCCAAGCGTAATCTGAGAGTCGAGGGTTCGCATCCCCGTCGCGCCAAACATGCTCGCCCTTTCAGCCGTGGGGGCGATATAATGTGATGATCAATCTCACTATTCGTTGGTAAAAGAGTAACTGAAAAGTTGACGGTGAGTGATGATGACTAGCTGCCTTCCCTCTAATCTATCGCCGCTAAATTAGGGCCGGCTAGCGCAGATAACCCTCGAGTAGCTTTGCGCGAAATTCAAAACAAACAATATGTTACGTTATAAACAATAACCACTCACTTAAGAATAAATAAACTTGTATCTGATAATCACAGTCTTTCTACTGTCATCTGAGATTTCCCTAATTCACTGCTGGTATGTCATATTTATATAACAAAATTCAAATTCTTTCTAGTTTTCCGATCTGTTCTTCCATGGTTTTGCAGTATCACGGGCTACAGTGTTTCGTATAAGCGGTTTTCTAGTTTTATGGTCTATAATGCTTCAGTATAAAAATAAAATAATTGATTATTTTTTGAAGTTAAATAAACTTTGTATTTACTTCTTATTTAACCTACAAATTTTATTTTTTAAAAACAGATCATGAAATCGATAACTATCAACTTAAAATCAAAACTGAATTAAAACAAATATTTAAATTAAAATAATGTTTGAAATATTTTTATTAATGATACAATTAGAACAATACATTGTAAATTATTCACAGTCTACATATATTATTCTTTAAAGTCCTTTACTTTCTTTGTCTTGAATAACTTGAGCATTTCTTTATAATCTTTCACTTTGTGCAAACGCTTTATTCAAAATTGTCTGGACTTTTGATTAACAATCATTTTGCCTCCTAATGACCTGAAGCGAAATACATTTTTTTCTTAGAGAGCAGTTTAGCAATGACCCCTATGCACTTTGAACGTTACTTTTTAAACGCAGAGCCATTCCTACTATGGGAATCGTACCCCAAACTTTTGCTTTATACAAGTCGACAGTGGGGTTAGTACTTTATCCATAAACATCTTCAGTTGTTGTCTCCCGCTGGTATAGGAATAAGTTTACGGGTTTACAACGGTAAAATCAAGGGTTTGATTTCCCTGGGTGTACTCATCAGATAGCCCGAGTTGGCTTTACTATAAGAAAAAACACACACTTAGAATTTACTTAGACTTCAAAACATTTTTCTGATTTTTATCATTTCATCCAAGTTGTATTGTTAAACATTTTTTTCACCAACTGGTGGTTATTATGCTCTGGTTGTAAATTTGAAGGCTTACATTTTCGGGTTATGTTGTAAAACCAGACTCTGTGCTTCGGAGCCGAAAATTCTAAAAGAAACAAATTTTTCATCAAAAACTACCCGTATTATATGTAAGCATTATCTTATTTGTTATTTTGAATTAAGCACAAAGCTACACAATGGGCTATCTGTGCTCTGCCCACCACGGGTATCGAAACCCGGATTTTAGCGTGTAAGTCCGCAGACATACCGCTGAGCCACTGGAGGGCAAGCATTATCTATAAAGTAAAATTATTCGTTTCACACAAATATTTATAACTACCCGTATTTTATGTAGGTAATATCTATATAAAGTAAAATTAACAATTTCACATCAATATTTATAACTACCCATATTTTATGTAGGTAATATCTAAAAAGTAAAATTAACAGTTTCACATAAATATTTATAACTACTCGTATTTTATGTGGGTAATATCTATAAAGTAAAATTAACAGTTTCACACAAATATTTATAACTACTCGTATTTTATGTGGGTAATATCTATAAAGTAAAATTAACAGTTTCACACAAATATTTATAACTACTCGTATTTTATGTAGGTAATATTTATAAAGTAAAATTAACAGTTTCACACAAATATTCATAACTACCCGTATTTTTTTCTGTAGATAATGTCTATAAAGTAAAAATTAACAGTTTTAGACGTATTTTCTTTTTTGAAATGCATATTTTATTGGTCCAAGACTTTAATGTAATGTTATGTTGACCAATATGAGCTGTATCTGAGACCCCGACTTTATTACCTTATTATTCAATTCAGTGACTGATTGTAGTCCTGTCTGTAAAGATAATTACACTGTTTTATTTTTCTTTAGTGCCAAACACAACATTTTAATATGTTTGGAAGCTTAACCTCATTTTTTCTCGCACGCCCTCGATAGTTTCGTTTGTTTCGAATTACACTCAAAGCTATACAAAAGCTACGTTCATTAGCCGTCTTCAGTTTAACAGTGTGATAGACTACTGGGGAGGCAGCTCGTCTAATCAACATCACCGAGTGCCTACTGTTGGGCTACTCTTTCACCAACGAATATTAGGGTTGATTGTAACATAATAACGCCCCTACAACTGAAAGGGCGAGTATATTAGGTTAAGGGAGTTTAAACTCGTAGCTGTCGATTTGGGAGTCAAGTAGTCTAACCATTTGCAGTGCCTACCTGTGTGTGTCATAATTGTAGAAAGGTCATTTACCTTTTAGAATCCCCATAAAGCAACTAGAAGCTAACTACCTTTACTAGCCGTCATTAATTTTGAAGTAATAGACGCTGGAAGGTGTGTGTTTTTCTTATAGAAAAGCCTCATCGGCGTATCTTTTGAGCCCACCGAAGGGAATCGAACCCCTGATTTTAGCGCTGTAAATCATTAGGCTTAACTCTGTACTTGCGGGGAGCACGCAAGAAGGAAGGCAGCTAGGTGGTCAACAACACCCACTGCTCTCTATAGTGATGCTATTTACCAACGAATAATTGGATTGACCGTCACATTATAACACTCCAACGGCTGAAAGAGCAAGTCTTTTTTTCGGTGACAGGTTTCAGTCCCTTGACCCGGACCCGCAAGTTGTGAGCCGGGAGACTAAACCACCAGATCATCGTTTCAAGAGATGATATAATACGATAAGTTAGTGGCAAAGTTATATGTCTCAAGGTTCAGAAGTGTTAAAATCAATGACAGAAGAGCGTTAACTTCAAACGATAAGGAACATTCGTTACGCGTCGTAATTATTTTTGAATTTATTATTGCTTTTACAGCTCTCGCAAACTTTATTGTCTTTAAATAACTGTTTTATACCCAGTCTTAACTCTCTGATAAAGATTCTTTCTTTGCAGATAAACAATGAAATAATTCTTTTCCTGATTAAGATTAAACCTGTTTATGCCTTTTGACGTTATCATACAGTTCATTTCAGCAAAACAGAGAAGTATTAAAACGAAATACTTTAATACTACAGAAAAAAGTCTGTACAGTAGAGACAAATATCAATAAAACATAGAATGTGTTTTATTTTAGCATAGAGACATTGGACTATCTGCTGAGCCTACTTGGGGGAATGGAACCCCTACTTAGGGCGTTGTAAATGCGTAGACATACCACTCTACCAGCGGGGGACTAATATAATATGTATTTTAATGAGATATTTGTAGCACTGGAGATGATTTAGAACTATAGCAAAACGTTATGTATATTATACAGTAAACAGATAAAAGAATGAAACAGTTTTAAAAAGTTGTATTAATTGGTTTAATCAGATCTTATAGCATGCTAATTACTTATGTTCTAGTACTGGGAAGACTACAAATTGAAATGGGATCCGAGAGAGTATGGAGGGGTAGACATGTTGCACGTGCCTTCTGACCACATCTGGAGACCAGACATTGTTTTATATAACAAGTAAGTCTTTTAAGAGTGTTCAAAAATTAATTTGAACGAATGGTCATACTATAGTGATGGATCGTTTTCCCCTTCCTTATCTAGGGTTAATAACGAAATATAAATTAAACTCAATAAAACTAGTTTCTAAGTCAGAGTATACAGTATGTTTGTAATATTGTTTTCTTATAATTTTCTCTCAACTATTTATTTATTTATTGTAGAATCATTTACACTATAAGCTTTTCATATTCTTTTAATAAAGGAGGTCACTTTCTTAGATAGTCTTATATGGTTCTTTGGGTAAAGACTTTGTGTCTTGAAATCAATAATAATTCGAGAGAAATATCTATGCACCATATAATATTAGGACATCTGTTATGTTTGCTGTGTTTCCTTTTTTTGGACTTTATTACAAATTTTCACGTCTCTCGTTTTTAATCTGAATTCAAGATATCCTTTACATAAAAATTCACGACTAGTAACACCTGCTGCAGTCTGGTTGACGTACTCACTGGTCAACCTTTAAAAATTTGGGACAACAATACCTTCAATCTTAAGACCGATCTTGAATGAATTAGGAAGACAATACGTTTAAACTCATATTTGCAAAATCTATACAAAACGATAACGAGGGAAAACCGTTTTACTGGTTAACAAGAACAAACAAAATATATGCAATGTTAAATATAGACCTAAAGAAAGTGCACCTGTTAAGTGCTTGTGTATGGCAAATATAAATTTTATGCTCTTTAAAGTGCCTTTAATATTTAATATTTCAGTGCAGATGGAAACTTTGAAGTGACTCTGACCACTAAAGCACAAGTTAACTACAAGGGTCTGATTGAATGGAAACCACCAGCAATTTACAAGAGTTCTTGCATCATCGACGTGGAATACTTTCCCTTTGACAAACAAACTTGCGTGATGAAATTTGGCTCTTGGACGTATGACGGGTTTAAAGTACGAACAATTGACTGTTCTAAGAATATTTAAAATTCAGTCGATCGTTTGTTTTGACATATATTTTTTTGATAATTCGAAAACTTAACTACAAGTTTTTTTTTGGTAACTAATGTATTTTCCAATAGACCACGTTGCATTTCAGTGGAATATTTCATTTTCAATAGATAATTATCTTTTTCTTTCATTTAAAGATCAATGTTTCGATCTCCCGCTGGTACAGCGCTAAGTCTACGGATTTACAACACTAAAATCAGGGGTTCGATTCCATTCGCTGGACTCAGCAGATAACCCAATGTGGCTTTGCTATAAGAAAACACACACACTCAATACCTCAAATAACAATTGGCTGCGCGGTACCTCTACACACCGGGCTTTGATACCCGTGGTGGGTAGAGCACAATTAACCCCTTGTGTATCTTTGTGGTTAAGTTCAAATAACGATTAAGTTTTCAAACTATAAAATTTGCATCTCTTAGTTGATTTGCTTTTATTTAACAAACTAATGAAATTATACGTTTATTCTCAATATGTCTTTAAGTATAATGCCGTTCAACACACACACTTCTGACTGTTAAATATAATTTCTGTTACCAAGTCTATTTTCTATAATTCTGATAGCTTACTAATAGGCTTTTCGGTCATTTCAATTCGTGCCAAAGTTATATTTATTTATTCTATGGATGATAGTAATTATCTATTGCCCTTTTTTTTTTCTAATTTACTCTTGTCACACAATTGACCTCTACAATAATTGTGATATTTATTTGTATGTGAGAAGATGTGTTTCTAATTTCACTTTTGCTTTGCCAAAAGGTGGATCTTCGCCATAAAGAAGAAATTCCTGGAACAAACAGGGTAGAGATAGGAATAGACTTGCGTGAATTCTACCTGAGTGTGGAATGGGACGTTCTCGAAGTTCCGGCTATTCGAAACGAAAAGTACTACACGTGCTGCGAGGAGCCTTATATTGATATCACTTTTAATATCAGCATGCGAAGGAAGACGTTGTTCTATACCGTCAACCTAATCATCCCATGCATGGGAATATCTTTCCTGACAGTCTTGGTGTTTTATTTGCCATCGGACAGCGGCGAAAAAGTGACTCTTAGCATCTCCATCTTGCTGGCCCTTACTGTGTTTTTTCTTCTCCTTGCCGAAATCATCCCCCCTACATCTTTGACCGTGCCTTTACTGGGCAAGTATCTCCTATTCACCATGATTCTTGTCACCCTTTCCATCTGCGTCACCGTCGTTGTGCTTAACGTGCACTTCCGCACCAGATCTACCCACCGCATGAAGCCCTGGGTGAAGAGGGTCTTCATGCAAATGCTACCTCGACTTCTCCTCATCAGGAGGCCTTCGGACAATTCTTCAGACTCCCGAAAGGTCATGGTTCGGACCTGCAACGGTACAGAACTCCGTGATTTCAATACACGTGGGGAGCCGTTTCCTCGTAGGAACAGCTACGACACTGAGTGTGGCTCCGAACTCAATTTTACTGGTTGTAGAATACACGGGCCTGGTGTTCGTGCTCTTGCGCCCATGGGAACTCCCATGACGTCAGAACAAGCCATGATTCAAGAACAGGAGAGGACACCTCCAGGAATTCGAAGATTACATTTCTGTCCTGAGTTCGAAAGAGCAATGGAGTCTGTACAATTTATAGCAGATCATACGAGAAAATACGAGGAACATATATCTGTAAGTATTAGGTGATATGCACAATTTATTTAAAGTTCAAATGTTTAACGAGTTTCCAAATAAGACTAATAAAACCCATTAAGAACAACAAAAAAGGCAGTTAACGTTATAAAATATCGCCAGGATTATTTGTATTTATGGTAAAGGTTCTAAAACCATCTACCATTGACTATATTTTTGAGCTATTGACTAAAGGGAAGACAGTAACTTGACAGCATCCTATCACCCTCCACCAATGTTAAAAGGCCGAATGTCACCCTTATAAAGCACTCACAGCACACATTTAAATCCAACTCATTAGCTCCGAAGTCTAGAGCTCTAAAACATTACCATCCAGATCCACCTCATAATGTAAATAACGGAACTCTTGTTTGTTTCAGAATATCGTGCCAATTTCCACAGGGATTACTTTTGCACATGTCGGACCTTAATTTTGAACTTAAAGACTAGAAGAAAGGCAACTAGTTATAAACACTCACTACTTGCTTTTGTTTAATGGAATGCTTGGATTTAATTCACACTTTTGTATAGCTATGCTGCAAAAGTGCACAACACATTTTAGTAGAAAAGAGAGTCCGGAACCTAAATCCTTAAATTCACTCCGGCCATACTAAATCAAGGCCACGCCCAGCCCTCATTTAATCATTAAGTCATGCAAAGAATTAGAGTTTTATTCTAAGTAGCATGAGTTTATTACTTAGTTAAAAAAGGAATATTACTTCATGAATTAACATGCATATTTCATATTCTGTTAATATGAACTTTATTCGCTTGATAACAAAGTTATCTTACGTTGAGAAATAACTTCTGTTAGATTAAATATGTAGGATTTAAAAACAAATTGCTAATCTGGATTTGGTTATAAATGGCGTAAAGTCGTATCTACCATGTTTCTTTACCTCTTGTCGGTTTCAGTGTTATGCACATCTGCTATTTGTCTTTGTAGTAGCACAACATTTCGAGATCCAAGTTCTCTCTAATCTTGAGTAAAAGTAACAACATTGTTTTGTAGTTTTATTAAAAACTATTCATGTACCCGCTAAGTGAACATAACATACTTTTTATGTTAATGATTTTTTATCGCAGTATTCATAACTCGATGATAAAAATGATAGAAAAAGTGAACATTTTCTTTAAAAAGGAAAGGTATGGAAAGCAACGCACGGAAAGAGTGTTCGAATTTCGCTCTTTACTCACACACACACAACTCATTACATGAAAGTTATTCAAGGTATTGAACTCCTACGTTTTTCTGACATAAACTGTAATGTTTTATGTATTAAAATTAGCACCGTTTATACAAAAAATAATAGATTTTAAGAACATCAGTTTCTTAGTACCATATTTAAAAAATAATCAGTAAAGATATAATAAGACTGGCACTTATGGTCCTAGTGAAAGTGTCGTTGTTGTAAGAACAATACATACATTTAGAAATTGTTCTGTTTTTAACAAACGGTTGTTGGATTCAAGTGAATCTGGAATACTTAAAGTGTGAATGTTATTATAGATTTTTGTTTGCAGTGTCAGTCAATTGATAGTGTAAGAACTTTAGCTACATGAATAAATGCTAATATATATATACACACAACATTCATTACGTTAAGATACATACATAAGTACATAGACATGTGATACGTATTCGAAGAGCTGTGTTCAAAACCATTCTAAAATGATTTTTAAAGCAATCATTAAGTTGTTATACACTGGAGGCCCTAAACTTGGCAAGGCTAGATAGGTACTCGACTCGCAATCTGAGGGTCACGAGTTCAAATTTCCTCTCATCAAGAATGCTCGCTCTTTCAGCTGTGTGGACAATGTGATATGACGGTCAATCCCACTATTCATTGGTAAAAGAGTAGTCCAAAAGTTGGCGGAGAGTGATGATGACCAGTTGCCTTTTCTCTAGTCTTAAACTGCTAAAATAAGGACAGCTAGCGCAGATACCCTCGAGTAGCTTTTCGTGTGATTGAAATAAGCAAACAATCTACCAAAAGAACCATAACGGTTTTTACAGGGTTTTCTCTCGCCGTTTTTAACCTCTATAAAACCAATGATGTTAGTGTTAAGGTATAAATCCTTGGTATATTGTTGTTATCCTAAATTTTCCTGGATGTTTTTGATAGACAAAAACAAACTGAAATTCACCATGTTTCCTTACATTACTTTCAGATGAAAGAAGACTGGAAGTACGTTGCCATGGTATTGGACCGTCTTTTCCTTTGGATTTTTACTGTGGCTGTCCTAGTGGGCACGTGTGGTATCATTCTCCACGCGCCAACGCTATATGACAACCAGGAACCGATTGATATAAAACATTCGGAAGTAGCTATGGCAACTAAACATCACAAGTTATTTTACTCGTGAATTAACTAATCGCAAAAACCTTCAGTTTGTTTTAAACCAAAGCTGAAAATCAGTGTAAAAATAAAATTAAAGTAAAGAAAGCGTCCGGTTAAAAAACAAACAAACAACAACTTCCAAAGCGGTGATACTTTACAATTCTTGTGAGATGCTGACCTGTGCTTCCAGGCGTAGGTATCATGGCGTTGTGCTCTTGTAAGATAACGGTTTAAAATGGGTTGTGTAAACATGCTTCAGTGCGAAATCTGGATAAACATTTAAGAATCAAAGGGGATTGTTGGTTGGGGAATGAAAGTTAAGATGAACTTCACAGAGAAATACATACATTCTGTTATATTAATATATTGTTCTTATTAACAATATGACTTTAACACAATGATTGACTCAACAGGTATAATTCCTGAAGCGTGCTCAATTGTTGGTTTGATTTTTTTTTACTAAATATGGCAGCAAATTCATCTGTCTATTAAATTCCCCTTTTGAACACAAGATTAATTATTGAATGTCTTTGTCACGTTTTCGTTCAATAGAAGAGTTGTGACTTAAAACTAGCTCTCAGTTCGTTTAAATCGACCGTCTTATAATCCGTGTAAATAAATTCAGTTAAAAATATTTTAGAAGTATTTATAAATATTTCTTATATTGCTAATTATTAGGATTCCCTGTATTTAGGATTCTGTAAATGAGATTTTACTATTAAAATCATTTTTCTCTTTTTCCAAAAACAATATGAATAATTTTCTTTGAGCCATCAAATATTATCTAAAGTTCTTTCTATATTCTAGTAAAAAAAAAATATTTTTTTATTTTTATGGTGATAATTTCTATGGACTAGACAGAAAATTCACAGATGGCATCACAAAACTTGAGAGAAGTCACGAGAGTATTTTGTAATTTTTCATTTTTTTCAGAGTTTGAGGGCTGGTGTTAAATAAATCACAAAGAATAGCGTTAATTTACTTTTCTGTTTCTATAACTTTGAAAATCTTCAGTAAACGAATACGGTGTTTACATAAAATAATATTCGAGATCATTTTTTTCTATTTAATTGAATTGTATTTTATAGTATAAATATAGAACGATTGTGAATGTTTGACGTGTATAAAGCCTGCGGTGAAATTCATATTTTTCGTGAATTCATAGTTTTCTGACTTTATTGTCGATTAATGACAAAAGAATCTAAACGTTGAAGGTCACTTTGCAATAAATCGTGCCAGTTTTGTAAAATTCTTATTAGATTAAACTACTTTAAGGCTTAGGTTCTTGCCTGGTGTATTTCCAGTTCCTCCACAAAGTTTCTCGGAAAATCTTAAATGGTTTTAACAAAAAGGCGTTGTAGCGCTTCAAACAAGAATTTCAATAATAAAACTATGTTACTTACATAACGCCAGGGGGTGTGTTTTTCTTATGATCATTACCTCATGTGATATTTATTAAAATACTTTATGTCACGTCTTTGGTGACCTATCTGTCGAATGTTATAAATAATCCAGATTGTGTCACATAATTTCGTTTGATATCTATTTTTAAAAAAATTCTCATTCAGATGGCGCTTTCAATATTCCAAGTTGATTTTTAGATGTTAAGGCCATTGATATATCAAAACTAGAAAAGCGAAACAAAGAAATGGTTCATTTTCACAATCCTATCAGCCCAAGTTTTCTGAGGCTTCTGTTCGAATTGAATAAGTAAATTTTTAATATAAAGAAATAAACACATATTTTGTTTAGGACATTAATTTATTACTTATATTAACTGAAGCCACTGTTAAAGAAGTGCTAATAGTTTTATATGGTGAAAGTTTTACTCTGGTAGGTAAGTAGTTAATATTCACGGTTCAATTCTCTGCGGAGGACAGAACGTAGATTATCCGATGTGTAGCTTTTTCCTAAAACAAATGCCCTCCCAGCCATGGGGCGTTATAATGTGACGATCGATTCCACTTTTCGTTGGTAAAAGAGTAGCCCAAGAGTTGGCGGTGGGTGGTGATGACTAGCTGCCTTCCCTCTAGTCTTACACTGCTAAATTAGGGACGGCTAGCACAGATAGCCCTCGAGTAGCTTTGTGCGAAATTCCAAAACAAACAAACAAATATTTAGATTTTCAGGTCTCTATTGGATTAATTTAGATGACCATAGATTATGAAATTGATGAAGTTTTAAATGTTGATTTTTATTATGTTTGTGGTTAGAGAAAGAGAAAATTGAATATAAAGTAGGCAACGTGGGCCATAAAATTCAAAATATTAAACAATAGATCGGTAAAGCAGACAACGAAATAGAACAATTTAAATACGGATCGATAATATGTATCACGAAAGACAACTGGTTTAATTTAAGATAAGTAACGAGATTCGTGAAACACAGCTGGTTTAATACAGGATCGATGATACAGGCCAGAAATACAGCTGTGAAATATACGATTGGTAATACCTACTGCGAATAACTGATTAAATACACAATCAGTACACAAATAAAGCTGTTGTAAAATCAGTTATATTTAAGGTTCAGAAACACGACAACATTCCAAACAAAATGGTTAATTTGTAGTGTGGTAACATCACAGTTACAATCCAGAACACAATGTTTTGTCGTTAGGAAGATTACAATGACGAGCTGATCCCAACCTAATGATCTTTCAACCAACTTGTTAACATGTGTTTCTGGTTGAGCTATACTGACAAATGCTCAACCGCAAATGAATTAATATTGCTGAGGTTTTGTTGTTGGTTTTAACACTTAATATAATGCGTCGCTCATTCAGGCTTTTCCACAGCGAATACACACATATTGTCGAAACAGTCAAGTTCAATCTTTGGCTAATAAAACAGTGGCGCCGCCACTGTAATAAAAGAATGACTTAATGGTCCTTTTGTTCCATAAGTCGAGCTGTTTGCAATGAAAACTACTTTCTTTTGTTCACAATTTCATCAAAACACGTGTGATAAACATGGCATTCAGTTTTAAGCGTCAGTATTTCGAATACGGCTCCAAAAATTTACTGTCCCGTTCTAAGCACAATTTAAACAATACTGATAGATTAACAGCTATTTTTAGCTATATACCTTAACATCCATATGATATAAAATGGTAAGTGTACTTACGTTCGTAAAAATTTGGTATTAGGTGTAATACCTAACATCTTGTGCTTTGGTTACTTACTAGTCCAGTAGATACGTCTAGTTATTTGGTATAAAGAAAAGATGTTTTTAAACGACACATATTCAATCATCAAACTGGTAAAAATCAAAACATCTTTTATTTAACAAAACAGTCTGGTTGAATTAAACAATTTTCAATGCGACACAAACTCGTATCCATTTTTCGAAAGAGCGTGTGTGTGTGTGTATGTGTGTGCTTTCTTGTAGTAAATCTACATCAGACTACCTGTGTTTCCCCCGAGGGGAATCCAAATCTCCAAGACTTAAAACTGTCCCATCGAGAGACACCTCTGTAAAAGAGTCGTTTGTTTGTTCTTGAATTTCGTGCAAAGCTACACTAGGGCTATCTAAAGGAAAGGCAGCTAGTCATCACCGCCAATCCTTGGGCTACTCTTTTACCAATGAATAGTGGGATTGACTATCACATTATAACGCCCCCATGGCTGAAAGGGCGAGTATGTTTGGTGTGACAGGGATTCAAACCTGCTACTCTCAGATTACGAGTTAAGTGCCTTAACCACCTGGCCATGCTGGGTCCTTTAAAATCGACCAAACCAACAACTTCTTAATTTGCACCCTAAATGTAGCCTACTAGTCAAATGTACTTGTATTGTTTATCAAGGTGTCAATATTAACACCACCCTTTCCTCTGGAAACTTAGCGGAAAGCTTCATAGAGTTGTAACATTGAAATTCAAGGCTCGATTCCCGCGGCGAAGCACACAATCCATTTTGTAGCTCTGCGCTAAAATCAAACATTAAATGTCTTTAAGCATCAAACGCCTAGAACAGAACGAAAGTTTATAAGTTTCAAGCATTGAGTTATTATATGTTTAATAACTTTCGAAACACAAATACATGAAATTTTGTCGTTTTCTATATAAAGTTTGGTTTGTTTTGAATTTTGCGCAAAGCTACTCGAGGACTATCTGTGCTAGTCGTCCCTAATTTAGCAGTGTAAGACTCGAGGGAAGGCAGCTAGTCATCACCACCCACTGCCAACTCTTGGGCGACTCTTTTACCAAAGAATAGTGGGATTGAACGCAATTTTATAACACCCCACGGCGGAAAGGATGAGCATGTTTGGTGTGATGCGTATGCAAGTCCTTCTATACAAAGTAAAGAGCTCATCTGTTAGTTTCTGCAAGTTTTGCTTTGATCAGAAAACAAAGAAAAAATTGTGTAAAAAAAACCCTCTAATCGATATTTCAAACAAACCTCCGAGTTAGAGAGTTCACGAAAACTGAAAATATTATTTTTATTTTATCTATATAGTTTTAAAAGCGGCGCACTGGGAAATGTGTGAATGTATTACAGAAATTATATCATTAACACCAAGAATCTCGAAAAGCTTTCTTCATGTAATGTGTAACGAGATTAAAAAACGTTGCCATTACGAAAGAACCAGTTCTCTTTCATCCTTTTCACTTATCAACTTTTTGTTTCGTTTCTTTCGGTGAACTTTTGTTTTTATTCATACACATCTCTTTTGTAGTTAAAGATGAAAGAAACTGTTGGCATGGAAACAAAAAGTTACAAGATGCTAAAATCTTTTGCAGACGAAACGTGTAATAACTTGAACGTCCAATCAGAACAGTCACGTTTCTTTCATTTCTATTCGTTGACTTTTACCTAACTCAGCATGGGTTAATTTTCAGACAACTCATTACGAATAATTAATCATATAGATGAAGTATGGCTCTTTCTATTGGTAAAAAGTTTGGAAATTCATAACACAACTAGACTGTGTGGAGTTCGTAAGCATGTCGTTCCTAAATGGACAAGTAATACT
Source organism: Carcinoscorpius rotundicauda (assembly GCA_011833715.1). Classification (NCBI taxonomy): domain Eukaryota; kingdom Metazoa; phylum Arthropoda; class Merostomata; order Xiphosura; family Limulidae; genus Carcinoscorpius; species Carcinoscorpius rotundicauda. The sequence continues at coordinate 13,117,776 of CM022404.1, forward strand.
TTTACAAGAATATCGATTTTTTTTCTGACATATTTCAGACTAACCATAACATAAATATTGGTTTTGCAAACATCACTTTATTAACCGCACTAATATGTGGTGGGCACTAGAAACTTCACATGGAGGCAAAAAAATAAAAACAACGTTTTTCTCATTCGCCTGAAAAAGGATTGCCATCAGCCTGAAAGTTTGGGCTTAACATCAACTGAAAAGACTAAAGTTTTCATTAAAAACTTGTACGTGTATCTAAAAAGTTTTACGTAAAAAGCTGTGCACATCGTCCACTTCCAAGACATTGGGTTACACAATGTTTAGCGCTAAAAATGTTTTGTTTGTTTGTTCTGTTTCGTTAATTTTTCACAAAGCTACACGAGGGTTATCTGAGCTAGCCGTCCTTATTTTAGCAGTGATAGACCAGACGGAAGACAGTGCTAGTTATCCCTACCCACCACCATCTCTTGAGCTACTCTTTTACTAACGAATAAGGGAATTGACCATCTCTGTATAATGCTCACATATCTGAAAGGGCAAGCATGTTTGGTGGGAAGAGATTCGAACTCGTGATCCTCAGATTGCGAGACGAGCATCCTAAACACCTGGGCATGACAGGCTTCTTTACTCCAAATGGTGATCTGAGTGGTAACATCTTCTATATGACCGAAAGAAACAAAAACTTCTACTGGCTACTGGCATGTGAGATCTCGAAAAGGTTGTAGCCTTTTAGACGAGGTAAGCTGATATTAAAAAGCAACAACAGAAGTTATCACATTTCTTGTTTTATTCTCCCCTCATTCTTCAATATCGTGAACCCAGGTATTGAAAGAGTTTATACATATATATGTATTAGTGATTAAACCTACTGCCTTTATTGACTTTCAGAGTGATAAAATCAAAACTTGTGGATTATTTCAAGAATAAGATCAGTGTTGAATTCCTCCAAAACAGACTGACGTTTTATTTTTTTATTTAATTTTTTTTAATTTCGCGCAAAGCTGTTGTTGTTTTGAATTAAGCACAAGCTATACAATGGGCTATCTTTGCTCTGCCCACCACGGGTATCGAAACCCGTATTTTAGTGTATAAGTCCGCAGACGTACCGCTGAGCCACTGGGGGGCGCACGCAAAGCTTACTCGAGGGCTGTCTGTGCTAGCCGTCCCTAATTTAGCAGTGTAAGACTAAAGGAAAGACAACTAGTCATTACCACCCACCGCCAACTCTTGGGCTACTCATTTACCAACGAATAATGGAATTGACCGTCACTTTATAACGCCCCCACGGCTGAAAAGGCGAGCATGTTTGGCGCGACCCTTGGACGCTAGAACACGCTTGACCATGCTGGACCCTTTATATAATGTCAACCCATGTCTTATTTTTAATATCCTGAATCATACAGAATTTGATATAAGTTATATTCACGTACTGCTAGTGATATTTACATCGAAAAGAAGTCAAAAATATTTATCAGTTAATTAAAAATAGTCAGTGACATCTGTACTTGCACACGATAGTTTCGAGATAACAACGTTAATAGTATCACGCGTATCATGTTATCTGATATTTAACTGATATTTATGACGTTGTATTTGAAACACTATACTGACATGTGTTTTGCTTTATTGGTTAAGATTTAGCATAAAGCACCACGAATCATTTGGTGAGGTAACCATCTCTATCGTAACCTAATCATTCCATGTAATTATGTACACATAGCTGTCTAGACCATCAATATCGATTACGTTCTACCTCACAGAACGTGTTTTTATATTGCAGTATTTTTATATGTACTAAGAAAGTATAATGTCAAGGGCCAATAGAACGCTTGCGAAGAATCTATATGATCTAAAAAAGCGTAATTACGGACATCCAAAATAGAATAAATGATTAATCGAGATCTTCCTGTTTAGAATAAAGCCTTCAAGTCTTTCCTCTTGATGACTGATTGTGAAGACTATTTTAGTCATTGTTTAAAGAAACTTGTTCTGCATTATCGGAACTTAAAGACAAACAGATTTTCCAAGACATTAATTAAATCACGTAAAGAAATCTCGTGAAGTTCTGGAATTGTTTAAATCATGCAGGTTTCAGACACCACATTGATTTTTTGTCGCCGTTTTTATGATTTGTAACAAGCGTTTCAGAAAAAAAAAACTTTTTACTAAGTAATAATTAACTTCTAATCCGAGTAAGCTAAGTAATTAGATCAAAAATTGAAATCAACTACGTAATGGAATATAACTAATTGAACATACTGATCTCAAACTCTTACTTATGAAGATCAGAATACATTTTTTTTATGAGTCCGGTATGTACCCTCCGATTAGACATTTTTATCCCTAAACCCAATAATATCTCACAAAATATATTTCTGCTGACCAGTTGACTCTAGATCTGAAACAACTATTTTTAGATCTAATATTTCTAATTTAATTGGAAACGTGTAATCTACTTTTAGCCATTCACGCCACTGCGAATTCTCATGTTAACATAGTGAAAATTGTAACCTCGAGGTACTATCTGGCCAAGTGCTCGAGGACACCATCTGCTAAGATTCTGGCACGATGTGCAGCATTATATCTTACCTCTTCCTTCTATGGGCAGAATATGTTATCTCCAAAGAACCGCAAATGAACAGACAAAATATATTTATACAATTTACACACACAAACGATTATGGAAGAAGAAATCAGTGAGGGACGATTTGTGTAAGACGGCCCCTTTTAATGCAGTTTTCATTAAATAAAATTATTGCTTTGAAAACGCTAATGGTTTTTTAATGAACTATATTTTATTATAAATAGCATTTCTAATTAAAACAAAATGGACATTTCCTTGTTGATTGAGCCAATTTATCTGTAAGTTTAAATTAAGCGTACCCCAAAAATGGGGTAAAATTAACTCTCCTAACTCATAACAACTACAATTTCAAATCAATTGTGAATTTATTAAACACGTTTGAGTCACTTAAACTATTATTTAAAAGCTCCTGGCAGAGATCAGGAAATGCCATATGCAAGTTGCTCCATTTTCTAGGACAATGGCGCGAAATAACGTGGGTACCAGAGTAAGGGGAATGACGTAGATTGTGAGACAAAGTCTATGGCGGAAATATAACGCCATTGATGTTGGGCGAGACAGACATCGGCTGTGTCGTTTTATTTTAGGACAATCATCATAAAGCAATAACAGGCTATAAGAAATTAAGAAAAATGAAGCAACAAGTGAAATCCTCTGAATTTTCTGTTTTATGACCACGACAAATCAAAATTCTTCATAACCAAAGAACAGTGAAGTCACGTTTTATTGTTAAAATTCAGGCCGTTCTGCAAGTAGTTTATGCACGAAGTCACGCGAATGATACTGTTGATCGCGGCACGTAATAAATAGTGATATACAGGGGTAGCCATTTTACCGAAGGGGAACATCTTACCTCAACATTTCTTACCCAGTTCATGCAAAAGATATGACGTTATATTGTTGTTTCCATAATCGTTAGAAACATATGTACTGTTTCATTAGAATGTTCAACAAACAGAAGTGAGTTTTAAGTTTTACTCATCCTATTACAAATTTTTCTCAGCTTAAGAAAGCAAATAAAAGAAACTTTTAATAAACAAAAATCTATATAGATAAGCATATTCGTTCAATAGAAATATTTGTTTGTTCATTTCGCCTAAATTTACAGAAACGTTACTTAAATGCCCTAATGAACTGAGGGACTACAGCTAATAAACAATACCTACTGCTGTCTCTTGGACTTATCTCACTGACCGAATAAAAGGGTTTTACAATTTTTGTGTGCCCCCCAGTGGCACAGTGGTATGTCTGCGGACTTACACACTAAAAACCGGGTTTCGATACCCGTGGTGGGCAGAGCACAGATAGCCCATTGAGTAGCTTTGTGCTTAATTCTAAACAAACAAAAAACAATTTTTGTGCACCACGGTCCCAGAGTTCCGTATGCATTTCCACGGCAATAAGAGGTGTAACATGAACCTTCAGATTCTCAGTCCGAGCGTGTTAAGTAAGGTCAGTCCCGATCAACAAATCTTTGTAAATCGACCACACTGACAGATACTCGTATTATAAGGGTGTAAATTTTGCATTTATGGTGCGTAATGAACGTGGGAATAATAATTGTTATGATGTTTATTTACTCTTTTCTTAATGTAACATTAATTCCCTGAAAGTTTCAAAATACGTATTTTTTCGATACCATTTTAAATAACTCATCCATTTCATCAAATTGTAACCTTTGTTCCAGCTCCAGTTCATGGCAAGGTGGTTAGGGCGCTGGACTCGTAATCCGGGGGTCGCAAGGTCAAATCCCAGTTACAGTAGTCATGACCGCCTTTTCAGCCGTGAGGGTGTTAGAATGTCATGGTCAATTCCACTATTTGTTGATAAAAGAGTTACTCAAAAGTTGGCGGTGGGCTGGGATGACTAGCTGCCCTCCCTCAAGTTTTACTTTGCTAAATTAGCAATAGCCCTCGTGTAGCTTTGCGTGAAATTCAAGACAAACAAACAAACAGTCTCCAGGTAGACATTTTTTCCCTTACAAAATATTTTATCTATTGGTTTAAAGTTACTAATAAATTTGGCTTAGCGTGGCCTGATGTTCAGGACACTTGACTGGCAATTTGTGGATCGAGAGTTCAAATCTCCATCACCGAAGATCCTCGCCCTTTCAGTCATGAGGGCGTTATATAGTAACAATCAATTCTACTATTTGTTGGTAACGAATAGTCCAAGAGTTAACTATCGAATTTCCGTCACCGAACACACTCACCCTTTCAGCCATGGGGGTGTTATAAAGTGTCCATCAATCCCACTATTTGTTAATAAAGAGTAATCCAGAAGTTGGCGATGGGTGGTGTTGACCAGCTGCCTTCCCTCTATCACTTCAAAATTAAGGATGGTTAGCGCAGATAGAACTGAAGTAAATCTGCGCAAAAATCAACTAACAAGCCAGGAAATTCGCCATCTGCAAAATAGCAAATAACGAAATTCAGATTATATAGTAAGCTGTAGAATTTCGAAAATTTCACAATATTAATTTATGAAAAATGACACATGATATTTTATAATTAAGAAGTTAATTAAAGATCCCAGTAAAAACGTTGATATAGTGCAAGAACTATAAAAACACCTAATATTAAGGAACTAATAAATAGCCTATTTTTTCGTCAATTCGCATATTTCTGTCATATTTGCTACACATTAGAGAAACTACAGCCTTTATATTATATCTACACTCATCCATCTTTTATAATTTCTACCCTATAGAGAAACTACAGCCTCTATATTATGTCCACATTCATCCATCTTTAATACTAGCTATAGCTTCTACACTTATCCATCTTTTAATACTTTCTACCCAGCCATCTTTAATACTTGCTACACAAGAGAAAACTATATCATATATATTATGTCTACACTTAGCTTTCTGTAGTACTTGCTACACGAAAGAGAACGTAACGCTTTTCTATTGATATACAATTTTTGATATTTAATTTAATAGACAAGAGAAGTGTGTAACCCTTGTGTTCACACACAGTTTTGTATCTTTACAAAAGCCTGTTTATTTTTAACTTTCACTCAAAGTTACTCGTGAGCTACACGCGCTAGTCATCCCTGCTTTTAAAATGATAAAGTATACGTGGGGCAAATAGTTAATATCACCCTTCGCCAGCTCTGGGGATACTCATTACCAACAAAATAGTGGGGCTGGCGGTCACATATAACACTCTTACCGCTGAAGGATCGAATGTGCTTGGTGACTGGATTCGAATCCATGACCACAAATGGTAAGTCAAGTGTCCTCCTAAGCACCAGGTTATTCCAGGACATCATTGGAAAACATCCACAGCCCACGTGTCATGACACAGTTTCACGTGATACTTTCCAAACAATCGGGAAGCTATTATCACGTGAGGTTTCATGACACCTGAACGAGAAAATGGGAACTATATCAAAGAAATAAAAATATCTGCCTATTGTAACATTTTCATCAGAAATCCATTATTTCCAGAGCTTTGACTCCTTAAAATTAATGTATTCAGAGGAACGTTTTATTGTACGTACAACTGTTTCATTTTCTTTCAGGTATTTTTGTATTCCTGCTTCATAAAATAATCATCTGAAGTTTAAATTGCAAGAAAAAAAACGACAATCATTTTAAGTGTTATACCGAGTTTATGACGTGGCTTTCCAGAGCGTGCTATTGATTGGACAAAATGGTGTCTTACGTGCATACACTGATAATTTGTTTATAGTCTGTAAAAGCGCCACTCGACGAGAGAAAACCATATATTTTGATCATTCGAACTAGTATTTCTTGTTATTAGTATTTTAATCTGCAAGTATTTTTTAGTCTGATAGGTAAGCTCAAGAATACCATTGCAGCAGCTCAGAACTAAAGTAAAGAAGGAAGAAATGTTCATCCAGATATTTCGGAATGTTCGTCACAAGAATATTTGTGAATAGGCCATTACCTTCACAAGAATACATACGAAAAATATTGAAATAAAAACAACAATATACATTGTTGAAAACCGTAAATTTCAGTTTAAAAACACTTAACGTTCTCACTTTGTTTTTATTGACGTTACAAACTGCTGGTTCAGTATACTGAACTTCCAAACCTGGTGACTATAGCCACAACACAACGATGAGTTTTTGAAAAGCATTTCGAAATGGAAAAATTAGCTCAGTTCCACGTTAGAAACTGCGATTGAAAAATGTTATTTTTGTGAAAGTTTGTGTAAGCCATATTTATTAATTAACTAAAAGTTAACGGTTTTGTTTGTTGTTTTTTAATTTCGCACAAAGCTACTCGATGGCCATCTGCACTAGCCGTCCCTATTTTAGCAGTTTAAGACTAGAGGGAAGGCAGCTAGTCATCACAACTCACCGCCAACTTTGGGCTACTCTTTTATCAACTAATAGCAGAATTGACCGTACATTATAACGCTACCACGGCTGGGAGGGCGAGCATGTTTAGTGCGACCGGGATTCGAACCCTCGATCCTCGGATTATAAGTCGAACGCCTTAACACGCTTGGCCATGCCAGCCCTAAAAGTCAATCAAGAACTGAAACATACAACCTTATAGCCGAGTGAATAGGACGTTTTAACTCGTTAGGTCTTTACAGTAAGTGTTGTATTTGCCATTACATTTGGGACGCCCTGTAGTTAGATCTTCTCAGAGAAGAAATTGAAACACAAGAATTTGACATGTATTTGTACGCGTTGCTCAAATACGTCAATAATATGGATCAATATATCCACCTGGCAATAGTATCTATGTTCGTTTCTTTTTTTAAAAAATAAACTTTGTATCTGTTTGTACACATCAAGAACATTCACAGCTTTTCTGTCTGGTTGCGTGATCCATAACATGTATTGTGCATATTTCAAGCTTTAGTAATATAAAGAATAAAACCATATAATTTATGTTTGGCTAGAAAGCGTGTGTATGTATATATATATATATATAACATAAAATCTACGTCATCTGACAACAACAAAAACATATGGAATGCCATTGTCTGTAAAACTGAAAACGCCGATATCAGGGGAATATCACGAAAAACATCAAAATGTTAAGAAAGCAAAGTCTATTAAACATTTGAAATTATTTAGGTGAACATTTAAAAATACATAAGCACATGCGTCATTAAGAGCTTGCTCCTTCCTTGATATTTTCTGTTACCAAAATTACTGAAATATTTTTTTTTTGAAAAGGTTCAACACATTCACTTGTTTTTTCGTTGTTTCTGGGGGGTTCAGAGTAGGGTCCCCCCCCTAAATCTCTTTACCGGACAGTGCTGTTTACGTTGGTTTCTAGTTGTTGTTGTTATCAAATAAACTCTGGGCATTTGTTTGTACAGATCAAGAATGTTCGCAGCCTTTATGTCTGTTTGTGTGACCCATAACACTCTGTGTGTCTATTTTAAACTTTAGAAATATAAAGAACAAAACTATTTGGAAAATAAATACCGTTTTCACTGTGACTTACATTACATTCTGTTCCATATTTAGACTCACTCGCCAGACAGAGTGAAACCACTCAGCAGCGCCCGATAAATAAGTGATTAGTTTTAAGTTATTAATTGAATTAACACTGTTTGTTAAAGCTTAAACGTGTTGGGCAGCGAATTGTGTTTCGCACCTTGGACCTATCAGTCCATAACCCAACACGATAACCACAAGAAAATTCAACTTAATTTATTTCTACAAACTTTTAAATACTTTCATTCAGTATAGTTACGACACGTTTAAAAGAACAGTATTTCCAACGGTTCTCTCTCATTTTCTTTTCTCTAAACATCTTCATAAATTAAAAAAAATGAGTCGTATTTAAGCTGTGTATGCCCTTAAACTCTTATACAATTCTTGCCAATATAAAATCTCCCCTTCCAGTGACTCAGCAGTAAGTTTGTAGACTTACGACACTAGAAATCTGGTTCTGATACCAACAAACAAGAATTTGAAATTAATTATAATACATATCAGTTATTCAACGTAAAAAGAAAGTTAAGGTACTAATAAGTTTTTATAACATAAAGTTACATTTAAAGTATCGATATGATATTTTCTTATAATAAAGCCACAGCGGGCTATCTGCTGAATCCATCGAGAGAATCGAGCCCCTGATTTTAGTGGTGTAAATCTGTAGACTTACCACAGTACCAGCGGATGACTACTGTTTGAGGTAGATATTTTTAATTTCTATTTTACTGTAATAATACAGTAAACAGGGGCGTAGATCCTGGGGGGATGGGTGGGATACATCTCCCTTCATTTCATGTGGGGGGTATGGTGCATACAATCATCCCCCGTACAGTTTGGTCTGTTGAATTGTTTTATTGCACCACAAGCCTACAAACTGTGTGTTTGTTCTTGTGATTTTCGTGTTCTTACCAATTGAATTACATAATTAGGCCTAGATGTAGGCTTTTTCAGTAGCCGAAATATACGTCTTTAATATAGGCGTACTTTTGAGCTTTTCGATCCAAGCGATAGTTCGCAAGTATCAGTCAGTAGGCCTAAGTATACATTCAAGGCTTGCAAGAACTATCACAGAATCTACCTACGTCTTGTACGTAGTGTAAGATTAAATAAAATTTTCATCACAACAGATTGAACAGAGCATGAAATTCCAAAATATTACTCCCAAACATAAACTCCTGTGATCTAGATCTGACAGGCCATTTTTAGCTTGTAGCTGCATCATAGCTGCCAAAGCCACTGACCATAGTGTACGTTTAGTGTAGAGTTAACGACAAGTTCGGGCCGCTCGGATCCAGACGTGCCCCACATCACCCCCCTCCGCTCCCTTTAGTCTGAGTTTTGATTTTACAACAGGGCTTATTAGACCTGTGTTTTGGCCCTCATTAATCCATGAAATTTCATATTATCACCGCCTTCTAATAAAGTGCTCGTGCTTTATGGTAAAAAAAACAAACAATATATTCTCTTATCATAACTAGTAAAAATATTGTATTTTCTTGTATAATTAGAACACAAAAGGAGCGAATTCAACGGCCTGAAGCCTCTACTCGAATTGTATTGCTAGTTTTTGTTTAGGTGTTTTTATTTAATAGACGCGCTTATAGACATTATATCACAACGTTTTAGCCTTTTGATGAGCTTTAACAGGAATATAATATATTTGTGATTGTTTAAGTATTTTTCGAGAAACTTGCAAGTACTTGTGTTGTAACTAGCACATATTGTTCCAGCGATGCCCAAGCAGTCAGTTGGCTCGGTAGTCACTTTGAGGTTTACGCGTTCGACTTAAATACATTGTACAGTTCAGTCCTACTTTCATCTTGTTCTATCTTCGTTCGTTGTACGTTAGAGTTTTTTAGTAAAGACTGTATTTTAGCCTGTTGAGTCATCTGGGAAACAGATTCCAATTATGACAACCAAGCGTCTGAAACTTTCCGATATTGGATAGTTCTGCAAGCCAGTTACCAGTACTACAAGTGACAATGCAGATGCAGATAATCCAACAACTTTAAGCAAAGGAATAAAAACTTGCCATACAGAGGAAATACCATGTTTATCAGAGGACGAGTGTGAAAATGCTTGTGCAACTATTGCACATCATGAGCCACCAGATAGTTGTGAAACAAGTTTATGCAGTAATGAAAAATCTGACACTCCACAGATACAGTGTGTAAAGCCATATCATCCAGGTGCACAACTAATACCATGACAGAAAGCAAAATATCAAAATATCAACTTCCAGGGCAAATGGTTTGATGAGCTTCTATGGCTGCACTTCGACAATCAGACTCAAAAAGTTATATGCTTTCATTGTGCCAAGGTGGAAAATAGAGGCCTTTTTACAGGGAAATTGGAAAGGCCTCAGTGGAGTAAACCTTTATATCCATCGGATTTTGCAACTGGAAAAAGGCAAAACAGAAATTCAACGAACACCAATCCTCCTTCCTCTCAACACAGATTTGCTATATCACCAGAAGGTTCACTTGATGTAACTCCAATGACTGTCCAGCTATATGATGGAAAAATGAAGCAGCAGGAAGAATGCAAAAGAAGTCTAGTCACAATATTCAGAAGTTTACGTTTCTTACTGCGTCAAGGTTTAGCATTACCTGGACATACTGATACGGAGGGGAACTTCCTGCAGTTAATGAAGCTCCTGGAAGAGGGAAATCCTGAGTTGATGGTCTACTTGTCAAAGAAAAAACACATTAACATCACCCCAGGCTCAGAATGAAATAATGGAGATGTGTAGACATCAAATACTAAAGAACATAGCACACAAAGTACAGCAAAGTAAAGTCTTTGCATTAATGGTTGATGGCACTCAAGATATTACAGGTGCCAAACAGGAAGCAATATGTTTACAATACGTAGATGAGAACCTGGACGTCCAGGAGACATTTTTTGGTTTGTACAGTGTTTCCAATACAACTGGTGAAACAATATCCTCGACTATACTTGATGTACTGACTAGACTCAATTTACCACTGTCAGGATTAAGAGCATAAACTTATGGTGGAGCCGCTAACATGAGTGGTGCGTATAGTGGATGTCAGGCAAAAATAAAAGAGAAGCAACCGTTAGCTTTGTTCTTTCACTGCGGAGCACACAAGGCTAATTTAATAATACAACATGCAGCTGTAGCTTGTGAATGTGTTCGAGATTCTATCTAGTGGATACATGAACTTGGTGTCTTGCTGCAGAGGTCAGGCAAATACAAGACAATCTTTAAAAATATTGTATTGTCAGACAGCTTCAATGGTCCAGTTAAATACATCAGTCCACTGTGTCCAACACGCTGGTTGTGCCGCTTATCTGCAATTACATGTGCTAATGATCACTACAGTGACATTGTTGATTCTTTGTCTGAATTAGCAAATGAAAAATCAGATGTATCAGTGAAAGCACGAGGTCTGCTCATTTGACAAAGGAAAGACAGTTCTAGGATTGTTGATGGCTCAGCATCCATCAGCTCCATTAGAGGAACTAAACCGTACATTCCAAACAAAGTCAGCGACAGTATCTGGCATAACTGAAGCATCTGCAATGACAGTTGAGCAATTTCAGGTATTGCGAAGAGAGAAAAATTACAATAAGATGTTTGATGAAGCTGAGAAAAAGATAACTTCCCTAGATCTAGTGCCTATTGAACCACCACGCATTCGTAGACCCCCAGAAGGATCACAGGTGATAACTCAGCACACCATTCTGCAACAGCTAGAGATTACTACAGAAGCCAATATTTTGAATTTGTGGACACAGTCATAGAACATCTGACCACTAGATTCAATGCAGACAACATTGACTTGAGGCAATATCTGGCACTTGAGAACATGATCACATCTGGCAAGATTGACAACTCGGTTATAAACTTCTATCCAGAAATCTCTGCACAACAGCTCGAGTTTCAGTTGCCAATGTTCAAAGGAACAACAATAGCAGAATATCTGAAAGGTGCGAAGGATACTCACTATAAAATGAATGAAACAAGCCAGCAGATGTTTAGTGAAGTGTTTCTTCTCATAAAATTTTTGCTTGTATGTCCAGTATCCAGCTACGAATGTAAACGCAGCTTTTAGGCATTAAGACGGTTGAAGACGCGGTTAAGGTCAACTATGTCTCAGTGCCGCCTCAACCATGTGGCAGTTTGTCACATTCACAAAGATGAGGTCGACAAGATAAATGTAGAAGAGCTTACGAAAGGATTCATAAATAGATCATCACAAAGGAGGTCTACATTTGGGAACATATAGACTAGAGGACTAAATGAACCTTACTTCAATGAAAAGTATGAATAATTATGTGCTACATTGTATTGATGTCTAATTTTCAAGAGTTTGCAAATACATTTTAATTATTTTTATCAAACAACATGAACAGTTTTTCAGTAGATATAAACTTATCAAGGCTAATTACTAATTTTATTAATGTTTGAAAACGTAATTCATACAATGAAAGTTATTAGTAACCTTGTCAAGTATAATGGCCATCTTTTATACTGTGCAGTGTGCAGGAATAAATTCATGTGGCAGTTAATTTGTGACACATTTGTCTTCATTCTAATAACATTTTGAAAACTGTTCACAACACCTCACTTATACAAACCTACATGGAAACCTTGAAGTATGGTGGCAACAAGATTACTCTATAACTGCATGTTTATAGCTTTCACGTTCACGTAATCAAAGATAACCAATTTGTAAATTGAACAGTCCACATAAATGGTTGCAAAAATCTTCCCCCCTCATCGGGTGTAAAAAAATCTACGCCTCTGACAGTAAACCTGCTATTATTTTAACTTAGATAACGGAAACAACGTGTGTCTTCAATTCCACATGTTACTGATTAAGCTACAAGCTCAAAACCAAGATTATAAAGACGTTATAAAAAGAAAAAATAATTTCCGAAAATCAACAGCCAGCGAAGTACGACCTCTATATTTTTTTCGTTTGTTTGTTTTTTCAAAGAAACAATCTTCAAGACGTTATCATCACCACAAGATAATATTGTTTGTTTGGTTGTAACTCAGCACAAAAATCACACAATGGACTATCTGCACTTTCACAACCACGGGTATCGAAGCCAGGATTCCAGCCTTTAAGTCAGCAGACGTTCCGGTGATGCCTGAAACTGGGCAGTATCTACCAATAAAAACAGTACTTAACTTCATTGTGCAGATGGCCGAACGAGAAACCTAGAGAATTGTCTTCCGTTACGAAGAGTAATATTTTCGTATAACTTCTTCCTTGAACTCATTCACAAGCAATCAATCTTGTACTGAACACGTTGTTACTAAGGGAGGTATTTACTGAAAAGGTAGACGCAGTTGCTAAGGGATACAGTTTCGAAAAGATAAACGTTGTTGCTAAGGGATACGAGTTTATATCTTTTTATACTGACTTGTCTTGATAAACAAAACTATTGTCACTTTCTTCATATCTGGCTCTGTATTCATTCGAATTTCTTCGAGTTTTTGGGTTTGAGTTGATTTTTATTTTCTCTAGGCTGAAAAAAATATATTTTAATAAACCATGTACGATGCTTGTATTTTACGGTGTTGATAAAATTAATGAAGATTTCTCATTAGATCAATAACGTCATTCTACCACAAATAAATAAAGATAAATAACATAATTTTGTCGGCCCAGCGCCATTGGTAAATTTTGCATTTAGTGCGAGATTATACCTAGAGCTAAAATATGGTATTCTTTTATAATAAATTAAGCACCATCCACACCGGTTCTAGGATATAAACTTGAGGTTTATAATGTTAGAAACTGGATTGAAACATTGAGTAGCTGAAATACAAATTAATGATAATAAATCAAGTACCCTTCCTGTTGTTGATCTTGTTAAAAAACAGAATGTACACGAAATAAGGCTTAGGTTATTTTGAATTGGACTGCTATTTTACCAACGAATAGTGGGATTGACCGTCACATTATAACGTTCCTACGGATGATAGGGCGAGCATGTTTTGTACGACGGAGATTCGAACCCGCGACCCTAAGATTAGGAGTCGAACGCCTTAACCCCCCTGAACATACCGGGCAAGATGTTTAGTTAGCAATTCATAAACAATATTGTTATTTTGTTCAAAGGCTTTAATTTTGCTGGAATCTAAATACAGTTATAATTACTAAACTTCTGGTCTTCGTAGTGGTTCGTCCCCCAGTGACTCAGCTCACTGTGATATAAATCGGGTTTCGATACCCGTAGTGGGAATAGCAAAGATAATAAACATCTAATCTAAGGATGTCTGCAAAGTTTGAAAACATAGGTGATTTGCAGTTTTTCTTAATTTCAGATACGTGACTGATTACGACGCTGCCAAGAGACGATAAGGTTGAGTTAATTGTACTGTTAACCCTAACTTGTTTCAAATAACAAGGAGAGCAAGTGGAACACATTCAATAAAATTCGATGAAGTACTTACAGTTTCAGACTTTCTAACTCCCTGTATTTGCTCTTACAGTTGAAGAGCACTGAAGACGGGGTAACCCCCTCAATGGCACAGCAGTATGTTATCGGAACAAGAACACTCGAAACCGGGTTTTGATACGCGTGGTGGTCAGAGCACAGATAGATCTTTCTGTAGTTTTGTGTTTAATAACAAACAAACGAACCTAATAGATTTAGATATGTATTAAAACTTCTGTGTTTTTTTACTTCTATTTTTGCTGAAATTTCTGCTTGTAAACGTGAAAGCAGCCCCGGCATGGCCAGGTGGTTAAGGTGCTCGACTCGTAATCTTAGGGTTGGTGATTCGAATCCCCGTCACACTAAACATGCTCCTCCTTTTAGCCATAAAGTGTTACAATTTCACGCAAAGCTACGCGGGAGCTATCCGCGCTAGCCGTCCCTGATTTAGCAGTGTAAGACCAGAGGGAAGGCAGCTGGTCATCACCACCCACCACCAACTTTTGAGCTACTCTTTTATCAACAAATAGTCGGATTGACCATCACATTATAACGCCCCACCACTGAAAGGGCGATCAAGTTTGATGCGACGGGGATTCGAACCCGCGACCTTCGGATGAGGAGTCGAACGCCTTGACCCACCTGGCCATGCCTGGCCGAAGAATTGGTCTACCAAATTCGAACTTACTTTTCATAAAATGAGATGAGTCTTCAAATATACAGCGTGTTATTATGAGTGTATTTAATATTGCCTTAGCTGAAATGTATGAAAACCCATAAGTCTGGTGCTACAAGTACACTACTGTTAGATAAAGCGGAAGTGGAAAGATACGCGAAACGTTATTTCATTGTTTCGAAACAAAAGCTAACTTCACGGTTTCAAAAATGTTTCATCACTTCCGTAAAGAACTTTAACAAATATGATGTTAAAGTAAGCAAATAACTGACAATGGCATTATCTTATATCAAAGTTTAGACTGAAGTGTCACCCATTAATTAAATATTTACCCAGCCTGGTTTATCAATCTGATCAGTAAATGTTTTGTGGAAAACACAAGAAGTACTGAAGGATTGGTATCCTTTCAACCGGAATAAAAGCCAATTGTTAGGTAATTTGAAGGCAGATATCAAGTGTAAGATGGCAAGGCCGAAGTAGAACCAATGACGACAAAAAACAAAGTTGTTTGATTTTGTTATTGTGTTGTTTAAGGTTGGGCGGCAGTAAACAAAGTAACATTTAAGGGGAGACAGGTATATGTTAACTTTTAGTGTGTCTTATTTCCACCTTTCCCTGAGTGTTGATACTCCTTTTATTAGGAAATATAATACAACAATTCAGTTTTAATACTTCAGTATAAAGAAACGTATTCATTTCTCTGACATTTATAACGTGTACAGTAGAAGTCGTAATTCGTTAATGCAATAGTGAATTAATAAAGAAAAGTATGTATCTAACGCCGGATCTATCGGCAAAGCTTGGATTTTAATTTAACACAGCACTAGTCCTAACAGTGAGGTTGTTGGTACTTCTCGTGTTTTAACTTATTAACACAGTGGTGAGGCTAACAATGAAGTTGTTGATAGTGATAGTCCTCACTAGTCCTAACAGTGAGGTTGTTGGTACTCTCGTGTTTTAACTTATTAACACAGTGGTGAGGCTAACAATGAAGTTGTTGATAGTGATAGTCCTCACTAGTCCTAACAGTGAGGTTGTTGGTACTCTCGTGTTTTAACTTATTAACACAGTGGTGAGGCTAACAATGAAGTTGTTGATAGTGATCATGTTTTAACTCATTAACACAGCAATGGGCCTGACAGTAAATATGCGAATAATTGAGAACGGAATAGACTGATAACAAATTTAACAAGTATTCTAATCGTGTTCCACAATCAAAATTTAGTTATTATCTTAGAGCAGTGGTTCCCAACCAGGGGTGTTTTGGCCACCTTCACCTTTATTTTTAAATAAATAATTACTGTGAGAGATGCGAGAACGTATTAAATTTTTTAGGGGTGCGGGGCATAAAAAAGGTTGGGAACCACTGTTTTAGAGAATAGGAATAAATGCTAAGAAAACTTACTTTGCGTACGTTGAATGCGTTATTTTAATTGTAATTATTTTAATTTTTCTACATAATAACTATAATGAAAATTTTCTTGTTATTATATTGACGGAATCGATTTATCATTAAAGATGCTAAGCAACATCGTGTATAAGATTTTTATACTGAGACAAAACTGGGGATTTTCATTATTAAATTTATATGAAATCTTAAACCATTGACAGTTACTTTTGTTTTCAGAAAAATCCTAACGCAAGATGTTAACCATTGTTCTGACTGTTGCATAGTCACCTATTTTAAAACAATGTTGTAGAGAACGCGAATAAGAGTACTTTAACACAGAGAAAAATTGTTTATATTATTTTACAAATTAATTTAAGTACCTTATGAGTCTCAAAAACCAATAAAAAATACAATACTTAGAGCTATTGGTTTTTAATAAAACTCAAACTCCAGACGTTTCTTTCGCGTAATTAGTTTGTTTGTTTTAGAATTTCGCTCAAAGCTATTGAGGGGTATCTGCGCTAGCCGTTCCGAATTTAGCAGGGTAAGACTATCTGTAGAAAAGGGAGTTAGTCAACTCTTGGCCACCCTTTTACCAACGAATAGTGAGATTGTCTGTCACATTATAACGCCCCCACGGATGAAGGGATGAACATGTTTGGTGTGACGGGGATTTGAATCCGACACCTCATATTACGAGTCGATCGCTCTAATCACCTGGCCATGTTGAGTCGCTGTGTAATTAAACACAAAACTATATACAAAAATATCTCTGCTCTGCCCACTATGAGTATCGAAACCTCGTTTCTAGCGTTGTAAGTCCCTCGCCATACTGCTATGGCACTGGAGCGAGGATGAGTGAGAAAATTCCACAGAATCATAAGTTTTGTAACCTACACTGAAATATGAAGGTTACATTTGTTTAATTCTCCTGATGTTCCGGGTCGAAGGGTCAACCCTAGAACATCTAGAGAAATTAAAGATATTAAAAACCCTTTACTTCTTCGAAAAGCATGTTTTACAACTGCGTCAATATGACAGCATCAACGTCCGTCGTTTCGAGTAAACTCATTATTTTGTAATTTGTATTCAAATGTTATTTATAACTATTTATTCCGTTATTTAAAAATATTCGTTGTCATTACTTTATATGTATTGTAAATACTATGTTTTGTACATTATCTATCTGTCGTTTGTATTTCGCTAAAGCGGCTACTTTTTATTATTAAGCACAAAGTTACACGTATTTAGCTTTCAGACTTACTGCTTAACCAGCGAGGATCAAACTGTGGTTAATAAAAAGTATTAAATTGTAATTGGTTTATTTACGATGTTCAGTACTCGAAGACCCCTCCTCAAGTTGCACAGCGTATATGTCTACAGACTAAAACTACTAGAAAACGGGTTTCGATACCCATGGTGGGGCCAAAGCATAGATAGACTTTTGTTTAGCTTTGTTCATAACGAAACAAACAGTACTCACAGACCTCGTGCTCATAATTAAACCTTGCTCGGAAACTACTTTCTGATAAATTTCGTACTTAGTACAGTTAACCTTGAAATACCTGTCAACAATAAATCAGCTGTGAGCAACCTGCAGTCTGCATGTGAATCCCCCTCGTGGTCATGAGATATTTCTGTTTATTACAGTACATCGTGCTTGGGCTCATGAGCAGAAAAGGAGAATTTGAGATCCTTTCGGGTGTTTGAAGAAGGTCGCCCGTGTGACCCGTGGGTCAGTTTATATTGATCTTCAATTCTACAGCCTTGGCACTCTGCAGAATTTATAACCTAAAACTGCAAAATGAGAAAAACAAATCAAATATTGAAATGTGTGTTTCAGAGTAGTTAATAACCTGGGAGATACCATTTGATTTATTAATTGATAGGAAAATCTTTGGCTTAGGGTTTCAAGCTGTTTCAAAAAGCGAATAATAACCTATTTATAGTTTTGCTCAGTTAGTGAACAAGGAACAGAAAATTGGGACTTAAATCACGATAAACTAATAAATTTACAAATGATCGAGTTTTTTAATAAATGGAAAACAAAATAAAACTTCTCATTAAAATAACAAACTCGTTCGGAACTAACACATAATGATACATCTTATTTGCTTAACTTTATAAACTTAACCTCGGACTCACTTTAATGTTTGAGGTATTCAACAGCATTGGAATCTAAGCCTCTAAATAGTAAGGCTATTGTTTAATTTAAACCTTTCGATCAACTTTTAATTGCAGACTGTCTTCCAACATTCCTTCGTCAATCAAGTGACGTTTTTCAACATTACCATCTAGCCAGTTTAACAGTAGAACCAAAGTTTTATCCAGAGTGTATTAACAGACGATCGTACATCGTTACGAACATGTTTTGTTGAAAACCGTATATTTTTCTCACGTTGTTTGTTAGAAAAAGTGAGTAACGAACGATCGAAGTGTAATAAAACATCGAAGCATAATAAAATATCGAAGTATAATAAAACATCGAAATATAATATAATATCGAAGAGAGAAAATGTTTCGGTAAATTATATCACGCAACGATAAACTTTGTTTTTCCTTTTATTTTATATTCACGCAGATTTAATGTTCTGCTTTACTCACATTATTTTGCATTTGAAACAATCAACCGAGATTTCAGTTATTTAATGAACCAAAAATAGTTCTTAAAATGCATTAAAAACAAAGACAACTAATTACAGCAACTCGGAAGTTTCCGTATATTTCACTTTAATTGCTATTTTCAAACACAATAAAAACTAAATTTAAAATTGAGAGAAAAACCTTGAATTTGTCAAGACTTATAACAATAATGGGTATTATAAGATGTTTAAATAAATATGACTCTTTTTATTTAAGATTGTGATTGTGATAAAAATGTGTTTCTTTTTCGATTTTCCTCTCTTCAGTTATGTGCCCTCAATCAATTTCAGTCTTAAGTTAATCATATTTGATTGATGTTTCCCCATTCTTGCAGGAAGATATTATAAACGCTATGATTGGTTGAGCTCCCATGACGTCACACAGAAGGAAAACTACATTTTTTTTAGCTTTTTACTGCATAAAAAACAGAAATATCGTATGTAATGATACATGTGGCTTACAGCTTTACTTATTTAATTAATATATTGAGTGTGTGTGTGTGTGTTTTCTCATAAAAATAGAAGCACCTTAAGTTATCTACTGAATCCACTGAGGGGGTCGAACCCCCTCATTTTGAAGTTGTAAACCCAGACCCTTACCGAGGTACCAAGGGGGGATTAATATACTAAAAATATACACTTTTTACTAATCTTATAACGTATAAGAGAAAATCTAATGCGATAAGGTTAATTCAAAATGACTTTCATAAAATTCTGTAATATATAATGCTTCCTTCACAGTCAATCTAGTTTTATTGAAATACAGCGGAGACATTTACATATGTTTTTAACAAATCGGCCCAGCATCACCTGGTGTTTAGGGCGTTCGACTCGTAATATGAGGGTCAAGGGTTCAAATCTCCGTCACACCAAACATACTCGCTCTTTCACTCGTGGGAGCGTTATAATGTAACAATGAATCCTACTACACTACTGGCCAAAATCTTAAGGCCAATGAACACAAAGAAAAAATATGCATTTTGTCTTGTTAGACTCAACCAATTATTTGAGAAGAGCTTCGGAAGATGAAAATAAGAAAAGGGAAAATAAAAATAAAAACTTTTTCAGCATTTAATAGGAAAAATGTGAACACTATGAAATTAGCCGAAATACTAGCTGGTCAAAAGTTTAAGACCACACTGAAACGAAGGGTTAATCGGTAAACACGTAACGAAATTTAGTCATTTGTGTTCAAGCATTAGCGTTGTCAACATTTCTCACTGACATCTTCTGTGTTACATTGGGTAAAAACATGGCAAAGGCTAAAAAGTTAACAAAGTTTGAATGTGGCAGAATTGTCGAACTGCAAAAGCAAAGTCTCTCTCAACGTGCCATCGCTGGTGAGATTGGACGAATTAAAACTGCTGTTGAAAATTTCTCAAAAGACCCTGAGGAATACGGAACGAGAATTTCAAGTGGTCGGCCCAAGAAAATTTCGTCGGCGTTGAGCAGAAGGATTCGACGAGTTGTTCGACAAGACACTAGCCGATCGTCGAACCAGATTAAGGCCCTTACGGACACAGAATGCAGCTCAAGAACAATAAGACGGCATCTACGAGAGAAAGGCTTCAAAAGCCGTAAACGTCTTCAAAGGCCACGCCTCCTTCCACACCACGAAACAGCTCAGGAAAAATTTGCTGAGAAGCACCAAATATGGGACGTAAAAATGTGGAAGAAGATTTTGTTCTTTGATGAGAAAAAATTTAACCTGGATGGTTCAGATGGTTTCCAACGTTACTGGCACGATAAGTATATCCCATCGGAGACATTTTCTACATGACACAGTGGAGGAGGTTTCATCATGATCTGGGGTGCTTTCTTCTTCCATGGAACAATGGAGCTTTAGGTTATACAGGGGCGTCAAACAGCAGCTGGCTACACAGGCATGTTGGAGAGAGCATCCTTATTCAATGAAGGCCCTCGCTTATGTAGAAATGACTGGATCTTTCAGCTGGAGAACGCTGCAATCTCCAATGCCTGCAAAGAACTTTTTCGTGTCGAATAACGTGATTCTTTTGGACCATCCAGCGTGTTCGCCCGTACTGAATCCCACTGAAAATGTTTGGGATAGATGGCAAGGGAAGTCTACAGAAATGGACGTCAATTCCAAACAGTGCATGATCTTCGTGAAGTCATCTTCACCACTTTGAATAACATCCCAGCCAGCCTTCTGCAAACACTTATATCGACTATGCCAAAGCGAATGTTTAAAGTTATTCGCAATAACGGTTGAGCAACTCACTACTGAGACCTCTTGTTGGGCATTTTCTACCCTGTTTAGGATTTATTTTTGAATGGTATTGAGCTTTTGACCAGCTAGTATTCAGGCTAACTTCATAGTGTTCACATTTTCCCAATTATATGCTGAAAAAGTTTTTTATTTTTATTTTTTTATTGTCATCTTTCGAAGCTCTACTCAAATAATTGGTTGAGTCTAACAACGCAAAATGCATATTGCCTAATGATTTTGGCAATCAGTGTATACGTTGGTTAAAGAGTTTGCGGGGTAATGATGACTAGCTGCCTTCTCTCCATTCCTTCATTGCTAAATTAGAGTCAATTATCACAGATAGTTAGGCCCGGCATGGCCATGTGGTTAAGGCACTCGACTCGTAGTCTGAGAGTTACTGGTCCGAATCCCCGTCACATCAAACATGCTTGCCCTTTCAGCAGGGGGCGTTATAAACTGAAATTAATTCCACTATTCGTTTGTGAAAAGAGTAGCCCAAGAGTTGACAGTGGATGACGATAACTAGGTGTCTTCCCTCTAGTCTTACACTACTAAATTAGGGACGGCTAGCGCAGATAGCCTTCGTGTAGCTTTGCGTGAAATTCACAAGCAAACAAACAAACACAGTTTTCGTGTACTTTTGAACGAATTTCAAATCAAACCAATATACACGGCCAATTTATTTTTGACTACTCTTGTTTGACGGAATAGTGCGATACTTGTAACACATTCACTATTCCAAAGCACAGATTACGATACTGCGGCAACAGGACACACACTGTGGATCCCTGGACCACAGGGTGATCGCAATAACCCTTACGTCACGCCCGGCTGAGTTTCGAATAAATAAACATTTGCGAAACTTGGCTAATTTTATTTAAATTCAAATAATCAAGACAGGTGTTAAATTAGGAATAATTCTTTCAAATTTCGTAAGAGAATGTTTAAACCTGCTGATTAAGCAGACAGAATATTTGTTAAAACGTCAAATGAATTGGACTGAAAATAATCAAAGTGTGTTTAACTTAATATTACGGCTCGGCATGGCCAGGTGGGTTAAAGCGTTCGACTCGTAATCTGAGGGTCGCGGGTTCGAATCCCGGTCGCACCAAATATGTTCGCCATTCCAGCCGTGAGGGCGTTATAATATGACAGACAATCCCACTATTCGTTAGTAGAAAAGTAGCCCAAAAGTTGGCTGTGGGTGGTGATGACCAGCTAGCTGCCTTCTTTCTAGTCTTACACTGCTAAATTAGGGACACTTAGCACAGATAGCCGTCGAGTAGCTTTGTGCAAGGGCCCGGCATGGCCAAGCGCGTAAGGCGTGCGAATCGTAATCCGAAGGTCGCGGGTTCGAATCCTCGTCGCATCAAACATGATCGCCCTCCCAGCCGTGGGGGCGTATAATGTGAGGGTCAATCTCACTTTTCGTTGGTAAAAGAGTAGCCCAAGAGTTAGCTGCCTTCTCTCTAGTCTTACACTGCTAAATTAGGGACGGCTAGCACAGATAGCCCTCGAGTAGCTTTGTGCGAAATTCAAAAACAAACAAACTTAAAATTATATTTGTCTTTTTAAAAATTGCTTTTGCGGTTTATCAAATAAAAAATAATTGTATAATCTTCCAAAACGATGTGTGCGTCACTATAAGAACATTAAACATTATTAAATGAACAAACTTTAGGCTAATAAAAAGTAGCAAACAGTCAATGAATTTGAATTATATTTTAACATTACTAAGACATCAAGTTTTGTTTGTTTGTTTTGAATTTCGTGTGACGGAGATTCGTACTTGCGACTCTCAGATTACGAGTCGAGTGCCTTAACCACCTGGCCATGCCAGGCTAAGTTAATTAAATGTTGACACGTATCGAATTTATGATATTTGTCAACAAGATAGATACCCATAATATTCTTTCTTAACACAGTTGTATTTGAATATACGAACAACAATACAATTCATAACAATGATTATTACAAGTATCTGCCACAAATAAAGATTTATGTGCAAGATTTCTATATATTTGCTGACAATACTAAGTTTTTTATTTGGTAGGAAACTGAATCTTTTATCGACGATTGACGTTGAGCGAACTAATTTGTATGTTGATACACAGATAGACACTTCTCTCGACGAGAATGCTAACTAGCTCTATTCTTAGCTAGTCTCACGCGGTTTATAAGCTGACTTTTCACCGAGGAAGATATCTAATATCCTCGTAGAAATACTAACATCAGAAGTTAATTCTCTGAAGTTGAGCATGGTTTGGTTTTTGAATTTCACGCAAAGTTACACGACGGCTATCTGTGCTAGCCGTCCCTAATTTAGCAGTGTAAGACATAGGGAAGGCAGCTAGTCATCACCACCCACCGCCAACTCTTGTGCTACTCTTTTATCAACGAATAGTGGGATTGACCGCACATTATACGCCCCCACGGCTGGGAGGGCGAGCATATTTAGCGCGACGCGGGCGCGAACCCGCGACACTCGGATTACGAGTCGCACGCCTTACGCGCTTGGCCATACCAGGCCTAATACTAAAAGAAGGAAAATATATTTGTTTAATATCATAATCCTTAAGATAATAAATTAAATATTTATAAGAGTTGAATGAAATTAGTGAACAAAATAAACAAAGTTTCAAAAATAAAAAGTAATTTACTGGATCATCGGTAAGTTTACTGACTTGTGACGCCAATAATTTTGGGTTTGATTCCCAGCCATGGACATGATGTTTGTGTTTGATTACAATTAACGAACCGCTTGATGGATTGTCACCAACCATGATATTCCCTTGTAACACCCTTGGGAGTAACAGAGAGATTCTATGTTTCGATCTTCCAGCCTAGGTTAACCTCAGAGGTCGGTATGTCTACCCTGTGCTTCCAACGGGTACGTGAGTTAGCCTTTATACATGTTATTTATACGATATATAGAGAAATAGCACAGTCCTGTGATGGTTTTATTGTCTTAAATATTTTCATTGTGGTAAATAAAATAATAACTTGATCTAAGTAAGAGTTTAAAAAAAATCCTAACGTGATAGAAAAAAAAGGTTGTTATTTTCCAAATCTTCGTAGCTAAATTATGAAAAATCCATTATTAAAAACCAAAACAATTTTTATTTGTTGTTGTTTAGAATTAAGCACAAAGCTACACAATGGGCTATCGAAACCCGGATTTTAGCGTGTAAGTCCGCAGACATACAGCTGAGCCACTGTGGAGAAAACATTTTTTTTATATATAAAGTTTAAATTACAATCAATGAAAACAAAAGAGAGAGAGAAAGAAGTGCTCTAAACTCATAAAATCTTGACAAGCAAAACACATAATCTGTTATTTGTCCAGGAACATTATATTGATAAACTTGGTTGGGCAAAAGCAAATGGTTGGGTTGCCTAAGTATGAATCCAAATATCCATTCCATGGTTCGAGTCTTGATACTGTTTCAAACTCGCACTGTGAGAAAGCGATGAAATTCAAATTGTCGATGAGACAAAAGTAGTCCAAGAGTTGGCTGTGTGTTATGTTGCCAGCTCCTTTGCCTCTAGTCTATGAATTCAATAATAATGACAGCTAGCGCATAAAAGCCTTGTGTAGATGTGTGCAAATATCCGAAATGACCATCCACGTGAATACGCCATTATTATATCATTTTTTGTCAGTATTCTAACTGAAAGGTAAAAATCGCAAAGAGCCAAATATTCAAACGTAATAACTTCAATTAATTTCGTATATTGTTTTTATCTTCTAACTTGTGTTTAATATTTTGATAATTTTCATATATTTCCTTACAAAATAGTACACCAAATAAATGTGGTTGGTTCTTACGTAAGTTATCCCCGGTATTAACAAACCCCCCGTTATTAATGCATATAACAACTAGTGCCGGCGAACACCGTTCCGTTGATTAGCAATTAGTGTGACATGATATATATATTTACATCAAAACGTGACTGATAACAGTCTGTTACAAATACTTATTTATTTGCACAATACTTCGTTAAGCCAATTGGCAACTCTTTCACTTATAGAGTTGGGCTTGGCCTAGTGATAAGTGTCTTCAAACTATGGATCCAAGGAGACGTGGTTCGCAACGCGCTGCTGCAAAAACTATTTGAAGAAGGAAAGCTTATCTTATCAAATCCTTGTTCATCCGTATCTCGTTCCTGAAGAAGGAAAGCTTATCTTATCGAATATTTGCTTATTCATTCGTCATCCCTGAAAAAGGAAAGCTTATTTTATCAAATACTTGCTTATCCGTACCTTATTGGCCGAAGAAGGAAAGCTTAACTTATCAAATCCCTTGTGATTCATACTTCGTCTATGAAAAGAAGAGGTGTATCTTATACAGGCCATGTCTATTCATAATTCGTCTTTGAAGAGAACAGGTTTATCTTTTGTAAGACATGTTTCTTCATATCTCACCCCCGAAGAAAGAAGGTTTGCTATATAAATCCCCACTCAATAAATACTTCAATTCAGAAGAAGGAAAGTTTATCTTATAAACTCACTACTCATACATACTTCAATCATGAAAAAGGAAAGTTAATTTTATAAAAGCGTTCGGTTATCATGCCTTTTTGTCTTGTTTTATAACAAAGGTTTTGTTCGGTTCTCTTCGATTTCCACAAAATACTCGCATTTCTTAATGCATTTTAAGTCTTTAACATGAAGTCCTTGATTTTTGAAACCTTAATTGTTGTTTACGGTACATAAAATCACTCGATACATGAAACTTCATAACGGTATTGAAGAGTATTTTGTATTTTATTGTGACTAAACGTTATCATGCTTGAGTATGAAGTATTGTAAGACATATAAAGGCCTCCGACCACTGCTCTAAATTTAAATAGTTAGAATAGCTTGGATGTCAAAGTTGTCCATTTAGTTTTTGCTGTATAATTTTTTTTGCCTACACCCTTATTTCGCAACTTTGACTACAATTGCTTGGAGACTCGAATAGAAGTAAAACTGATTATTGTTCCTTTAAAAAATCAACTTATTTGCAGTTAAAGAAAGAGAGAAAAAAGCCAAAAAGGCAACGCTCTTCACATTTGAAGATATATTACAGGTGACACTTTTTACAAGCACCAGGCAAACTTAAGATAGGAATGGTCCATGTCACAAGGATGTATATAGTGAATATTTGAAGTAATCCACATGTCACAAGGATGCATATAGCGAAACTTTGAAGTAATTCACATGTCGCAAGGATGTATATAGCGAAACTTTGAAGTAATTCACATGTCGCAAGGATGTATATAGCGAAACTTTGAAGTAATCCACCGGTCCATGTAACAAGGATGTATATAGTGAATCTTTGGAGTAATCCACCGGTCCTTTTATAATGGATATTGGCAAAAAGAAGAACACAACACAATTTCTCACTAAGACTTCTTGTTTGAGTGTGTTTTCGAGCATGTTTTCTTCTTTCATTAAAAAAATAAGCTGGACTGACATGAGTTTAATAAGATTTCACGCAGAGGAGGTTATTGCTTGTTTTTTGTTTCGAATTTCGGACAAAAAATTACATGAGTATTATCCGTCGTCTCTAATTTAGCAGTGTAAGACTAGAGGGAAGGCAGATTGTCATCATCACCCACCGCCAACTCTTGAGATACTCTTTTACAAACGAATAGTGAGATTGCCCATGACTTTATTCTGCCCCTACGGCTAAAAGAACGAACATGTTTGGTGTGAAAGAGATTCGAACCTGCGACCTTCATATTTTGAGTCGAGCTCCCTATCCACCTAGCCTTGCTTGTTTAAAACTGGAGACCTCTACAAAGGTATTTTACTGATAAAAAAACAATTCCAGTATTACATAGAGAGGAGAATAGCGAACAACATAGGCATAAAACACAATTATTATGAGATTGTATAAAATCGATAGCACTAGGGTGCAGTTTTCATCTGTTCAATTAGAGAGTGCCATGCCATTATAATTATCCAAGAAAGTTCAGGCTAGTCGTATTATTCCCAGAAGTGCTGTGATGGCTCCAAGCCAATAGTAACCGTGTTAAAATCACAGTTTTGGTTGGTTTGTGATGGCTACTCCATAAGTTAGGTTGAGGCAAAATCTCATTTTTAATTAGAAGCTGCATAGAAATTCTTAAGAGATTACATGAATATGATAGTGCTTATAACAGAAGTGTTAGAAGTACAAGCCGAATGTTATGTTAACTAACTGAGGATATATTCTTTCCGTGCTACACGACAATCCAGTGACTTTCCTGTAAGTATATATATAAGCTAGAAGTGTAAGATAAATGTGAACACTAAATTCTCTTAATGGATGTCTATCTCCTTAAATAAAATATGACATGAAGGTTTGAAAGGAACATTAGACTTTAAACAACAACAGGGTTACATTTGAGACAAAACATTTTTAATATATATAACCAACTTCGTTGTTTGACAACTATTAATGATAGATTGTTTAATGGCAGAAGAGAACAGTATTACAGTCAATGTACAACATTTGAAGTGAAGAGCGTTTTCCGGGTCAATATAAGCGTGTGCTACATCTCAGTCAGTGATGTTGGAGATCTACACATAATTGATGGCACCCGAACTGCTGCTAGGTACATACAGATTCTTGTTCAAGATCTGTTTCGCAGATATTCATAATCCAGCAAGAAAGTGTTTCTAAAAGTAATAAAATAATATATGGAGGTAAAAAGGAGCCGATGGAACATTTGCAACCCTTGTTTAATCTACACACCGTCTCATTATAAATATTATTAAGACTCTATCGGTTTATATGGAAACTGATAAAGCAAACAGCTAATAAACAGTTTAAATTAACTGTATGGAATAATACACAGAATTTGAAGCAATATATAACAAACATAAATTAATAAACTTATGTTAACATAAAGCAAATTTTAGTGCTCCATTTAAAGGAAATACAAAACACTATTGCCTTGTAAAACATTTGATTTGCGCTTGTTTTTCTACAATAATGTATTAAACAAATGATTTGCTTATTTGTTTCTGAATTCCGCTTAAAGCTACACGAGGGCTATTTACTTTAGCTGTCTCTAATTTAGCAGTGTAAGGCGAGAGGGAAGGTAGATAGCTGGTCATTATCGTCCACTCTTGTGCTACTATTTTACCAACAAAAATTGACGGAATTGAGCGTAATATTATAGCTCTCCCACGGCTGAAAGAGCAAGAATGTTTGGTATGACAAGGATTCGAACCTGCGACTCTCGGATTACTAGTCGAGTTTTTTTTTCTCTTTATTCATCTCGCCTAAAAGAGGGGGTATGAACAAAAATACATGAAATAAAACACTAGTTAAATAGTTAGCATATGGAGAGAAAACATTGCAAGATGCTACCTTGTTAAAAAATTACAACAAAAGGTATAAAATGAATTAGAAAATGTAAAAAAGTAATAGTTAGCGGTAAGTATCTAAATCAAATTACACGAAAAACATTAATAAAAGAAAGAAAACAATAGAACACTTGTAGAAAAGAATACAATTCATCTTAACAAAGCACATAACAGGTATCTTTGTTACCAACCTACCATTATAGTGATACAGTAAATGAAACACTAGTTAAGTGATTAGCATATGGAAAAAAACAAAAAAACGAAAGACATTGCAAGATACGTTGCGAAAAGAATTACAACAGGTGTAAAATGTGGTAAAAATACAAAAGAAGTTACAATTAGCTGTAATTTTTAAATCAAAATACACCAAAAACCTTAATAGAACAATGAAAAGAATGGAACACTGTGATAAAAAAAAAACTCAATTGTAGAAGAGAACACATTCTATGTTAACAAAGCACATAACAGGTATCCGTGTTCTCCCTTTGTAACCAACCTACTGTTATAGTGATACAATGAATAAAAGACACTTAATGAGTCATGTAACACACATCTATGGTAATGTAAGTATGTATGTTTGCGTAAACGCACTTTATAGAACAAAATTAAATGAAGTTTGCGATTGCGTGCTAACTGAACAGACCTCGCAGATCGGATAACAAGCCGTGCAAAACTAGTTAATAAGCGAAAAATATTTAAACACCGACCAGGTAAGAGAGGATGAGAACCCACTAACTGGCATGTTCTTCAGATCCAGTTGGAGATAGAGCATCCATAATAAAATTCCAGTAAAGCATACACATAGGCACAAGGGCTGGACAGAAGGACACATGAAAAACAGATGGTCAATGGTTTCCCGCCTTAGTGCACAAAAAGTGCACAACCCCGTGGGATGTCTATCCATATGTACCAACTTAACATACGTAGTCACCGCTTGCAACCATAACAAATAATCCACGGTACAGACATCAAAACCCACAAATGATGAAAAGTTAGACTTGCGAATGAGTGTCCAATCGTCTGGAGGAACAATATTCCCCCAAAAGGATGAAGCAGAGACATGATGAGCAAGTGAACAATTGAAATAACAAAACAACTGCTTCAGAGTTAATCCCCTAAAATGGACCCGTTGATTAGAAGAGTCCACAAAGTACAAGTCTATTTCATGCTGTGTCGAGGACAGCGTAGCTGGCTGAGTAGTCGTGAGCGCCAGCCAATCTTCAGACAATGCATCCGTCAAAGAAGTGAAATGTTAAACAATGATATTGACATTGAACGACATATCGACATCAATACACATTTCCACAACCGCCACCACAGGGAGAAATCCTGGGAGCACCTCATACAATAAGTGTCACACAAGGACCAATCCTGCTTTAATGAATTCAGGAAAATAAAACGTGTGTGACCGAGCATTAACAAGAACAGGATTAAAAAACAATGATTCGTCGAAAACATGTGATGAAAGAGGAACAGGGGCAAGCCCTTTATCCATGATATTAGAGACTTTGCGCAAAACTCCCCGCCACGTATCTTGCAGCATAACATCAAATTGAGAATGAAAAACAATACCCAAAATCCAAATAGGATTCTGGGAGATTTTCAACTCTCCCAGGACATACTCGTTAGAAGAGGCCAAGCTCCTAACCAAAGACCCTGACTCTTTGTCCAATTAATCCTACCACCCTTCAGTAAGCATGGACCGAATCTCTGTCCGACTCTGCCGAACTTTTTCCATACGCAAAAAGTAAGAGGTTGACCTTTCGCCCTCTTCGAACCAACGAATATGTGAGCAAATTCGAGCCCCTTCAATGGCGTCATGATAAAATTTCTCAAAGTCTTCTTCATATGCATATAACTTTTCCCTAGACCGACTAGGGCAACTCGCGAGCAAAGAAATGTTCTAACTTACGTTTCTTAAATCGAAAGTCACACGCCCGACGAAGCGAATATCGCTTGGTAATATCACGGATTGCATTTTTTATGGTCGCATACCAGGAGATCTTGTCACGACCATGTACTTGCCAACTGCGGCTTCTTTCGATTAAAAGTGTGATGATATTTATGTATTCAACATCTTTCAAAAGCTGATTATTACCAGTAATTTGGACCCGTAACAACTTGAGATAAGTTAAGTTTATAGCTTAACAGAGCACGATCGGTACCAGGAAACCACATCGTATGGAAACTACTGACAGAACTCTACAGGTTAACCGTAATCAAGGCCCTGTCTAGACGGGAAGTGATCAACTCTCCAAGAACAAAACGCCTCCACGTGAAACCAGGGGTATTTGATGTTAATAATGAATGTGCATCCAGTAAACCGAACCTTGTAATGAACTGTTCAAAGGATAGACGACTGGCCTCGCGGGATAAACGTACAGGAAATTTTTCACGCGTTTCATCCAAAACACAATTAAAATCCCAAACAACTATTAATTCCAAGTCGAGTGCTTTAACTACTTGGCCATGCCGGGCCTAAAAAATGACAGGTCACACCTGTAAGTGTTCAAAATTATCTCTCATGCATTACACCCCTTAAACGTTATTTATGTTAGAAGTAATATACGTATAGAGTCTTGCTTACATCTTCATCTGGTTTCAGACATGCATATGCAATAAAAGGTTTGAAAGACTAATATTTATTGTAATATTCATAAAAACCTCGAGCAAAACAAGTTTGAACCTTAAATTGCACACATATTTCAGAATTATTTTTAAGAACAATTGTCCTTTGTCAACAGTAACTCACTATGTTTCTTTAACTTTGCATTAAGATATCTTGGGTTCTAATTGCGAGCGAACACGCGTTCTTCACGATACGAAACGAATCTCACATTGTTGTGAAACGCATAGAAAAACAAAACAGAATGGTAAACATTTATCACTGTATTATTACACTTGATAGCTAATAGAGATCCGTTCTATAAGAAAGTAGAAATTGATTTCTTATTTCGGAATGAAAAATGAATCTTATGCTGTCATTGATAAATTACCAGTTTATCCAGTTTGTAGAAGATTTAAAAAGAAATTCTTTATTTCTTCGATTCATAGAATAAAAGGAAACTCAAGAAGTTAAATTAGTTTCATTTTCAAACTTTTCTGAACGTACACAGGTGTTTTTTTTTCTATTTCTAAAAGTTTTAAGAAACTGATAGTTTAAAATAAAATCCTCTTCACGTGAACACTGGGGAAGTAACAGAATTTCACGACAGCGCATTTTTAACACGTAACCCCGCTAGAAAGAATTATCGCAGAATATCGTGAAAGTTTCCTGCCAAAAATATAGACACTTCCTTATTCTATGATGTTGATTAGTTAAATAAGTAGGTTAGCCATGTTACAATGTATACAGGCTGCCTAAATAAACGGGATTACATGAACTTGCAAGAAAAAACAGCTGATTTTTTAGAAAGAGTGAAAAAAGTAATACATCGAATCAGCCCTAATACCTGGCCATGTGTAGTGACACATGTGAAAACTCAATTTTATACATAATATTTATAGTTACAACATGCGTGCAAAACGTTTGCATTTCTGAATGTTAATGAATATAAAGCAATTGTAAATTAATTTCCGTACATAGCAGTCAGGAAAGCAGAGTCAAAGGTTCGAATTCCACTTGTGTTTATTTTTCACTTCAGAAAATTCTTAATCCTGTAATGCCACTTTTAAACCATTCTGAAAGGTGAAACAAAGTCAGCCAAACGTTTGGAACACAAATTACAGCACGCTGGGGGGTTCAATCGGAGCTGAACTTAACATAATGCAGGTGTTTATTATGCTTTACTAACGGCTACACGGTGTTATGGTTCCTTGTTTGTTTTAGCACAATGTTACTTAATCTATTCACCGTGGAGTGTATAACCCAGAATGTTAACGTAGAAAGGCCGTAAACTTACGGAAACACATTATTAAAACAGCAATTCTTTAACACTATCTTTTATAAATTGTGTGACAGGAAATTGTACCCCAGTAAGAATTGTTTTATGCTAGAAAAATTGGCTCCAAGTTTTGTTCATTTTTATAGTCTATAAAATAACTTGAACATGTTACCATGGAACTTTTGTTGAACCTACAAAACAACTGATCATGTTACCATGGAACTTTTGTTGAACCTACAAAACAACTGATCATGTTACCATGGAACTTCTGTATAACCTACAAAATAACTTGATGATGTTACCACGCAACCTTTATAGAACCTACAAAACAAATTGATCATGTTACTCCGCAACCTTTATAAAACCTATAAAACAACATGATCATGTTACCACGCAACCTTTATAAAACCTATAAAACAACATGATCATGTTACCACGCAACCTTTATAGAACTTATGAAACAGCTTCATCATGAAGCTTTAATAGAATCTTCAAAGCAACTTACTCATGTTACCCTACAATTAATTTACTATAAATACATTAGTGAAGCGATAATCGCTTACATATTACAGAAACATAGAATCCTAGTTTTCGAATCATATACTATGGTTAACTTTTATATTTAAATGACATGGAATTTGTGAATGCTCTGATCTCCTCAGAAGTAACGTGTTTCTTAATTAACAAATCAGTTTATTTATTGCGTGTTTGTAAATTTGAAATGGATCTACTGCCCCAATGGTTCAGGAGTAACAGTGAAATCTGACACATCCAAAAACCACATTTCAATACTGGTATATACAACACAGATAGCCCATTATGTAACTTTGTGCTGAACAACAAACAAGCAAAAGTGCGTATGGATATTAAGCACTTCGATAGCTTTAAATCTACGTTAGAAATCATTCTACAGAGAGAAAATACTATTTTGATAATTGTTAGATAGTGTTGAGAGGGACGTCGAAAATAGAATTGAGACTGTGTGATTTATTTTGAATTTCGCGCAAAGCTACTCGATGGCCATCTGCACTAGCCGTCCCTAAGTTAGCAGTGTAAGACTAGAGGACAGGCAGCTAGTCATCATCAACCATCGTCAACTCTTGAGCTACTCTTTTATCAACGAATAGTGGGATTGACCGTCACATTATATCGCCCCCACGGCTGAAAGAGAGAGCATGTTCAATGTAACGGGGATTCAAACCCGCAACCTTCAGATTAGGAGTCGAGTGCCTTAATCACCAAGCCATGCCGAACCTAAGACATGTGAAAGTCAAGCAATTTAATATAACAAACATGATATACACAAGTTCAAACGTTTTTTATTGGTTCCTTTACAGAACACTGATTGACAGCATTACCAAATGTCATCAAACACGTTTCATATACATGGCTATTTAACGTGAAGTACCCCCGCTAGTACAGCGGTATGTCTCCGCATTTACAACGCTAAAATCAGGGGTTCGATTCACCTCGGTGGGCTGAACAGATAGCCCTTTGTGGCTTTACTATACGAAATAAAAACACACTCAACGTGAAGTCTAACATAAAATATTTATATAAATCCTCCTGTTTTAAGAACTGTTTTATATCAGGCATTTAAACGGATGTAAAGTCCTGCGAATATTTTAAGGATGTAATTTTAAGTCATTCTATTATAATTCGTCCCAGTCAACTATTAAAGAAACGTATGAATGGTATAAAGACGCCTTTTTACTATGTTGTAAGAGAACTATTTAACATCGCGTATACAGAAAATGTAAACTTAAAAATAAAATTACTAGCTCACATTACTGGAAGAAGTAAATACTTTTGTAAAACCGTCAACAAGCACGTGCGTATCCATTAAACTTGTAACTACAAGACGTTTCTTCTAACGTCAGAATAAAAATGGAAAACAGGACAACATATATTCTTATTAACACTAAAATATTAGTTCTTTTTAACAGAAATAACAGATATAGATGGCGCGAGAAATGCTGCTGAAGATGTTTTTATGTCGTACTTGTTCTGTCATACCATTTAGTCAGTTTCTGCACATAATAAAGAAATAAACAAAATATAGGATATATGCATCATAGTAAGGAAATTATACGATGGAAGGCAGCGCAAGATAAACAGTGTACGAATAACAATAAGGAAACAGGGAAAGCAGCACAAAGTATATGTTGTAAGAAGCAATCCCAGGAACCGTAATATTAATTCGTTAATATTAGAAACAACACGTAAATAAGATATTAAGAGAGCCCTAACTCTCTTACCACTATCTTACAATCTCTATGTAGCGTCTAGAAAAATGAAAGTACACATTAGTCGTTATTTCTTCCAATAAAACTTCTTTGACGAAACTGACAATCTTTTAAATAAGCCAGACTTAAAGAAACAAGTATCAACTCCACTATAATTTGGAATCTAATATCGTTATATTCCACGTGTTACAAAAAATCAAATTAAAGTTTACAAACATAGAAGTGCTGAAACTTAACCACCATGCATAAGATATGAACGGATGGTGGTAAACGCTATTTTTTCTGTAAAAGTATATGAGCATACTTTTTTAATAAACCTAATTTTTTAGCTTTGTCACTAGAAATAATAAAATGTAATTATAAAAAATAGATTGAAATGGTACTAAGTATCAGTAGTCTTGATAACAGACCACAATACGACTGTTAAATAATAACAGACCACAATACTCATACACGACTGTTAAATAAGTGGCCTTAAAAACGAAGAGCTCTAAAATTATTTCTGGCCTGTTTATATTTCACAAACATTATCCGTTTAAAACTACATTGGAACTATCAGTAATTTCTACACAAAAGGAAGTTAGCTACATTATAAGTAACAGCTAATTATGTATAACTAGTAAGTGAGTATGCACTATCATTAAATAAAGAATGGGAAATAAAACTTTTAAATTATTAGAAAACATTAATCCATAACATTATTGTTTCACCTACTTTTAACACAAAGTTGGTTTAAAATTATATTATCTCCCATATATCGGGCGATCTGGTATGACCAAGTGATTAAGGCAGTCGACTCCTACTACGAAGGTCTCGGGTTTGAATCCCCATCACAACAAATATGCTTGCCCTTTCAGCCAAGGGACCGTCAATCCCATTATTTGTTGGTAAAAAAGTAGCCCAACAGTTGGCGGTTGGTAGTGGTAACCAGCCTACTAGTCCCTTTATTCTTACACTGTTAAGATAGGGACAACTCGCGCAGATAGCTCTCGTGTAGCTTGCGGTAATTTCAAAACCCACAATTTGGTTTATGTTTATTTTGCTATCCACTAAGTTATTGGCTGTCACTATTATAACGAATTCCATGGGGAATATTTTGTGACATTACACGTACTTAAATCCCATTCTACAGCTCTGAAATTCAACATATAGAGCTTTAACAGTAGACCCGCCCCCTACCAGACATTTTCTTAAAACTTAAATCGATAACACTGGCTGGCACGTGTTAAGGTCACTGTTGCAGAAATAGGTAAGTATAGATTACTGAATACTGTGGTGAGGTGAAAGTAGTATTTCATTATACTAAATGTATTTACATGTGAAAGAATAAGCTTGAGTCATATTGCTTTAGGTTTAACTTTAAACTATATTTCTATCAATGAGAGTAATATACATACTAAACATTACTTGCAATATACACACTAAACATTACTTACAATATACATACTAAACATTACTTACAATATACACACTAAACATTACTTACAATATACACACTGAACGTTACTTACAATATACACACTAAACATTACTTACAATATACACACTAAACATTACTTACAATATACATACTAAACATTACTTACAATATACACACTAAACATTACTTACAATATACACACTAAACATTACTTACAATATACACACTAAACATTACTTACAATATACACACTAAACATTACTTACAATATACACACTAAACATTACTTAAAATATATATACTAAACATTACTTACAATATACATACTAAACATTACTTGCAATATACATACTAAACGTTACTTACAATATACACACTAAACATTACTTACAATATACACACTAAACATTACTTACAATATACACACTAAACATTACTTACAATATACATACTAAACATTACTTACAATATACACACTAAACATTACTTACAATATACACACTAAACATTACTTACAATATACACACTAAACATTACTTAAAATATATATACTAAACATTACTTACAATATACATACTAAACATTACTTGCAATATACATACTAAACATTACTTGCAATATACATACTAAACATTACTTACAATATACACACTAAACATTACTTACAATATACACACTGAACATTACTTACAATATACACACTAAACATTACTTACAATATACACACTAAACATTACTTAAAATATATATACTAAACATTACTTGCAATATACATACTAAACATTACTTACAATATACACACTAAACATTACTTACAATATACATACTAAACATTACTTACAATATACACACTAAACATTACTTACAATATACACACTGAACATTACTTACAATATACACACTAAACATTACTTACAATATACACACTAAACATTACTTACAATATACATACTAAACATTACTTACAATATACACACTAAACATTACTTACAATATACACACTAAACATTACTTACAATATACACACTAAACATTACTTAAAATATATATACTAAACATTACTTACAATATACATACTAAACATTACTTGCAATATACATACTAAACATTACTTGCAATATACATACTAAACATTACTTACAATATACACACTAAACATTACTTACAATATACACACTGAACATTACTTACAATATACACACTAAACATTACTTACAATATACACACTAAACATTACTTAAAATATATATACTAAACATTACTTGCAATATACATACTAAACATTACTTACAATATACACACTAAACATTACTTACAATATACACACTAAACATTACTTACAATATACATACTAAACATTACTTACAATATACACACTAAACATTACTTACAATATACACACTGAACATTACTTACAATATACACACTAAACATTACTTACAATATACACACTAAACATTACTTACAATATACATACCAAACATAACTTACAATATACAGTTATGTGTGCAACTTTTTTTGATAATTGATACAGAAAGTTTTCGACTTGAAAGAATAATTTAGTTTTCATGAAGGAATACATAATTTATTAACAAACTATTATAACTTTCTTTAAATACAATAAAAATATCAAATTAATGAAATTAACATATCAGGCGTCACGAACCTCGAAAACAGTTGTAAAGTATATTATAACAGAAATTAATGCAGGACACATCTTCATTTAGTATTTGATTTGTAAGGATGTTATTTACAAAAAAACAACAACAAATACGTAAAACTAAGCAAGAAACTTTAATTAGCAATTTATTTTTCTTATGTTCGTTCTTGTATTCACATTAAATTCGAATTAATTTGATGGGAGTGTTAAAATCATTAGAGAAATGAAATTATTTCGAATCGATTTTAAACTAAAATTAATTCAAAGGGTTCTAAAACCAGCTTTACTTTTATTTGAGTATCCAAATGAACAAAGAATATTGAATATGGTCATTCGTTGATACTAATATGATACTCAAATAAAAACTTCAAGGTTTAACGAGCATGTAGTTGTAGGCCTAACGTTTGCTTCATTCAATCGCAGAGAAAACAACTGACTATTAATAGTAGATATGAAAAGAATCCTTATTTACCTGCGAAGTAACAATAATCGTTTTTGTTGTAGAGGAAAACCTACACATTAGCTATTTGTGATCCGCCCATCGCTGGTGTCCAAACTAGATATTTTATATGTTATGAGCCTTCGAAGAAAATAATAAAATAATTGCATTTTTTTTAGTCTTCAATACCAAAGATCAACTTTGCATTCTTCCTACTAAGTGAACCGGCACGGCCACCTCATTTGGGACGCTTGACTTGCAATCTGAGAATTGCGAGTTCGAATACCCCATCCCACCAAATGAGTCACCCTTTCCCTTTCAGCAGTGTGGTCGTTATAATGTTACGGTCCCACTATTCGTTGGTAAAATAGTTGTTCAAGTGTTGGCGGTGGGTGGTTGTTGTTGTTGTTGTTGTTTTGAATTAAGCACAAAGCTACACAATGGGTGGTGATAGCTAGATGTTTATAAGTCTCTTAATGCTAAATTAGGAACAGATAACATGAACACTCTCGTGTAGCTTTGCGCTAGCTTAAAAGAAATAAAGAAACTTGATGCAAATTAATATTTATATTTAATTTACTTTCTCTGATAACATATATTTGATAACATGCTTTAGTGATTTGGTTTTATTATTATTACTATTATGCTTATTCATTTAGATTTTATTTTTTAACAAAATTATGTGTGGAGTCATTGATTTGATTTGAAGTTTGCGCAGGCCTACACGAGGGTTTTTAGGCCTGCCTCTTTTAATTTAGCAGTAATAGAAAGTCTAACTCTTATGTCACTCTTTTAACAACGAATAGTGGGATTTATTGACATATTTTAACTTCTCCATGGCTAACATGGCGAATATATTCGATGACTGCTATACGAGCCCGCATCCTCAGATTGCAAGTCGAGCGTCATAACATGCCAGGCTCCAGGACGAACAAAGTTCAC
The DNA here is from genome assembly GCA_011833715.1 of Carcinoscorpius rotundicauda. Lineage (NCBI taxonomy): Eukaryota > Metazoa > Arthropoda > Merostomata > Xiphosura > Limulidae > Carcinoscorpius > Carcinoscorpius rotundicauda. Next base: position 13,157,081 of record CM022404.1, read on the forward strand.
TAACTGACATGCTGGCGCTGAAGTTTAAAGGTTCACGTTCTGTTTGTTTTTAAATTTCGCGTCGCGCAAAGCTACTCAAGGGCTATCTGCGCTAGCCATCTCTAATTTAGCAGTGTAAGACTAGAGGGAAAGCAGCTAGTCACCACCACCCACTGCCAACTCTTGGGCTACTCTTTTACCAAATAATAGTGGGATTGACCGTCACTTTATAACGCCCTTACAGCTAAAAAGGCGAGCATATTTGGTGCGACGGGGATGCAAAGCCGAGACCCTCAGATCACGAGTCACACGCCTTAATCCACCTGGCCATGTCGGGCCATTCCCGTTCTGTCTACCAGATTTCGTATTAATGGAGGCCAGATCTGGAATGGTTTTGCATCAATTTCAACATATAAACCGAATTATTTTTATAGTACTGATAAACATGATTTGATCATGCAGTTTTGTAACTGTTGTTTACGGCAGATCTGTATTGTGGAACAACGTTGTGCGACATATTTATGTCAATTTATTTACGTAACGTATTATTTCTTTCAATAACGGTAAAAACTAGTAATCTTCGTGTAGGAAAAATTCAAATATTAAAAATTGTCTATAAGAGAATTATCAGTTTAACTAATTTAAAATAAAGAAGAAGAATAAATCAATCAGACAAACAATACAAGTCATTTGATCATTGCAGTGAAACAAACGCTTATTCGTAGAACATGACACGAAACACATACTCTTATTGGATAACAAATATTGTGCTACAAACGGCTGGGCCCGGCATGGCCAAGCGTGTTAAGACGTTTGATTTGTAATCCGAGGGTCGCGGGTTCGAATCCCGCTCGCATTAAACATGCTCAACCTTTCAGCCGTAGTAGAGTTATTATGTGATGGTTGATCCTACTATTTGTTAGTAAAAGAGTAGCTAGCTCAAAAATTGGCGGTGGATGGTGATGACCAGCTGTCTTCCCTCTAGTCTCACACTGCTCTCGAGTAGCTTTGCGCGAAATTCTTAAGAAACACACAATTGTTTATCTATTTGTAAGAGGGTTTTGTTTGTTTTGGAATTTCGCACAAAGCTACTCGAGGGCTGTCTGTGCTAGCCGTCCCTAATTTAGCAGTGTAAGACTAGAGGGAAGGCAGCTAGTCATCACTACCCACCGCCAACTCTTGGGCTACTCTTTTACCAACGAATAGCGGGATTGACCGTCACATTATAACGCCCCCACGGCTGGAAGGGCGAGCATGTTTGGCGCGACTCGGGCGCGAACCCTCAGATTACGAAGCGCACGCCTAAACGCGCTAGACCATGCCAGGCTACGTTTTTTACTAAAGAACAGATCGTGCGATTGACTGTCACACTATAATACCCTCACGTCTGAAAAGGGAGCGTCTTTAATGTGATAGGGATTCGAACCTGAGACCCTCAGATTGCGAGTAAAAAACCCTGTCTTGTAAAAACCAGTCGATCTGCACTATGTTTTCAATTATAAATGTAAAAGTTTTAGTTTGATTTTAATTAACTGGTTTTCATGAGGTTTTTACTTTTATAGCTTTTGCGCAATAAAGATTTGAATGTTATTAAACATTTCATTTGATCGTGTAACGTATATTTATCTTAAAATCGATGTTTACGGTAAATATGTATTTAGTAATACATGCAGCTTACATTGTTAAATATGTATTACGAAAATATCGACTATTTTTAAATTTGTAGAAGATTCTCAAGGGTAAGGATGAACAATATATGAGGTGAGTTTGCAAAATACGAGCATTGTTGTTGTCTTGGCTGAAATTTCTAGAAACTCTTTTCTCAAGCTTATACAAGGTAACCAATGCAATGTGGAGAGACAGCTTTGTATTGTTGATTTGCTACAGTTGGTACGCTATAGACCTTGAAAGCTATAACTGTGATAAGCGCTTATTAATTGAAAAATTAGAAATATTTGACAAGGATCGTTTACAAATTTTGAACATTACAAAAGACTCAACTTCAGAGAATTAACTTCTGACGTTAGTTTTTCTACGAGGATATTAGATATCTTCCTCGGTGAAAAGTCAGCTTATAAACCGCGTGAGACTAGCTAAGAATAAAGCTAGTTAGCATTCTCGTCGAGAGAAGTGTGTCTATCTGTGTATCAACACACAAATTAGTTCGCTCGACGTCAGTCGTCGATAAAAGATTCAGTTTCGTACCAGATAAAAGACTTAGTATTGTCAGCAAATATATAGAAATCTTGCACATAAATCTTTATTTGTGGCAAATATTTGTAATAATCATTGTTATAAATTGTATTGTTGTTCGTATATTCAAATACAACTGTGTTAAGAAAGAATATTATGGGTATCTATCTTGTTGACAAATATCATAAATTCGATACGTGTCAACATTTAATTAACTTAGCCTGGCATGGCCAGGTGGTTAAGGCACTCGACTCGTAATCTGAGAGTCGCAAGTTCGAATCTCCGTTACACAAAATATGGTCGACTTTTTAGCCATAGGGGCGTTATAATGTTACGTTCAATCCCACTGTTCGTTGATAAAAGAATAGCCCAAGAGTTGGCGGTGGGTGGTGATGACTAGCTGCCTTCTCTTTAGTCTTACACTACTAAATCAGGGAGGGCTAGCACAGATAGCCCTCGTGTAGCTTTGCGGGAAACGTAAAAACAAACAAAATTCTCTTTGATCCTTAGTGGCTAAACGGTAGGTCTGTGAGCTTAGACTCCTCAATTCAAAGTTCGATTTCTTTAATGAATAGATCACGAGTAAGCCACGTCATGTCTTTGTACTTAAGAACGATGAAACCTATATTTCATGTCCACACTTACAAAGGGTTATTTTTCAAATAATCATCGTTTTCTTTCCGATTTTGTCATTTTTATACCAAAATTTTATCGTCTTCTGTCGTCTTTCAAACAAAGTTTGATCGCTCTTTCTTTACTCACGTTTGTAAGATTCGATAATTAAATTAAAATCTTGAAAGCCGTCCAATTTCTCAAACGAAAATCTTGTCATGTGACCCGACAAGGTTTAGTGATATATTAAGAATCCGGAAGATAAAAGTCAATAATACACACAAGTTATTATTCCGGTTGTCTAGTTCCCTCTTATGGAAGATAAAAGATCTCCTTCATGAACTTATAATCATCTTCCACTTGTCGACATGACACGCTAACTGTACACCATGATATTTTAGCATAAATTCTTAACATTGGTGAATACTTGACTGCTTGTTATAAATTTATGTTAACCATGCTTAACGAGTGCCACTCATATATTTTCCAAGTTAACAAATTAAATACTGTATTTCAAGGCTTATCAAATCTGTCGCAAAATGTCAGGTACTTTGAATGTAGGTTACAGTAGAACAGAGTACAATAATTGTGCATGATAAAGCGTGAAATAAACGAGACACTGGTATTAATGAACATAGACAAGCAACGTATCTTCTCTTCATAACTACAAACTGATGAAAATTATCCCTTCTATATTCGATTTGTTTGTTTGTTTTGGAATTTCGCACAAAGCTACTCGAGGGCTATCTGTGCTAGCCGTCCCTAATTTAGCAGTGTAAGACTAGAGGGAAGGCAGCTAGTCACCACCACCCACTGCTAACTCTTGGGCTACTCTTTTACCAACGAAAAGTGGGATTGACATTCAGATTATTATGCCCTCACGTTTAAAAAGGCAAGCATGTTTGGTGCGACCGAGATCACGAGTTGAAAGTGTTAACCGATCTGACCATGCCGGGCCTAACGTGTATGTCACAGCAATGCAGTTCACATAGTAAATCGTTTCACGCCAATTTTAGCGAAATAATTTCGAGAACACTGAAGGAGCTTTCCAGTTAGTATTTTGTGGTAATATAAAATGTGAACGAATTCCGAGGATGCTGATCTTGGTACTTTGAAAACGGCGATTTGTCTGAGAGTAAAGTTTCATAGAATCACTATTGTAATATAACTACCTGCCATCTATCGGCAAGCTAAATAAAATTAAAAAGCTTTAATTAAATATGATAACATGCCGAAAAGAAGGTAGTTCTAAACACCAAGATTTCACTATAACACTTTAAAATACACGTATAAATTTTCACAGAAATTATTTAATTCGTTTTTAACTCTTCAAGGGCAAAAGTTGTCTTTACCAAGACTTACTAAGAAACCAGTACTAAACTCCAGGTTTATTTGCACAACTGGAAATTCGAACTCTAACGTGAAAACAAATGAGGTATATTTTATACCTTAACCATACTAACCCTGTCATGTCCAGTGAGTAAGAGCCCTTTCGTCCAATACAAGAGCTTACCAGGGAAGCTGAGATACGACAGATGCAGAAGTCTTCTTGGCACTTTACATCATCAGTTTACTTGAGCAGCAACTGTGAGGGTGTGAATCAGATTACACGTGCGAATTACAGTTATTGTTCTAATCAGATTACACGTGCGAATTACAGTTATTGTTCTAACGTTGTTCTTTTTTAACAAGTGTTTTCCAATTATTTGGTGGCCTACGCTTATAATAACATTATTTACACCACATTTACGTAAAAGTCAGCTTTATTTACAATGCAACTCAGTTAACACTGGTAAAAACACACATAAAAAACAGACACAAATGTAAACACACTGATTCACTCTACCGGCCAGAAAACAACTTATTAACTTCGTGATAAGTTATTTCACTAACATTTATAAACTAATCTTTATTCTAGATATCTGGTTTGGTTTTTGAATTTTACACAAAGTTACACGACGGCTATCTGTGCTAGCCGTCCCTAATTTAGCAGTGTAAGACATAGGGAAGGCAGCTAGTCATCATCACCCACCGCTAACTCTTGTACTACTCTTATACAGACGAATAGTGGGTCTGACCGTCAAATATTACGCCTCCATGGCTGAAAGGACGAGCATGTTTGGTGTGACGGGGATTTGAACCCCCGATTCTCAGGTTACGAGTCGAGTGCCTTAACCACATGGCCATCCTGGGCTACTCTAGCTGTTTCGTAGAGCCTTTCTTTCATTAACATTTCCGAATGTTCTAGTGCTAATGTAAGTTTAAAGTGATATTCCTCTCTCTAACATCTAAATTAGAACATAAAAAGGTAGAGTTTATCGCATTATTATCAATTTTATTTAAGTCATTTATAGACACGATTTTAGGTAAATTTCTTCAAATAACATCCACCCCACACTGAAAAAGAAATATTTTGCCTGAACGACATGTACTCTGGGTTAACGCGTTTTGATATAATACAAAATACATTTTAGTCCGATATTAAATATTGTGAATTGTAAACTTGTATATTGGATGAGACTCTGTTTTGTTTTTCCACGTTTCGATCTTCACACAAAGGTTTTCTCGTGTTATCTCGTTGTTTTCTTATCTGTCTCTCTTTTTTCTTTCCTTTTTACTCTTTATCTTCGTCTTTTTTTTTCTTATATTTTTACACTTTCTCTGTATGTACACTTCAAGGTTTATCAAGACTGTTTAAAGACATTTACTGCAAAGTACAAAAAAAAATCTGCTTTTTTTCTGCAAGAACAAAAGGACAGCAAGGTAACTTCCTCTATCACGTGGCATGACGGTTAGAACGTTGGACGTGCCATCAGCTGATCGCGAGATCGAAACCTGTAACCGGACATGCTTTTTTTTTAACGTAGCTATCAGTCCCATTATTCGTTGATAAAGAAAATAACCAATAAGAATTGGCGGTAAGAGGCGTCCACTAGATGCCTTCTCTCTGGTCTGTCGCTTCACACGTTGGGGGAAGACGAAGGCGCAGACAGTCCTCGAGTAGTTTTGCGCATAATTCAACAACACACTATAGAATTGTAACGTTGGTCGAAGTAACACAAATTTTAAAGTAAAACAATTTAAATATAGAAATTAATTTAATAATTTCCTCTGGGTATTTAAGTACCCTTTTCTTTACATATGAAAGTCTGAGTGAAATCTTCATAGCAGATCAAAGTTCAGGTAAGTTATCGATAAATATCAAATGTGAACGCAATATTTCATTTCCCAACTCACAAAGCATTTAACGTTAATCATAAATAACTTGATTTTTATTGATGTTTTCCACAGAATAATAAAGGAAATGTTACGATATTAGATTATCCAAAGTTAAGCTAGTTTTAACTGGTTAAGTTACTGCTGTGACGTAACTCTGTCGTTGGGTTAGTTAAACTAATTCGAGGTCCAGTCCATTTAACGATCACAAACTGGCATTTGTACAGGCTTATATAATTTGTTTATAAATGATATTCCAAAGGAAACAGCACGCTAACTATAATTGTAATAAAATATGAACGTTTGTATTTAATTTATAGGCTAAATGAATCAAGTAAATATATATATACGTAATGACAAACACGGATCAAAATGTTTCACTGTAAACAAAAACATTCATTTATGCAACTATCTGCAAACAAAAACACTGACTGATACAGCTATCTGCAAACAAAAACACTGACTGATACAGCTATCTGCAAACAAAAACACTGACTGCTACAACTATCTGCAAACAAAAACACTGACTGATACAGCTATCTGCAAACAAAAACACTGACTGATACAGCTATCTGCAAACAAAAACACTGACTGCTACAACTATCTGTAAGCAAAAACACTGACTGATACAGCTATCTGCAAACAAAAACACTGACTTATGCAGTTATATTTAAACAAAAACACTGACTGATAAAGTTATCTTTAAACAAAAATATTGACTGCTACAACTATCTGTAAGCAAAAACATTGACTGCTACAGCTATCTGTAAACAAAAATTGACTGATACAACTAAGTGTAAACAGGAACATTAACTGATACAGCTATCTGTAAACAAAAATATTGACTGGCACATGTATGTGTAAACAAGAATACTGATTGATACAGTTATTTGTAAACAAAAACATTGACTGATACAACTATCTCTAAACGAAAATACTGACTGATACAGCTATCTGTAAACAAAAACATTGACTGATACAGCTATATGCAAAATAGGAACACTGACTGATACTGTTATCTGTAAACGAAAACACTGACTGTTATAACTGTATGTAAATAAAAACACTGACTGATACAGCTATCTGTAAATAAAAACACCGACTGATACAGCTATCTGTAAATAAAAACACCGACTGATACAGCTATCTGTAAATAAAAACACTGACATATAATCATGCATGCGTCAGATTGAAAGAGATATAGCCATTTTAGGACAGAAAATCTAATTAACTGAAAATTAGTGTTAAGCGTCCTTCTTTATGACGATTGAATTATAAATGAACCAAGGAATTAATAATAAATTAATTAGTGTTAAGCGCCCTTGTTAGGACGATTTAATAATCATGTGTTAATCATATTCTTGTTCAGATGTGTATTGCATGTTTTCTGCTTTATTAATTAATTAACTGATGAATTACCGTTCATTGTTCTTTATAGAATTCACTAATTAATTACTGTTAAACGTCCTATTTAATTAATTATATTCATGTTGAAGCATGTAATGTATGAGTCTTGGCTGCATGATACACTGGCCGAAATACACGTTGCCTACTTTGCAGCATAATCATCTATCTAGGCCGCTTGTCTAGCATAGAACTATAATTTGTGCCCTCCATAAGTTCCCTCCCCATAAGCAGCCAAACAGCGTGAGGCTGCACCCTTTTATAGTTCCTCCCTTCCCACTGACGTGTCACAAGATCCAGCCCTATAGCCCACTACATGGGCTGACCTTTCTTTTGAAACACTTAATCTTGATTATTTCACAATTTTCAGTCTCACCTAAGGGAAGACCACCCATTGTCATCTCTTGGGCTAATCTTTCACAAAGTAACAGTAGGATTCACCATCACAAAGCAACGCCCCAACAGCTGAAAGGGTGAGCATGTTTGATGTGATAGGGATTCGAACTCGAGATAATAATATTACTAGTCGAGCGCCCTAACTATTTGGCTATTCCGGGCTTCCCCTCTTATCTAACACTGTTAAATTACGGACGGCTGGAGCAGAACTCTAAAACAAACAATAATTAAAAATTGGAGAAGGCAATTTTTTAAAAAAAATCATATTAAACGGAAAAAGCTAATAATAAGATGATCTTTCTGTTTCTTTCAAAAATATCGTTGTGACATTAATGGAAACTGGGCAATGCAAGGGCTACTGAAAAACAGGTCTAGAAAGTTAGAAAGCACAGCAGTTAATAAGTAGTTTAAGCCTTAATAAAGCGGAAACAAATAAAATAAACAAACCCAACAATATAAATACAGAAAACTAGGAAACACTTTTTTAAATTGCGAACAATGCATTAGCTATCAGTGTAAACATTTGTTTAGTTCTACGAAACAACAACAGGATTAATTAACAGCCCTTGTAACAAATGTGAATACCGCGTTCTTTATTTGACCACTTACGCTTTACCTGATGATAAGAATTAAATTAATATATCTTTATCGCGATGTGTTTGCCGTGTCTACATTGTCGGCTATTGGTTTCGATCGAAACCAGGGTTTAACAGACCAGCTGAGATTCACAAACGTAGCAATGATTCACGCTGTTTACGTAAATAGTTTGCTAAGTTAAAGAGTTATTATGGTTTCAACGCCTTGACTGACGAAGTGTTATTATAGTTAATTATATATTTCTTATAAAACAAAAGCTTTAGGCTTGCTGTGCTATGGGCCCGGTATGGCCAAGTGGGTTAAGGGGTTCGACTCGTAATCTGAGGAACGCGGGTTCGAATCCCCGTCGTACCAAGCATGTTCACCCTTTCAGCCGTGGGGGCGTTATAATGTGACTGTCAATTCCACTATTCGTTGGTAAAATAGTAACCCAAGAGTTGGCGGTGGGTGGTGATGACTAGCTGCCTTCCCTCTGGTCTTACACTACTAAATTAGGGATGGATAGCACAGATAGCCCTCGAATAGCTTTGTGCGAAATTCCAAAACAAGCAAACAAACTTTATGTGTCTCATAAGCTAAACAACAAAATCGAGAGTTCCAAGGATCAGGCACTGCTGTTCATAATTTAAAATTGCAGAATGAACCCAGAAGTAAGAAATAAGCAGGACCCACCGCCTGTTATGCCGATAACATTTATCGAATAGCGGCATTGACTCTCAAACCAAACGAAATTGAATCGTATAAATACTGATAAAAATCTTTCGTTAATAGACAGATATTAACTTCTGCTCTAATCGAACTATCTATTTAAAGTGAAACTAAAATGATAAAAATATAGCTAATTTAATGTAGTTTCTTTGAGTTCTTACTTAAACAGAGTAGAGAGTATTATATCAACAATTGAGTATCCTTGGTATTAATGATATTTTCGGGCATACAATTCGCTTTAGTATCTTCTTATACAGTTTTTTTTTCTGCCCTTGAAAGTTGTCTTCCTTAATCAGTAACAATTATTTCATCATTAAAATTGTACTGTCCCAAAAGTATCTTCTTTTGAAAGTTTCGAATATTTGTTACATGAAGGCAGGCACTAGAAGGGGGAATTCATATCTATATGGCGTAGCGTATAAGTAGACTAAAACTCGCCCGGAGGTCACAAAGCCATTATGGCGGTAAGGGGTCAGGTTTTCGTGGTCGTTGAACTTACATATAGCGCTGGAATCTGTGTTTTCGCCCCGGTTGGCATTCCGGTTGGGAGTAACTATGGGTAAAACTGAGGATCTCGAGGAGGTTCATTGGTACATCCGAGGTTCTGTAAATGATGAGGGGGGCTTTTTATGTTAACATTACAATTAACCGAAAGGGGGCCTTTACAAAATATAGTTCAAAGCAGAACAGCAAGTTTGTTTTTTGTTTTGAATTTCGCGCAAAGCTACTCGAGAGCTATCTGCGCTAGCCGTCCCTAATTTAGCAGTGTAAGAGTAGAGGGAAGGCAGCTGGCCATCAATTACACAGCCCCTTCCAAACATGTGGTCAGCTTCCGGTCAGTTACCTCTTTCTTTGTGAACCTGACGATGACCGAAGAAGGTCGAAACGTTGTTTGCTCTTCTATTTAAAATATTTTCTCAACCCAAACGAGCCGTTTTTGCATATAAAATTCTCAACAAGTGGGTTTCTCGACATCACTGATTGTTAGGGAACTGAATAGGTTTAACTACTACATCAATTACAAGCTCTCACTTTATTTTATTTTGGAAGTTTTTAAAGGTAGAAAAAAAAATCTCAAGCCAAAAATATGTTGGACAGATATAAGTACCTCTTTACTCAAGCAATATCAACCATGGTGTGTTTGAACGTTTTGTTAACTTTTAAACAACGTTATTAATGCATATTGTCACTACTAGCATTCCCTGATTTTGAAACGATAGTTTGTTTCTTTATTTGAAGTTAAGAACAAAGGATACAAAATGGGTTATCTGTGCTCTGCCAACCACTGGTATCAAAACCCATCTCTAACGTTGTAACTCCTAAGACTACTTACTGGGTGGTGAGATAGAAGGGAAGGGAACTAGTCAACACCCACAACTCTAGGGCCACTTTCTATCAACTTAAGATTGTAACGCCCTTACAGCTGACAGAGCGAGTATATTCAGTGACGGGATTTTAGCCTGTAACCCCCAGACTACAAATTGTGTTGTCTAACCATTAGGCCATGCTAGGCACGATAGTGTTTTGACAGCAGTTTCCAGAACAGTATTTGTTAGTTTTTAGAGTAGAACAAAACACCCAACAAACTGGATGTAAGTATTTTGTATCACTAAAATGTTAATATTACACATCTCAACAGTGACAATTAAATATAACATAGATTCTCAGATAAGCACCCAAACGTCATCTGTTGTGCGATCTACGCTGTGAAAAATGCTCAGTTTAAAGGTAAGGGAACTTATGAAAATATTTTCATAAGGAGTCTAGATTAGTAACATAAGGTTATTCAAATAACATACTGCTTTATTTATTACACACGAAAAAGCAGATATTGAATCTCTAACTGTAAATATGGTGTTGGCTGTGGATTTTCAACCTAGACATTTTGTTTCTGGCAATAATTATGTATTTTTTATACACTGAGATAACTTTTGCCAAATTACAAGTATCGTAATTAAGTTAATAAATATACAGGAAAAAGAAGTTTCGTGACAAACCACCGATTCTACCTCTCTCTTTCTTTTTCCAAAATTATAGAACAGATGCAATACTGTTCAGGTATTCTTGTCTCGTTTATCGGTTGTTTTTTTACTTCAAGATTATGAATTCAGATTAACTATCTTGATATATAACCTTTGACATATTTGAGAGAAAAAATTACTCTTATGAAATTTTACTTCAACTAAATAGGACAGTGAGTCAAATTAAGGGGATAGTTTAAAAAATATAAAAAAACATTCAAATATTTTGAGTTCCATACATTATAGATACTTAATTTGTTAATGTAAATGTTATATCTAATCGGAAAATGACAAACAAACATACACATTACTTGTTCAGAGACATCTCAGTTTTTATTAGTTTGTAAATCAAATCAGGAAACGTTAATACATCCATGTAAAACCTGACTTTATAAGTAATTGGTATAAATAATATTGAACTTAGATCCATATACCAAACTGACCTCATATAAAATCAGAAAAAATCGGTTGAATGAAATGATCTATGAATGTTTGATGTTTGTTTTTGTAGAAGCAAACGAATAAAGTTTGGTTTTCACTTGTTTTGATTCTCGTATGTGACAAGTAACTTTATATGCTGAAATTTTAGCAAAAAGAAGGAAAATCGTATTTCAGGTAGATGTTACTTATTCCTTACCGAATAACTCATCCACTTTGTAAGTATTGTGACTGAAATTTACAATAATGTTGCATTTGTTAAGTGAAGTAAAAACGCACATCAAAAGACTTTCTTCTGTCAGCCATGATACCTCAAAGTACTTACTGATTGATAGATCGTAATTTTTGGCTTTAAAACTTTGGGAAAACCATACTATGACCCTGCTGTTGTATCATGTATCAGTGTCCAAGAGGTTTTGCTCTCAACCATCAAACCCTGAAGTGTCACACGAGTGACCAAGATGTTTAAATTCTTCTCAAAAAAATAAAAAAATGTGATTATAAACTCCTAACGAGCTACACAAACACTTCCTTTCTTGTGTTATGTGACAAGTTATGTGGTAACAAAAACTTGCAGAAATTTCAGGAACCTTAAAATCATATTTCAGATGAATATTATTTGTTCCTTACTAAAAAGACCCAAAATACTTTGGTGAATTAACAACCAGAAAATTCAGCAGACCAGTTGAAATTTTTGTTTAAGTGAGATATTTCAAAGTATATGAAATATTCATAAAATATTGAAGCAAACACTTTCACAAGATGAAGAGTCAATATACTTAAAAAACTATTGTGAATACTAATATCTTGAAATATAATATTCATCTAGTTATCGTGAACAGAATAATTATTGTCGGGTTGACGAAGACAATAATAGATTTTGTGAATTATGGGGCTGAAAGGCTTGTCTGTTTTTACTCTATTCATTACAAGTTGTAAAAAAATGTATATTCAAGCTAATTCTTGAAATACTCGTTGAAATAAAAAACATAATTCATACAAGCTCTACACAATCTTACTCGTCTTTATGATTCTCCTCATATTATTTGCGTTAAAACGCACACTGTCCTCTTGTATTTGAAGTACCACTTGTAGTAGGAACCATGGGTTTCACCTGCGGTGCAGGGTTTGTACCGGTGTATGTATCTTTGAAGGAACATTGAAAATTGGTAATGCCATTCTGGTAGTAGCAGTTATAATCGTTTGTAGAAAAATTTAATTGGATGGGTTGAGAGGTATCAGTAAGGCCATAATAACACTGGACTGCAATCGAACCAACGCTTAACACGCAACATTGTAATTTTTTCCCGTAAAACTCATGGTCTGTTTCTTGATTTTTAGACGGGGTTTCTTTCTGGTAAATACATTCAACGAGAGAGGTTCCTTTTATATAAGAACACTGAAGTTTAAATTTCTCTAATTCTGAAGATGAACCTTTTGTAATTGTGCCAAGTAGGGTATCAGCTGGACCAACTGACTTCTTATCAGGAGAAGTAGGATTTGTATTTATTACTGGACTAGATAAGATTTCATCTGGTAATGGCGCTACAGAGCTTCTTGGGGCTGGACTGAATAACCCTGGGTATGCCACTAAGTTTACGTTGGAGCCAACTGGGACCAAAGGATTTGTTGGTCCAAAATGTTGTGGGGAATTTGCTGGCTGTAAGGATGAAGTGATTGGGGTTACTGGCATTGGAAAAGGCGAAACATCTGTACTGGTGCATTTAATTGTAAACTGAGAATGAGAAATATAACTGCATATAAATCCTGGTTGTGGTTGACTTGGAAAGTTTTCTTGATAGCTACAGGTGAAGTAGTTCTGAGTACTCACTATGTATCTACAAAAAAATGTCTTCTTCGATTGAATGGTTACAGAATTAGGTTTTACAAACGAGATAGCCTTTAGTTCTTCTGGTGATGTTGGCTCTGAAGGTTTTGCAGATGAAGTTAATGGGACAGAAGAAGACGTCTGTTTAAAAAAGCATACAACCACTTGTTTTGCGACCAGGTTGCATAAGTAAACTTTCTTCAAAAGACCTGAACCATACAGGGGAACAACGAAACCTGGAGTGGGACCGACGTGATCAGGAACTGGAAATGGGGTACCTGGAGCGGGACTAACTGGGCTATGAGCATGAACGGTAGAGCCTGTAGTGGAACTGACTAAGTCAGAAGCTGAAACGACTGGACTTGGAGAAGGACCGACGTGGCTAGGAGCTGGAATGACAGGGCCTGGTTCGATACTGATACCATTAGAAGTGGAAACGGTGGAGTGTGGTACGGGACCGATTTGGGCTGAACCTGGGACGGCAAAGCCATGAGCAGGACCGACGTGCCCAGGAGTTGGAGCGATGGGAGCTGTAGGAGGACCAAAAAGACCTGGAGCTGGAACAACGAGACCTGGAGCAGGGCCCACTTGGCCAAGAGCTGGAACGACAGGAATTGGAGCAACACCGACGTGGCCTGGAGCAGGGCCCACTTGGCCAAGAGCTGGAACGACAGGGATTGGAGCAACACCGACGTGGCCTGGAGCAGGACCGACTCGACCAGGAACTTGAATGACTGGTCCTGTAGCTGAACCGACGTGGCCAGGAGTTGGATTTGTGGGGCCTGTAGCGGGACCAGGAAAGCCTGGGACTGGAACAACAGGGCCTGAAGTAGGACCAACTGCGCCAGAAGCTGGAACGATGGGACCTAGTGTGGAACCCACTTGGTCAGGTGTTAGAACGATGCGGCCAGGAATGGAACTGACAGGGCCTACAGTAGAATCGACGTGGCCAGAAGCTGGAACGACAAATCCTGGAAAAGGACCTACTTGCCAAGGAACTGAAATAGAGGGGCTTGGAGCGAAAGTAACTAGACCAGGAGCTGGAACGACAGGGCCTGTGACTGGGCGACGAAATGGAGAAACGGGTCCAGATGGACCAATTACTGGAATGATAGGACTTGTAGCGGGACCAACTATGCCAGAAGATGTAACAGGTTTAACTAGCTCAAAAAGTGAGGCAAAATGTTGTGGGAGAGGCTTTACTAAGCCAGGGCCTGTAGCAGGTTGTATAATATTTGGACCAGATGAAACTGAACTTCCCGAACCTGGAATTGGGATGAAAGGGCTTGGAGCTGGAATAACTGGACCAGGTTTACCTTCAGAAGTAGGCGGGACTAAAATACTTATTGAACCTGAAGGAGGAACTGCGTACCTACAAGGAATTGGAGAATGACCTGTTCCATCTGGGTTACATTCTGATGGTGTTGTAACTGGTGGAGGAGTCGGAAGTGGACTTGGACGAAGGCCAGAAGAAGGTCCTGTAGGTCGAGTAATATGACTGGTAACTGGTGATGGTCCAGGACTTTGCTTGCCAAAGTTTTCATTCACGTACAAATATTTATGAGACGAGCTACATTGCACAGCCAGATATTCATGAATACAAACCAAACTACGTTGGTCAAAAACAGTTTGATTGGGGCAAACAAAGCTGTATCGAAGATATCGCATGACGTGTCCAGCACCATCAGTGACTGGTTTACACACATGATAGATTTTGCATTGATTCTTTATGTCTGCATAGAAACCATAGGGTCTTCCAAAGCAAGAGAAAGTAATGTCGATAGGATAGATGAGAAGGCTAGCCCATGATGGAAGACCAAGTGCTAGTACTTCAGGGGTTTCTGGTGGTTCCTCTCCGTCAAAACCTGCGGGCATCACCTTCACTGGTATTTTAGGAGGAGGTTTCGTTGTCACTTCTTCTACAAATTCACCTTTGTTTTTGATCTAAAAAACGTTTTTTAATAATTTACTAAATTATGTTGATAGTGACGTTGAAATAATGAAAAGATATAGTTCTAAATGTAACCGTTCTTTAGACGTTTATTACTCATCGTTAAATTGTTGCTTGAAAACTAAAAAAATATCCAAGAAAACTGTTTTACAAAATAATTGATAATAGGACAGAATTCACAACTACTCAAAATGAAATATTAACTTTCTCTGAAATGTGTCCATTTACCTCAACGATCTTTTGTTGGAAACTTCCGGGATAGCTGCCCTTTATGCCCCCTCCATTTATAACGTTGGCTAACCCGAGACACAGCAGCGCTGAAACGTGCAAAACACAAACTTTTTCTAGCCAATTTTCCCAAAAAATCAAATATATGTAAACCAAATTTAATACTAAGTTGATTATTAATACAACAAATATTTTACCGGTTATATTATAAGTTTTGAACTTTTTAGAACACCTTTTATCTTCACTGTCTACTTGTCAGCTGAAGATTCTGTAAAGTGTCGAATATTTTCGAACAGTGGGCCATTGTGCTTTGATCAGATGTTTTCTTTTCACTTTTTATGAAAATGTAGCGTATATGGAACACTTTCCTTTAGAAACGTAAATCAAAAGAAAAGTGCAAATGAACAAAAACAACATTTGAGTCAATGTTCAATTCGTTGATTATGTTATCATTTGAAGTTAACTTCACCATGTTTGTCCGAAGAATATTGAACAATCTGTGCTTCATAAAGACAGGTAGCTGTAAATAATTACAGATTCTGAACTCAACAATTGTAAAGTGTTGTAAACTGTAAACCTAACACTAAAACCAACAGTATTTAGCAGCTGTGGTCATATTTTAAATCAGTTGTCATATTCATGTATTCATCATTTAACAGAAAATAAACACTTTTTTATTTGATACGTCATTACTCTTTGAACTAACTTATTACTGATGTGACATCAAATCATATACGTACACCTAAGCTTTGCTAGCATACAGTAGTTTTGAAGGTATAATCCATTAATGTGTTTTGTACTATAATCGGATTTATTGAATTTAACTGAAAGTCCCTCGACGGCTATATGGTAAGTTACCTGTCGTACAACACTAAAGTTCAGGATTCGATTCCTGCTGAGGACAGTGAAGATAGACCAATGCAGCTTCGCACTAAAATTGACAAATAAGTTAACAAAACATTTCTGCCCATACCGCATTTCTGAACCACGAAGCGCAAAATACAACTGTCCGAAAATCGAAGTGAGCTTTCAAATATTTTATACTACCAAATATAAGCCCCCCAGTGCCTCAGCGATATGTCTGCGGACTTACACGCTGAATCCAGATTTCAATACCCGTGGTGGACAGAGCACAGATAGCCCATTGTGTAGCTTTGTGCTTAATTCAAAACAACAACCAAATATAAGTACCTCACTTCATTTCTCTTAAACCAATAACTGTTTTTCATTATTTTTAAATTAATGCAAAAACAAGGAACAAGAGCTAAAATACCCCAACTATTAAATAATTAAGATAATGGAATTATTTAAGCAGACTCGTAGTTTGAACTTTAAAGGTAAGAAACTTACTTAACAGTAATTCACAACGACGGTCCATGATGTAATCTGTTTTCTTAGCAAAGTCTGTAATGATAAACAAATAATTATTTTTATTATACAAATGTACCTCTCCATATATGTATGTCTACACACACATATAAAGAGATATTTCAACAAAATATATCATACCGATATCTTTTAAAGTTAAAAGAAGATTTTCACAGTTGTATAAGAGTGGGTATTGGTTAAAAAACTGTGTTGTACATCATGTTTTTTATGAAGAAACCTTCCAAAATGCTGTCACATATATTCAAATAACCATTTTAAATTATGAAACAAATCGTTTACCTAACTGTGTATATAAAATCAGGAAGCCACTTTAAGCTTTTGAACGAAATCGTTACACAACTGTATACATCCTAGAATACTCTGTTGTCTCTATACATCCCTCGAATGAATGCTCCACTAAAGACAAACAATACGCTAGTACAGCATAATGATATTTGACGAATACCAAAATTGGTCATAGAAAAGTTACGACACTTATAACCTTTTGATTCCTGTGATAACTATCTAAACCCGATTATATACATATTCATAAGTTTCTCATACAGTTGTATTAACCTCACCTTTGAGTCTCTTTAAAGGCGCCTGAAGAGCGCTTTTTTCTTCTCTTTGTCTCTCAAGTTCACTCCTTTTCCTCTCGACTGTTTGTATGTAATCCAAACACACACTGTTATTTCAAACTGTTACTCGATTTTCCCTTTTATAGTTAAGACTAGAAATACAAGTGTGACTTCTATAGAACTTTCGTGACCTTGGACAAAAGTAGCTCAGCTAATCACTAAACTGACCACTAGGAAATAGCTTTGGAAGAGAGAGAAATGGGTCAAGATGTATTGTTGTCGAAATATAAGTGAGGATAGGGCTTCTTAATCTGAACAAGCAACAGTAAAACCAGACTTTACAAGATTCTCATGTCCTTGAATACACTGAGGTTTTCTATTTCTATATTTTAAAAGTAGTTACTTGTCTGAAATCATGTTATTTTAAAAATACGGGAGTTTGTTTTATGGGATAGTGATTTTGAAAATTTATGATGTGTTATTATTTTCACTGTTAATAACATATCAGTGAAGACGTGATTGTGTTCAGGTCCATAACTAGTATTCATAGCAGTTGTTATACTGTTTTTGATACAATAAAGCCAACCATATATCTCTCTCAAAAAAACAAATTGATCTCTATTGAATGTTAACAGTAACTCATCTTAATAACATGCATCATGACACTAGTAACCTTTTTACGATATACATACATGCCCGAAAATTTAATACAGAAAATGCATCATCATTTCTGTTTTTGAAGAAAGCTTTAATGACTAAAATATGTCGTAGGACGTGTATAAAAATGAAGATGAAAAATGGATAGTTTATAAAAATATTAAGTGCCGCTGACAATGACTCAATGCAGGTAAACTGGATAAAGCACAGCCCAAAATGGACCTCCACCCTAGGAAATTCTTGTTAAGCGTTTGGTGGGATATTGTTGGTGTGATTTACTTTAAGTTGCTGCCACCCAATGTAACGATTACACCAGATTTATACTGGCAACAGTCAGAGTACTTGAATGTTGCACTGAAAGAAAAGAGGTCTGCTTTGATCAATCGTAAATGTGTTGTGTTACACCAGAATGATGCACGGCCCCTGTATAGAAAGGATCACATCTGCAAATACTGAAGAGTTAGACTGGGAAAAACTTCCACATCTTCCTTATTCTCCAGACCTTGCCCCATCTGACTATCATTTATTCCGAAGTTTGCAGAACTATCTTGATAAGAAAAGTTTGAAACACATAAAGATGTCAAAACTACTCTCTCTAAATTCTTTTACTCCAAACACCAAGAATTTTATAGAAGTGGCATTCAGAAGCTTCTAGATCTTTAGGAAGAAGTAATTAATAATAATGGAACAAATATTATTGATTAAATAACACTAAAAGCATTTGAAATATTCTCTCTTTTTCTGAACCTAAAATTTGACATCACTTAGAGGATGACCTGGCATATATGTATGTATGTATGTATATGAAAAAATATAAACCAAACCTTAAACAAAATAAAATGTATAAATTAAAAGGATTCTCACAGTACAAGCTAAAATGTGTCAAATTATCCAAAGGATTACAGGCTAGGAGAACGATATGTGGGTGCTCAACCGAACAACGTCCCACATCTGTATTACACTTCACTCCCTGCAGACAGTTGTGGGGTGGCGTCTGCTTTCCAAAATAAAATAAATAAATAAAAATAGCGAAATAATGGACGACCACTTAAAACTAAGTTAAACTTACCACTTGAGATTGGTATTGCAGTCTCCATTTTAGTAATAAAGCATTCACTTAACATATACTCTTCAAAAAAAGAAAGGCAAAATTTGAGACATCTTGTTAACAAGTTTATTCCGGCTAGTTCTGTATGACATGTGTGAAACTTTGCACATTCACTGCTGAACATCCAAAGTCTGCAAAGGCGAAGTCCACGCTCACTTGTTGACGTTTAACGTCACTCAACGTCAATAACGAGTATGCCCCCGTGAGCATCAATAACTGCTTGGCATCTTCTGCTCATGGAAGCGATGAGACGACGAATCACATCCTGTAGAATGGCTGTCCATTCAGCCTGCAAAGCTGCTGCAAGCTAAGGTAGAGTCTGTGGTTGAAGTTGTCGCCGTCGCAGACGTCAGTCCAACTCGTCCCAAAGATGTTGGATGGGATTTAAATCTGGTAATCTGGAGAACCAGGGAAGAACGTTAATGTTGTGGTGTCTTAAGAAGACAGTGGTGAGTCGGGCTGTGTGATGACGGGCGTTTTCGTGTTGAAAAACGTCGTTGACGTTCACCATGATGGGATGCCCATGGGGCCTAAGAATCTCATCAACGGTTGCGTACGGTCTGATCGGAAATCCAACGAAACCCTGGTATGGTTGAGGCAGTAGACGTCACAGTGGTGGTCCTATCCCGAAGGTGACGTAACTGGATGTAGCGTTTTTGTGCGGGCGTACTCACACAAGGTCTGCCTGATCTTGGACGGTCGTGAGTTGATCCGTGTTGTTGGTGACGATTCCATAGCCTTGTGATTGTGCTTTGGTGGACATTCACAGCTCTGACAACATCTGATCGAAATTCGTCTGCTTCCAAGCGATCAATGGGGTTGTTGCGTTGTGCTTCAGTCAATCTTGGCGTAACTGTATTGCGTGTCGGTGGCTTGATACTGAGCTATGGAAACCGAGAACCCGTCACTTTTATAGGGATTTTGCACATGTTGCACTTGTAGAACATGCAAATCTCTCAAACAAATTTATTGGACACGAATGCGTTTTGGTGAAAAATCTGTTGTTTTCCTCCGTTTTCAAAGTGCACAACTTTTATTGTTATTTTGGTCTGACAATCAGTGTCTTAACACGTGGTTTGGTTTGACAATTAGTGCCTTAACACGTGCAACATCACATACTTTGAGCTTGTAACGTTATTACTTATATTTCTCTTTAAAATAAAAAAAATATCCCTTTTGCGTTTCTCTTTTTGAAGAGTATAGTTATGAAGTGTTGTATCATAGTATGGATACCGATGTGTAATCATCGACAATTTATGGTGCACTTAGTACACGAGTAAAGACGCGTATGCAACATAAATGTGGCAAACAATCCAAATGAATTATTGATGTGTAGTAGGAATATCGATATGTAATAATATCTGATGTTTAGAAAGATATGATCTTTATTTACAAGTGTCTACACCATGATCACTAATTCGGGCCATAAAAGGTAACTATTATCATTTCGTTAGTCACTTTATTCGCAAAGAGAAGTAATTATAATTATTACCTCCAACAAGACAGATAGTCAACACCACCAACTCTATGGCTACTCTTTACAAATTAAAAGCAGGAGTTGCGGACAGATTTTTAACTTCCTTACAACAGAAACAGCGGGCATGTTCGGTGATGGGATTCGCGCCTGCAACCCTCAAAATACGAATCGATAATGTTGATGCATAAACATTTTTTATGCTTAACAGCGAAAATTATAGTACTAGAGAACACAAATTTTGATTTATGCAAGGTAGAAATCGTCTTCAGATAAGACAATTTTATTTTTAAAATAGCTTGGTTGGCCTATGTTATGGATTGCCTTTGCCTCACTATTGGGTCAGGCTAGGCACAGTAGTGGTTTGACAACCGTTCTTTAAGATGTAGATACATCACTGCCAGAACAATAATAGTTAGTTTTAGAGTACAACATCTAACAAACTGAATGTAAATGATGTATTGACAAAATGTTAATAATACACATCTCAGCAGTAGATAATTAAATATAACATACATTCTCGGGTTATTATCTAAAAGTCATTTGTCGCGTAATCTACGATGTGAACAAACTCTCAATTTAAAGGTAAGGTTTTAGTTTGTTATGAAGTTTACACAGTTTTTCACAGGGCTATCTGTATTAGTTATTCCTAATTCAGCAGTGAAAGACAAGAGAGAAGGCAGTTAACCATCACCACCCACTGCCTACTTTTTAATCAACAAATAGTGGAATTAACCGATACTTATAACGCCCCCACAGCTGAAAGAGCGATTATGTTTGGTGAGATATAGACAAGAAAGTGAGACCTGCATATCACGTGCCGAGCGGCCTAACCTCCTGGTCACGTAACCACTTGGTCACGTCAAAATTAAAGGTAAAGGAACTACAAATATTTTTTTTCGTAAGGAATTTAGATCAGTGCCATAGGATTACTCAAATAATCCATTGATTGCTTTATTTTTACACATGCAAAGTAATATCTCTGACTGTAAAAACGGTATTAATTGAACATTTTGTTTTGGACATTAGTTATATATCTTTTCATAAATTACAAGTATGGTATTAAATTAATAAATAAACAGAAAAAGAAACTTCGTCAGAAACAACGTCTCTACCTCTCTCTTTTTGTCCTCCAGGGGGGATAGTGGTATGTCCGCAAATAAATATTGCTATAAACTGGGTTTCAATACCCGCAGTGGGCGGAGCACAGACAGCCCTTCATGTAGCTTTGTAGTTAAGAACGACCAAAATATGTCTCTTGTTTTTCTAAAATTCTAAAACAGTTACATTACTGTTCAAATAGTCTTGTCTGGTTGAGAGAGGTGTTTCAAATACAATAATCCACACTTTATAAATGTGGATTTTTATACAAATGTACGCTTACTGATCCTTAAAATGTCAACATAATATAATGTTTAGGGACAATAAGGCCTGTTGGTCAATAGCGGCTGTCCCATCTTTTAATTCAAACTCAAAAAAGTAAATAATTTGAAAAAAAATAATACTGAAATTTCACAAATTAAAGCTAGGTTTTATAATTCATATATTATTAACCTCTCTTTCAAACACGTTCAAATTTACTGTTTCCTCAACACCCAAAGGCCACCCATTCCATAGGCTAACCTCCCCTTTTAAAAATAAAACTGTCTTGTCTAAATCAAAATTTGTGTTTCCTAGTTCTATAATACTCGCTTTTAAGCATGAAATATGTTGATTCATTAACATAATCAGTTCCTCTTACAATCTTAGGCACTTTAATAGATCTCCTCTTTCCAAAAGAAAATAATTTTAATGTCTCATCAAAAGATAACCCCTCCATCCCAGATAACTCTATTCTGGATCCTTTCAAATTCAATGTCTTTATTAATGTAAGGATCTAATGACTGAACACAATATTTTAAATGTGACCTAACCACTGGCCTTTACATTGAAAGTACAACCATTTAGACTTGTATTCAATATTTCTGTAGGTACAACCTAAAATCCTATTTGCCTTACCACTAGCAACAGCACACTGCTTGGATGACTTAAGAGACTGACCAACCATTACACCAAGATCCTTTTCTTTCAAGACACCCTTATTAAATTATTCCCATCCAAATTATACTTGTAATCGAAATTATGATAATCCACATACATTATCTTTCATTTATTATAAATATAACCCATCTGCCATTTATTTGTCCGACTCACTAAGTGATCAAAATCCTTTTGTAAAGCAGCAGCATTCTCTTCATATCCAGTAACACCTTGATATTATCAGCAAATTTCAATAATCTGCTGGCCAATCCCTAATCATTAATGTGGGTCAAAAAGAGCAATGAGTCTTAGTCTAAGTCCAGGAATACACCACTTGCAACATTAATTCACTTTGGCTGAGCTCGACTTGTAACAACAGTCTGCTTTCTTCCATCAAGCCACTCACTTATCATGTTAGCGAAATTATCTCCCATATCTATAGAGATAAGTTTATTTATAAGCTTTTTATGTGGCATCTTGTCAAATGCTTTCTGAAAATCCTGTTACACTAAATCTAAATAATTACCTTCATCTATACATACAGCAACATTTTCAAAACACGTAAAAATATTCGTAAGGCAAGATTTTTCATGAGTGAAACCATGTTAGTTATCTGATAAAATTTTAACCTTTGTTAAATGACTTTACAAATTATCTTTTAGCAGACTTTCCCGCAATTGATGTAAGACTAATAGACCTATAATTACTGGGTTTGTTACCTCCCTTGAAGATAGGAGTGACATTAGCTCATTTCCAGTTTTTCGGAACTTTTTTACTATTAAAGTAGTTACAAAAACATTGTAGCGTCTCACACATCCAGTTCTTAACCTCTTTTTAAATTGTCAGCAAAGTATTATCTGGGCCAGAAGCCTTATCATTCTTTAAAACACCAACTATGGTTTCTACTCTCAAATGTTCAAATAGTATCTAAGTATTCATTTGTAAAAAATGAAGAAAAAGCAGAATTTAATAACCTAGCCAATCGTCAGATAAAATCCTTCCTTTGTTATCCTCAAGGATCTTATCCTTATCTTTACATTTTGTTTATCCCTAATGTACTTTAAAAAAATAAAGGACTGTTATTTTTTATCTTTTTAGATGTTTTTATTTCTCATCTGACCAACTTTCTTGATCTTCTATAATACCAATTTTTCTGCCCTTCCTGTAACTCAGCGGTATGTCTGCGGACTTACAACACTAAAAACCTGGTTTCGATACCGGTGGTTGGCAAAGCACAAAGATTGTGCAGCTTTGTGTTTAATTCAAAACAACAACAACCAATTTTCTGAAATTTTAGAAAAAAAAAGAAAAATCATATTTCAAGTAGATATTACTGAATAACTCGTCAAATTTGAAAGTGTTATAACTAAAAGTGAAAATAATGTTTCAATTGTTATGTGAAGTAAAAATGAACATCAAAAGACTTTCTTCTGTCAGCCATTATACCTCAAAGCACTAAATGATACATCGATATTTTTGGCTTTAGAACTTTTGTGAAAACCATACTATGACCCTGCTGTTGTATCAGTGTCCAAGAGGTTTTGCTCTCAGCCATCAAACCCTAAAGTGTCACACGAGTGACCAAGATGCTTAAATTCTTCTCAAAAAAATAAAAAAAATGTGATTATAAACTCCTAACGAGCTACACAAACACTTCCTTTCTTGTGTTATGTGACAAATTCTGTGGTAACAAAAACTTAAAACCTTAAAATCATATTTCAGATGAATATTATTTGTTCTTTACTAAAAAGACCCAGAATACTTTGCTGAATTAACAACCAGAAATTTCAGCAGACCAGTTGAAATTTCTGTTTAAGTGAGTTATTTTAAAGTACATGAAACATCCACAAAAGATTGAAGCAAACACTTTCACAAGATCGAGTGTTAATGTATTAAAAAGCTATGATAAACACTAATATCTTGAAATATAATATTTATCTTGTTATTGTGAATAGAATAATTGTTCTCGGGTTAACAAAGAAAGTAATAGATATTGTGAATTACGAGACTGAAAGGTTTGACTGTTATTACAAAATTTATGACAAGTTGGTGTAAAACTGTTTATTCCAGCTAGTTCTTGAAATACTTGTTGGAACAAGATACATCATTCATACAAGTGTTATACAATCTTACTCGTCTCTACAAGATACATAATTCATACAAGTGTTATACAATCTTACTCGTCTCTATGATGTTCCTCATAATATTTGCGATAAAACGCACACGGTCTTCTGGTGTTTGAAGTACCACTTGTAGTGGGAATCATGGGTTTCACCTGTGGTGCAGGATTTGTACCGGTGTATGTATCTTTGAAGAAACATTGAAAACCAGTGTAGTTGTTTTGGTAATAACAACTATATTTTTCTGTATAAAAAGTTATTTGAATGGGTTGAGAGGTGGTAAAAAGACCATAATAACATTGGATTGCAGTCGAATCAACGTCTAACACGTAACAAAGTAATTTCTTCCCGTAAAACCCATGACTTGTTTGTTGATTTCCAAACGAGGTTTCTTTCTTGTAAGTACATTCAGCGAGATAACGTTCTTGAATATAAGTACACTGAAGTTTAAACTTCGCTAGTCCTGAAAATGAACCATCAGGAACTGAAATTATACCGCCTGGGCCAGGAGCTGGACCGACGGGTCCTGGAGCGGGACTGCCTGGGCCAGGAGCTGGAACAACGAGGCCTGGAGCGGGACCTACTTGGCCAGGAGCTGGAACGACGAGACTTGTAGTAGGACCGATTAGGCCAGGAGCTGGAGCAATGGGGCCTGGAGCGGGTTCAAATGGGCCAGGTGCTGGAGCAACAGGGCCTGGAGCGGGACCGAATGGGCCAGGAGCTGGCAGGGTAGGGCCTGGAGCAGGACCAACTGGACCAGGTGCTGGAGCCACTGGGCCAGGAGCGGGACCTACTTGGCCAGGTAGAGGAAAGATGGGGCCTGGAGCGGGACCGACTGGGCCAGGGGCTGGAGCGACAGGGCCTGGAGCGGGACCGACTGGGCCAGGTGCTGGAGCGACAGGGCCTGGAGCGGGACCAATTGGGCCAGGTGCTGGAGCGACAGGGCCTGGAGCGGGACCAAATGGGCCAGGTGCTGGAGCGACAGGGCCTGGAGCGGGACCAAATGGGCTAGGAGCTGGCAGGGCAGGACCAACTGGGCCAGGTGCTGGAGCGACTGGGCCTGGGAAAGGACCTACTGGGCCAGGTGCTGGAACGATGTGGCCTGGAGCGGGACCAACTGGGCCTGGTGCTGGAAGGGCGGGACCTGGAGCAGGACCGACTGGGCCAGGTGCTGGAAAGATGGGGCCTGGGGCGGGACCTACTGGGCCAGGTGCTGGAGCAACGGGGCTTGGAGCGGGACCTACTTGGCCAGGGGCTGGACCGACTGGACCAGGTACTGGAAAGCCGGGGCCTGGGGCGGGACCTACTGGACCAGGTGCTGGAAAGACTGGGCCTGGGGCGGGACCTACTGGACCAGGTGCTGGAAAGACTGGGCCTGGGGCGGGACCTACTGGGCCAGGTGCTGGAGCGACTGGGCCTGGCGCGGGACCTACTGGACCAGGTGCTGGAGCGACTGGGCCTGGCGCGGGACCTACTGGACCAGGTGCTGGAAAGACTGGGCCTGGCGCGGGACCTACTGGACCAGGTGCTGGAAAGACTGGGCCTGGCGCGGGACCTACTGGACCAGGTGCTGGAAAGACAGGGCCTGGCGCGGGACCTACTGGACCAGGTGCTGGCTCAGGAGGCAGAATAACAGGTTGTGGGGGAGGCTTTACTAATCCAGGGCCTGTAACAGGTTGTATAATACTTGGACCTACTAGATTTGGACTTGGACCAGGTGAAACTGAACTTCCCGAACCTGGAATTGGGATGAAAGGGCTTGGAGCTGGAATAACTGGACCAGGTTTACCTTCAGTAGTAGGCGGGACTACAATACTTATTGAACCTGGAGGAGGGACTGGATATCTGCAAGGAATTGGAGAATGACCTGTACCATCTGGGTTACACTCTGGTGGTGTTATAAATGGTGGAGGTGTCGGAAGTGGACTTGGACGAAGGCCAGAAGAAGGTCCTGTAGGTCGAGTAATATGACTGGTAACTGGTGATGGTCCAGGACTTTGCTTGCCAAAGTTTTCATTCACGTACAAATATTTATGAGACGAGCTACATTGCACAGCCAGATATTCATGAGTACAAACCAAACTACTCTGGTCAAAAACAGTTTGATTGGGGCAAACAAAGCTGTATCGAAGATATCGCATGACGTGTCCAGCACCATCAGTGACTGGTTTACACACATGATAGATTTTGCATTGATTCTTTATATCTGCATAGAAACCATAGGGTCTTCCAAAGCAAGAGAAAGTAATGTCGATAGGATAGATGAGAAGGCTAGCCCATGATGGAAGACCAAGTGCTAGTACTTCAGGGGTTTCTGGTGGTTCCTCTCCGTCAAAACCTGCGGGCATCACCTTCACTGGTATTTTAGGAGGAGGTTTCGTTGTCACCTCTTCTACAAATTCACCTTTGTTTTTGATCTAAAAAACGTTTTTTTAATAATTTACTAAATTATGTTGATAGTGACGTTCGAATAACTAATTTTTTTTAAAAATGTTTGAGCGCTATTCCTACAATTTATAAACTTTAAAATATTTTATTATGACCCACATAAGTAGAAATTAAGACTTGAATTTCAACGAGTTTATCTGAATTAATGTAGACGTAATTAATATCTGTAAATATTCGAATTTTATAAGTAGCACAAAAATGAAATCAGTATAATCCACTGAAAATTAGACGACTTGCTAAAATACAACATGAATACGACTTGGAATTTCTTACTGAAATATAGGTACTAATTAAATTGTTTTTGATGACATGATTTACAAAACGTCTTGATATTCAGTAATAGATGCTTGTTTTAATGAAAAGATATAGTTCTAAATGTAACCGTTCTTTAGACGTTTATTACTCATCGTTAAAAAAAATATCCAAGAAAACTGTTTTACAAAATAATTGATAATAGGACAGAATTCACAACTACTCAAAATGAAATATTAACTTTCTCTGAAATGTGTCCATTTACCTCAACGATCTTTTGTTGGAAACTTCCGGGATAGCTGCCCTTTATGCCCCCTCCATTTATAACGTTGGCTAACCCGAGACACAGCAGCGCTGAAACGTACAAAAAACAAAAAGAACTTTGTCATATTTTCCAAAAATTAAATGTATGTAAACAAAATTTAATACTAATTTAATTATTGATACAACGAATATTTTACCGTTTATATTATAAGTTTTGAACTTTTTAAAACACCTTTCATCTTCACTGGCTACTAGTCAGCTGTTGATTTTTTTTAGTAAAGTGAGAACTTTTTCGACCAGTGGGTGTAGCATGTATGAAGCTAGCTTGACGAAAACGAAATGTTAAAACTAATCGTCTAAAACGCACGATTCTCGCGTATTTGGAAACTTTAACTATATGGAACTCGTTCTATTGAAGTGTTGATTTACATTCATTTTAAAAACGATTCAAATGATCTTATATTTACAGATTAACTTATCGTGGCCAGTGTTGAGTAACTAATGACACTAGGAAACTGTTTTAGAATTTAAATACTGATTTATATTTAGTTAAAGAAATGATTTAATTGATGTTTTGTGTTTGTATGTAAAGAATGTACTAAAATATGAAAGAAACTTATCATAGCTAGTTTAAGATAAGTTTAGAAACCAATGACACTACGAAACTGGTTCAGGTTTAAGTACTGGTTTAAATTTGTTTGATACTACATCTGTATTGTTCTTTTTATATGTACCTTTGTCGAAGTTGTCGAAGAGCTATCTGCGCTTTGTCCACATGCGATATCCCACAATTACTATTAATAGAATAAACTCTCATGTTAACTACTGTGATACCGGAAGGTCATTGTTTGTGAAGATCGTTTATTTCATGAAACGACATTTTAATGTTTAACCATCCATAACACTTTGATATTAACACTTTTGTATGATGTAACGTCTACAGAAAACCAGTTTTGTTAGGAAAGTGTTCCACCAGCTCAAAGCTACAGTCCTCGAATCGCGTAACCTTAGTTTTTCTTGGTTCATTTGTCATTTGCCTGTATGTTTTTTTTTCTTCTCATTTTTGATTAAAATTTAGCGTATATAGTACACCGTGCTATGAAATTCCAAATCTAACGAAAACCGGATATGAGCCAAGGCGACATTTGAGTCAGCGTTCAATCCACTGCCAATGTTATTATTTGAAGTTCACCACATTTACTCCAAGAATTTTAAACAATCCGTGCTTTATAAAAGCAGGTAACTGAATGTAATTATATATTCCAAAAGAACTCTCATGCAGAGCAGAAGAGCTAGAATTCGAAATTCGATCTCCGCGGTTGTATAACATATAGCCCATCGTAAAAACCAAGAGTATTTAATAGCTGTGGTCGTATTTTAAATCAATAGTTATATTTATATATTCATTATTTAATAAAAAATGAACACTTTTCGATACGTCATTACTCTTTAAACTAGCTAATTACTGATGTGACATCAAATTGTACACGTACACCTAATCTTTATAATGTATTTATTGAATTTAACAATGGTAAGTTACGGTTGTACAGTACAAAAATCCGGGATTTGATTCCCGTTTTGGACAGAGGAGATGGCCCATTGTGGCTTTGCGCTAAAATGAACAATTTAACAAAATGTTACTGTAAGTATCAGGTTTCTGAACTATGAAACGCAAAGAAAAATTAAAAAAGTAACTGATCAAAACTCAAGGTGGGTTTTCAAATGGTATATACTACCAAATATTAGTATCTCATCTGGTTCCTCCTAAAATAATAAGTACTTTTAACATTTTTTTAAATATTGATAGGGACTTACCCAAGAGTATTTCACGGTGAAAATCCATGATTAATTCGGTTTTCTCAACAAAGCCTATAACGATACAATAAATTAAAAAAAAGTTTCATACATTTCTTTAAAAAAGTCATTTCAAAATTATGAAACAAATCGTTTACCTAACTGTGTATGTAAAATCAGGAAGCCACTTTAAGCTTTTGAGCGAAATCGTTACACAACTGTATACATACTGGAATATTCTGTTGTCTCTATACATCCCTCGAATGAATGCTCCACTAAAGACAAACAATACGCTAGTACAGCATTATGATATTTGACGAATACCAAAATTGGTCATAGAAAAGTTACGACATTTATAACCTTTTGATTCCTGTGATAACTATCTAAACCCGATTATATACATATTCATAAGTTTCTCATACAGTTGTATTAACCTCACCTTTGAGTCACTATGAAGGCGTGTGGAGAGCGACTTTTCCTCTGAGTGTCTGTGAAGTTCGCTTCTTTTCTTCTCGACTGTTTCTGTTTGATTGAAACGAACTCTGTTATTTCAATCTACTGGTCGATATCCCTTTTATAGTTAATTTTAAGAATACAGCTGTGACGTCTATAGAACTTTCGTGACCTTGGACAAAATTAGCTCAGCTAATCACCAAACTGACCACTACGAAACAACCTTGGAAGAGAGGTAAATAGGTCAAGATGCAGTGTTGTCGAAACACAGGTGAAGAAAGTGAAGGTAGGGCTTCTTAAGGAGAATAAACAAGAGTAAAACCAGACTTTACAAGCTTCTCATGTCCTTGAATACACTGGGATTTTCTGTTTCTATATTTTAAAAGTAGTTACGTGTCTGAAATCATGTTATTTTAAAAATACGGGAGTATGTTTTATGGGATAGTGTTTTTGAAAATTTATGAAGTATTATAATTTTCACTGTTAACAACATTTCAGTGGAAGCGTGATAGTGTTTAGGTCCTTAAGTAGTATTCATAGCAGTTGTTATACTGTTTTTGATAAAATAAAGCCAAGCACTTGTATATTTCTCAGAAAAAAAATGTATTGGTTTTCGCAAGATCACATTGTCATAATGCACATCGTGACACTAGCGACTATTTAAAACTATATATATTTATCGTACATGATGAAAAAGTGTAAATTTCATTAACTAAAATCATGCACAATGTTAGATAGATAAGTGTATTATAGTTTACTTCAGACTGATACATTCAATGAAGCTTAATTATCGCAGTTTATGTAGCATACGAGTACAGACACGTGTATAACATAAAAATGACAAACACTATTCAAGTTAAGTGTTGTAGTATGGACACTGATGTGCAGTCACACCTTCTGTTTAGAAAAACATACTTACAACACGCATACTAGTTTAGACCATAAAAAGTACTTTATGTTAATCGCTCTATTAGCAAAATAGAAGTAATTTTAATTATTAACACCCTCAAGAAAACCCTCAAGTTTTTCTTTTGTTTTAAGACCTTCCTTTAGTATACTGGTTTAGCATGCTTTGGTTTGTTTTTTTCTAGCCCAAAACGTCACTGGCATTCTTAAAAATTCAAGACGACATTTTATCGCAAAGTCTAAACGAGAAAACTGCGATCGAAGAACGTTTTCAGTTTTTGATTATAACTTTAGAATCTGACATGGGATATTCAATCAGTAGTGAAATAAGCTCGTGTCGTGATCCTATCTTGGTTATCATAGAGTAAGAGTCAATTTCTACTACAGATACTTGATTTCTGGGTTGTGTGGATGACACATTACTTGATTTCTGGGTTTTGTGGATGACACATTACTTGATTTCTGGGTTTTGTGGATGACACATTACTTGATTTCTGGGTTTTGTGGATGACACATTACTTACAGAATGAAAACATCCGTGTAAAGTCCCCAGTTGTTATAAAAAATAGTAATGTATACTTTGAAATGAAGAACTTTATCACAAGACAACTAATTCTTAGTTATTATCACAGTACATATAATTCTAACATCTAAATTTTACCTTTTTACAACAAGCTTCTTATCCATAAATTTGGAACTGACATGTTATGAAAAATGCAACATTACAGGAAGTAGGAAGTCTTACTTATTAAATACAAAGCTACACAATGGGTTATTTGCGATGCACCTATTCCGAAGTCTGAGTTTTAGCGTTAGGAACTCTCAAAATTGTCCTTTGAGCTACCGAAGGGACTTAACCCTTAAACAGCGACCATCATCAATTGATGCTGCTACCTACAAGATTGCTACTATTTGAGGGTTAAACTATCTTAATTCTACCTATCATACACTTCATAATTCTTGTCCATTGTATTATGAAACAAATAAACATAATGTATTTCTCAAAGAAAACCCTCTCGTGGCACAACGGTATGTCTGCAAGCTAACAACGTTAGAAACCAGGTTTTGGCATTCTTAGTGGGCAGAACACAGATAGCCCATTGTGTAGCTTTTTGTATAATTACAAACAAACAAATTCAAACAAAATATTTAGGCGTAGAAATATCTATAAAAGAAGATAAAACATGATTAATATCTGTGTATATCCAGCACTTGAGCTACATTCATACAATAACGATACGTTAAAATATTAAAATACTCAAACGACTAACGTTGGATAATACATAAACAAGCTTTTACTTAAAAAACAATGAACGGTCGTAAAAAGACACTTAACGAGACATCGATTTTTTAACTTCAGTTTTAATTATTTATTCAGTGATGACGAGAAAACCTACTTGTAGAAAAAAATATATATGCATAAAAAATGTTCTCAACCGAAACCAGTCGTTTTTACATATATATTAATTATGTATTATAAAATCGATCATTTGAATATTTTTATATATCATGTGTTCACATAAGTCACACGCATTTTGAATTATAATGATTCGTTGATTTGTAGGCACATTATAAGTACAGTAGCGTTATTTATTTATTAAGGTTGTTTTATAAGCACATTGTAAGTTATTTATTTATTAAAAACTATTTCATAAAGCTTCAAACTTTAAATATTTCTAAATAGTCATTGATTCTTACGTGCTAAAGTCGTAATATTCTTCTACATCACACCAAACACGCTCGATATTTCAGCTGTGGGGGCGTTATAATGTGTCGGTCGATCCCACTATTCTTTGCTAAAAGAGTAGGCCAAAGGTTGATTGTAGGTGATGATAACGAGCTGCCTTCCCTCTAGTCTTACACTGTTAAATTAGGGATAACTAACATAGAACGACCTGGTGTAGCTTTGCACGAAATTCAACATAAGGAATGTTTGCTCCTTTGTTATTATGTTAGTCACTCGATATCAAACTATAGATAAATAGAGTTTTAAAAATACTAGATTTAATTGTTCATTGCACCGTATAAATGTAACGGAGATGTTTTTAATTTAAATTTAAAAAACAAGTTAGTAATTTCCGTAAAATTTCCAATCCAGAATTTCCTCAGAACTGTAGAAAAACTGCGTCATAAAGTCAAAGTAAATCAGTGGTGCTCAGAGTTTTTTCCAACTTCAATCTGTGTAAGATCACCCACTAGTGGCTCAGAGGTTTGTTTGTTGTTGTTTTTTTTAACTTACAACGTTAGAAAACCGAGTTTCCATTCAATTCCATACAATATGGGCTATCTGTGTAGCTTTTGGATTAACTTCAAACTAAATAACATTTATTACTGTTAGTGTCTTTGACTTATAAACAAATAATATCACACTACCAAAAACGCTCATAAACAGGTAAATGATTACACTTTTGTCATCTAACTCCGTTTAAAAGTTGATGTTTGAAAAAAATGTCTCCTTTAAGAAGTGAGACCCGGACTGTACAGGTGGTTAGGGCACTCGACTTGTAATATGAGGGTCGCATGTTCAAATCACCATCGCACCAAACATGCTCAACCTCTAAGCCGTGGGGGCGTTATAAAGTGAGGGTCAATACCACTATTTATTGGTAAAAGAGTAGCTTAAAAGTTGGCTATGGATGGTGAAGTCTATCTGCTTTCACTGATAAATTAAGGACGGCTAGCGCAGATAGTTTATAAAACCATAATTCTTTGTGCTTCTATGATTTTTAGCGTCGAGATGTTATCTGTCAATGTTGTACAGTTTAAATAATTAGTAGATAATTGAAAAAAAATTAATTTAGTGTGACTGAAAATCCTTTTTCATTTTAGGATAAACAAAGTATTATATGTATCTAATTATACCAGGTTAACCTTGCGAAACATTATAACTATTCGTATATCACTCTATTTATTCTATGATAATAATGCTCCATTACACTATTATATCAGGTATTAGTGAGCATTAGACAAATGTGATCAGCAGACCTCAATTTTGAAACGAACAAAATGAAAGAAATTAAACCAGTCTCTCAGAGGATCTATGTTGTTTAAAGTTACAAACCTGTCAATCTTTAAATAACAGATGGCGAGAACGTATCGTGTGGATATATATATATAATGTTGGTGTTTACTGCCGCTTCTTCCCTTCTGTTATGCATGTTTTATAAAATAAAGTTTTGTTTATTTGTTTAGAAGCAAAATTTTACAATAGATTATCCGCGCTATGTCCACTAAGAAGAATTGAACACCGGATTTTAACATTGTAAGTTTTCAGATTTACACTTGACCAACTGGGGTTACAAAAGACGTTAATGATACCTGTGACTCTCTTCTGTGTAGGTCCACCATGACTATGTGGTTAGGGTACTTGAGCCGCAATGTGTGTGTTTGACTAAATATGTTTATTCTTTTAGCCGTGAGGTGTTATAATGTGATGGTCAATTTCACTATTCGTTGTTAAAATACTGTGCCTGTGGTTTCTTATAGCAAAGCCACATCGGGCTATCTGCTGAATCCATTAAGGAGAATCGAACCCCTGACTTTAGAGTTGTAAGTCCATAGACGTACCGCTGCGCCAGCGACGGACTGTTAAAAAGGTATTTTAAAAGTTGGCATGGATTGTGATGACTGTCTACCTTCCTTCTAGTCTTTCAATGCTAAATTAGGGACAGCTAGAGGCATTCTTTTCACATACACATAAACGTTTTATGAAAACGAAAACAGGTATTAATTTGTTCCCTACATGTGGTCCTACAATAATATCGCCACCAACAGTAATTGGAAAACGACAAATCAAAATTGTATGATGCTAGTAGAGATTCAAGTAAAGATAACTTTTGTTCCCCCTTCCCCCACAAGTGGCACTTACAACGCTAGAAACCAAGTTCTTGCTTCCTGTGGTGGGCAGAGCACAAGTAGACCACTGTGTGACTTTGTGCTAAATTAGAAATAAATAAAGTAAATAGAAAACATTTAATAGACGTATTCATAAGTAAGAAACGTACCATTTTTAAAGTATTCCCATTGTATGGGGGAGAACTTGTTTTAAGTGTAATAATTCTTATCGCTTTACATTATAACTTTGTGCTGTTTTCACTGGGAACATTTTTACTGTTACATTCTTTTCCAAAATTCGTTCTCTTAATTTTTGTTTTATCTGTTATTAAATGCGTAACTAATTATTTGTGCTCCCCCAGTGGTTTGCCACTGATAGAGTCATTTTCTTCGTGTCTGTTTCTCAGAACACCAGGGCGAGCTGCTCGTTAAGAACAAGAAGCAACGAATCAGAATCAAATTTGAGATAATTTTTGTTTCTACTTTGTTTCAGAGAACAGTTCTTTATTTTAAAGTGTTTTTACATTAACTTCCTAAAATAGGTATAGTTACAGAAGCTGCTGTCGGAATCTTTTTCCAATATGTCAACGTATACGAAACCATACTGATCATAATATTCCAAATAAGGTTACAAAAGAATTTTATCTAATAAAAAATAACCTTTTCTTTCTCAAAGTGACCAGATGTCAAAAGTTTGCGGGGACATCAGCAGAATTTAGAGCAACTTGCTAGGAAAGACACAGTCCTCGAAAATACTTCCCATTAAATAAGTTCCTTTTTTATCTTTTACAAACGATTCGAAATCAAGGTACACGTTTTGTTACATACCTTTCATAGCGACATCTAGACAGATCCAAAATTTATATTTTTACAATTATCCCCTATTGCCTTATTTACACCACCCCAACAACTCCATAATACCAGCTCCTCATTAAACTGAAATGAATTTCAAAATCAAGAGAAGTTACTAAGATAAATTTCTGTAATTTTTCGATGAAAAAAATATTTTCAGTCTTCTTGAGAGTTCTTTCTCGAAACGCTTAAGATCTCACTTAAAAATCGTAAAGTTTTTAATATTTTTAGATAATCTCTTTTCTTCACAACACAAACGTTTCTTCTGGACATCAATAAGTGTACAACAACGCCCCCTACGTTATTATCAATTCACAAAAGGTTTCCCAGGTTTTCCTGACTTAAAGAAATATCGTTTATACACTTTGTTATGTGAAAAGTGAAAAATACAGACAAACATATCTTTAAACGTACGTTTTTATTCAGTAAATTAAATACGAAATTGCTAGAGAATTCCAAACGAATAAAATTATCCAACTTTATAATTTAAAACTATTTGATTATAAGATGCTTTATAAATATTTTTCTGTGAAATAGATAAAACATGTATTGAAGTACTACGAATGATGTTCTTTTTTTCAAGTCACAAATCGTACATCTTTCAATATTAGTTTAAGTTATTATGACTTCCTCTGACGGATATTTACACTTTTCATCTTTGTATTTTACGTATTCCTCTCATTGGTTTACTCTCTCTAAAGACTTATTCTAACAATAATGTGTTATTTCAGAAAATAAACAGACTTTGCGTTTAAAATATTCAATAAAATGACTAATATCTGTTATTCTTAGTTGTTGTTGTTTGTCTCATTGCATTGGAACTGACGAATATGTTAAGTCAAAATGTCACTGACTTTTACTGGATTAAACTCTTCTATCGAATTATACCCTTCGAAGATGTAGGTAGAAGAGCTACTGATTCTGTTTGTGTTCAACTGTATTTTACTTAGTAAAAAGGTAAGTGGAGATGTCAGTGATGTAACTTGTGTCCACTTATTGTACCTGACAACGACAAAACTAAACAGTGGTATCAATCATTCGTACTTTTTTTATCCCTAAATATGTTTTTTTTTTTAAATAAACATACGGGTCAATACCTTGCACATTAAAAATAGGTCTAGATATTTTAAGGAGCACATGTTTGTTATCTACGTTTTTAATTTGTTTTACTCACATTAGTGTCATCTTTTTCACTGTTATTATCTCTGATGTCCAATGTCGGAGCATTTTTTAAAAGTTTTTGATAAAACTGCTTGCTAAAACAGTTAAATAAAACTAATTCAAGGGGTACTTTCTTGAGCATTACAGTTTGGGTTTCTAAAGGCTTGGAGCTACCAAAAATAGTAACTTTCTGTAGAATAACCAACCTGGTTTCCTCTTTGTCCTTGAGAAACTTACAGTGCAAGTGTCCTTGACCGTTTTTCACTGATACTGTATTTAGTACTTTCAAAACCTTTTGAACTTACTGTGTAACTTATATTTCTGTCTATCTGTATCACGAGTCTTTACTTTCTCTTGTATTATACACATACATTTTTCATAGATTTTTTTATGTGTGCATTGTATTTGTATTTAACGTTCACTGTAACTATTTACGTATTAGTACTATTGTAAACCAGATACTTGTAACAAAATGATATTCTCACCGTTACTACTTCTGTATTAACGATATTTAAGTACCACTCTTACTCTTGTTGAGTTAATGCTATTCGTACTATTACTAATTATATAGTGGTACCGCTAGCAGAAACGTCGGTTAACCCGCGACTGTTTAAGCTGGTCCCAGCGTTATCAAAACAATAACAACGTTTTTATCTATTAAAAGTGAGATTGTTTATTGAAACAAAATTTAAGAATTTTAGTTTCTCATTACTACATTTAAAACTTACATCAAACCCTCTTGTACAGGGCTAGTGAAAATCGTATTATCTCTGCGTTTCAGCAAAGCCACATAGACTATCTGCTGAGCCCACCGAGGGAAATCGAACCCCTGACTTTAACGTTGTGAATCCGTAGACATACCGCTTTACTAGCGGGGTGCAAAATCGTATTTTTGTGGGAAGAGAGAACTGTTATTTAAAATTAAGTTTTATTGTAAAGAAATGGTTATTGCGCACATCACTATCATTTTTGTAATTGTCTGAATCCTGAATACCCAAAATATGAAATATTTTGTGGATTTTGTTATTTGTGGTACTAACAGCACAGATGTTTTAGAGGGAAGGTAGCTAGTCAGCACCACCCACCGCCAGCACTGGGGCTACTCTTTCACCAATGAATTACATGATGAACTGTAACATTACAATGGCTCCACGGCTGAAAGAGTGAAGACGTTTCGTGAGATGGGTTTCGAACCCGCGACTCTCAGATTGCAAGTAAGAAGTTTTACTAATTACGTATATACTGGCGAACACGTTAAATTGATTGTACTAATATTGCATCAGCTACTCCATTGTTAAAAGTACTGGTGTTTGTTATTGATTGAGAGAAACGAATGCTGTAACTGTCTATAACAAAATTGTGCGGCTCGGCATGACCAAGTGGGTAAGACGCTCGACTCCTAATCTGAGGGTGGTAGATTCGAATATCCAGTGCACCAAACATGTGCGCCCTTTCAGCTGTGAGGGATGTTATAATGTAACAGACAATCCTACTATTCGGTGGTAAAAAGAGTGAGACATGAGTTAGCGGTGATGACTAGCTGCCTTCCCTCTAGTCCTACACTTCTAAATCAGGTACGGCTAGCACAGTTAGCCCTCGTAACTCTGCGCGAAATTCAAAAACAAACAAAAACAAAATCGTGCCTTTTGAAATTACAAAAATAATAGCAAATTACGATTAAAAACGCCTAAAATTGAAGAGTGATACTTATTTAAAGTAATACAATACATGCAACTGAGGCCTTTGAAAATAAGTGTGAAACAATGACAGTGATGAACATCAAGACACAATTCACTTGGAGTCAAATAATTTCAACACAAAATATTTTTATGTTCAGTGATATGTACGTTCAGAGAATGAATTACCATCCTTAGCTCTTCAAATGGACTGAGAAAGGTATCTTGTAAAGAGAAAACTATCTGATGACGTGTCGTATAATTTTTACGTGTAAAAATTCACAAAAAAGAGAGGTTAAAGCTTATAGAGTTCACTGAAAACGAAAGAAGGGGGTGTTTAATATTTTGCAGGTGGCACCAACATATAACACAGGCGGGAATGAAAGTGGTGAAGGCATGTCAAGGAAACATGTGATTACTTCTGCCAGTATACAGTGACCATATTTTCAGATTGTTTATTTGTCTGTTTGTTCGTTTTTGCACAAAGCTATCTGCGCTAGCCATCCCTAATTTAGACTAGAGAAAAGGCAGATATTCATCACCACCCACTGCCAACTTTTGGGCTGCTATTTTACCAAAGAATAGTTGGATTGACCATCACATTATAACGTTCTCAAGGCCGAAAGGAACGAGCATATTTGGTGCGACAGAGATTCGAGCCCGCAACCCTCGGATTACAAGTTGAACGCCTCAACCCATCTGGCCATGCGGATGAAAAAGTTTGGCCTTTTTCTCATATGTTCCAACACTGCGACTGCTTTGAAACAGTTCAACTTTCGAATCTTGCACAAACGAAACTTATTAGAAGCTGCTAACAATAAATATATAAACACACCAAACTTATGTTGAGTCTAGTTAAAAGAGAAATGTTACTTCGTTTTGTTGTTGTTGGTTTTTCGCAGCTTGGCAGGGGCGCCTGATATAAAGTTTGCAGTTTTCCTAGATCCGTCTCTGAAAAACACAATATATTTCTTTCTTATAAACAATAAACAGTTCTGTATGCGAAGAATGATTTAAGTATAGAAAAATGGAAATCAGATTCAGAGATAACAAAAGTCACCTTCACACTTTTAAAACACTGCAAATCAAATAAACATAGAAAACACCCAAATGCTAAATAAAGAAACAAACATAAACACAAGCAGAATTAAAGAAGCCTTACTTATACAACAACTCAAGCCCAAAATAAGCCAATACAAAGGAATGCCTTTTTACCTATATTAATAAATATAATCAAACATCTAAGCATGTCCTCTACATTCCTACGCTCAATTACACAACCGCCTTCAAACATGTGGTCCGCTATCAGTCAGTTATCTCTTTTTTTCTTTGTGAACCTGATGATGACCCGAAAAGGTCGAAACGTTGTTCGCTCCTTTAGATATAGTTTTTCTCTATCCATACCAGCCGTTTTTACATGTATATTTTTTTCTACAAGTGGGCTTTCTTGTCATCACGGATTATTTTACAAATTGTTTTTTTCAGATTCAAATTGCTATCTGTCTTATGACACAGAGGCATGTGGGCGGACTTTCAACGCTATAATCCGGGTTTCGATACCCGTGATAAGTAAAGCTCAGATGAACTGTCGTGTAGCTTTGTGATTAATTACAGACAACTACTGATTTTTTTTTCTATATTGTCTCACGCTGGTAGAGCAGAAAGTTTGTGGATTTACATCACAAAAATCAGCGGTTCGATTTCCCTCGGTGGACAGAGCAGATACCCCATTGTAGCGTGGCTACAGAAAAAAATACATACGCACGTTATTTATCATAAGTGTAATATGTCTTTTACGTACTAATATTTAACTTAGAGACTTACATAACCGGTTCATTCAGGTTTCCATTGTTTAAAACAAAACAATCGTTATCATTTTTTTACCAAATACAGCTTGTAAAATAAATATGTAAGAGTCAACAAAATATGTGAGCAGAACAGAATATTTATATTAGAATAAGCGTATCTAAATATGAAATGTGAAAACCTTTTCTGGGAGAGAAGTTTCGTGGGCTATATTTTAACACTACATGAATAGTCTCATAACTGGAAACTGCTTAATGACTTATGCAAGTTGAAAGGTATAATAAATAATTACGATTTTTTTATATTAATTACATACAAGATAAAAGAAGGTGGAATTTTGGAAGATAACCTCCGAAATGTCTTACATTTCTGGAATTATAAAAATGAAGAGAAATATATTTTTTCTAAAGCCTACAGAAATTTGTAAGTTTGTAAACTGTATTCATTTTGAAAAAACAAAACAATGCATTTTTAATGGGATTTTCCAATCAGAATTTTAGAAATTAAAATCATTTTTTCTTAGAAAAGAAGCCTCCCAGTGGCACGGTCATAGACGCAACGCCAGAAACCGAGTTTAGAAACTTGTGGAGCAGAGCACAGGTCTTTGTGTAGCTTTCTGCTTAACTTCAAACTCACAAATCTAAAATGAAAAACAACTAAAATATTAAATATAAACTACACGGAGTGCTGGTGGTAGCAAAATTTTAGGTATTTGATTTTTTTGGGGGGGGAATTAGAGGTCACCTTGACCGAAATATTCGATACGATCTAGATTAATTACATTAGTTCCTTAAGTTTTAACTAAAATAAATATCAAAGGTAGCGGATTCGATGCAAAACCTACAGTTGAACATGACAAAGACTAAATTACATTAATATAGAGGTGGTATTTTTCAGCGAACGTGTTAAACTTGGTAGAGTTAAACTGGAAAAATGACTAATACATGGGATACCAACTTGGGTTAATGTGTTGCAATTATAACCAAAAATTATGCTAAGCTATGACGGAGAAACAGTGACGTTTTTTGTTTGTTGTTAATTCAGTATTAGCCCTTAACTGTTAACACCAGTTATAACAGCAGTGTATAAATCATATATAATTATTACACGCATTTGTATCTTCACTATTGTTATAGATTATATATAATTATTCCAGACATTAGTATCTTTAACATTTAAATAAATAATTTACAATTATTCCACGTACAAAAATATTTTGTATTGTTATATATCATTTACAATTATTCAATGTATTAGAGTTTACATTATCGTTATAAATCATTTATATTTATTTCATGTGTCGGCCTCTTCAGTATTGTTAGGCATAAACTGAAATTATTTCACTTATTAGTATCTTCAGTATTGTGAGGCATAAACTGAAATTATTCCACTTATTAGTATCTTCAGTATTGTGAGGCATAAACTGAAATTATTCCACTTATTAGTATCTTCAGTATTGTTAGGCATAAACTGAAATTATTCCACTTATTAGTATCTTCAGTATTGTTAGGCATAAACTGAAATTATTCCACTTATTAGTATCTTCAGTATTGTTAAAGATCATTTACAGTAATTCAATGTATTAGAAAACTCTGTATCAATATAAATCATTTGCAATTATTCCGTGTATCAGAATATGTTATATTGATATAAATCATTTACACTTATTTGATGTATTAGAATGTTCTGTATTGTTCTCTATCATTTATAATTATTCCACTTATTGGCATCCTTATTATTTTTATAAATTATTTACAATTATTCCATGTATTAGAATATTATATGTTGTTATAAACCATTCAGAATTATCCCACATATTAGAATATTCTCTACTGTTATGAATCATTTACAATTATTCTATGTATTACAGTATTCTGTTTTATTCGTAATTTACAATTATTCCACATATTAGAATATTCTATATTGTTGTAAATAATGTACAGTAATTCGACGTATTAGTATCTTCATCATCGTTATAAATGATATACAATTATTCTTCGTGTTAGAATATACCGTTTTTTTTTAATCATTTACAAGTATTCCAAGTGTTAGAATATTCTGTATTTTTATAAATCATCTACAAATATTTCATGTATCAGGATATTCTCTATAGTTGTACCTGATTTATAATTACTTTACTTATTAGTATCATTATTATTGTTATAAAGTATTAACAATTATTCCACGTATTAGAATATTCTGTATTGTTATAAATCATTTACAACTACCTAACGTATTAGCAACTTTATTATTGTTATAAATTATTTACAATAATTCCATGTATTGAATCTTTAGTTTTGTTATAAATCATTTATAATTATTCCAGTGGCTCAGCGGTATATTTGCAGACTTCCAACTCTAAAATCCGGGTTTCGCTGTCCGTGGTGAGCAGAGCACAGAAAGCTCATTGAGTAGCTTTGAGCTTAATTTAAAACAACAACAATTATTTCACCTGTTATAATATTCTGTGTTTTTATAATTAATTTATAAATATTCCATGTATTAGAATATTCTGTATTATTTTAAACCATTTTCAATTGTTCCACGTATTAGAATTTCATGACTGTTATAAAACATTTATAACTTTTTCCACTTATCAGTATCTTTAATATTGTTATAAAACATTAAATATTATTTTTTATTGTTAAAAATCATTTATGATTATACCACGTATAAGAATATTCTGCACTGCTATAAATCTCTTACAATTATTCCATGTATTAGAATATTCCACATTGTTATAAGCCATTTACAATTATTCTATGTATTTGAATATTCTGTATTGTTTTAACTCATTTAAAATTGTTTTATGTATTAGAATATTCAGTATTGATATAAGCAATATATGTTTATTCCACGTAAGAGTATCTTCACTATTGTTTTAAATAATTTACAATTATTCCATGGATTAGAATATTCTGTATTGTTATAAATTATTTACAATTGTTTTATGAATTAGTCTTTTCAGCATTGTTGGAAATCATTTACTATTATTCATTGTATTAGAATATTCTCTGTCGTTGAAATGATTTACAATACTTTCACGTGTTGGAAAATTCCATATTCTTATAAATGATTTACAATAATTCTAAGTATTAGTATCTTCAGTATTGTTACGAATAATTTACAGTTATGCTATGTATTACAATGTTTCATGTTGCTATGAATCACTTACAATTATTACATATATTCGTATATTCACTACTGTTATAAACCATAAACATTAAATATTATTTAATGAATTAGAATATTCTGTAATGTTATAAATTATTTTATTACTCTAATGTAATTGTATCTTCAGTAGCGTTATAAATCATTTAAAATTATTCCACGTGTTAGGATATTATGTATTTTTATAAATCATTTATAATTATTCCACATATGAAAATCTTCGGCCTTGTGGTAAATCTTTTTATAAATGTTCCCTTGTAGTTCAACAGTATGTCAGCGGACTTCCAATGCTAAAATTCGAGTTTCAATACCCGTGGTGGGCAGGGTAGAGATAGCTTATTGTGTAGCTTTGTGTTTCATATAAAACAACAACAACTTTTGTAAATGTTCCAATTATTAGTATTTTTAGTATTATTTTAAATCATTTGCAACTACTTCCATGTATTAGAATATTCTGTATTGTTATAAGTCATTTACGATTATTACAAATATTGGTATCTTCAGCATTGTTATAAATTATTTACAAATATTCATGTAGTACAATATTCTGTGCCATTGTCAATCATTTAAAATTATTGCACTTATTAGTATCTTTATTATTGTTATGAATGAAATAGAATTATATTATGTATTGGTATCGTCAGTATTGTAATAAATGATAATCATTACAATTATTCCATATGTTAGAATATTCGATATTGTTATAAATCATTTACGATTATTCCACATATCAGAATTTTCTGCATTGCTGTAACTCATTTATAAATATTCCATACATTAGTATTTTCAATATTGTAATATATCATTTAGAATTACTTCCATGTATTAGAAAATTCTTATTGTAATAAATCGTTTTCAATTATTCCACATATTAGCATTTTCAGTATTGTTATAAATAATTTAGAATATTTCCACTTAATAGGATATTCATTATTATTATAAATCATATATAATTATTAAACGTATAATGCCTCAGCATTGTTATATCTCATATATTATTATTCCATGTATTAATATCTACAACATTGTACTAAATCATTTAGTATTGTTCCACATATTAGAATATTTAGTATTGTTACAAATGAATTAAAATGGTTTCATGTATTAGAATGTTCTGTATTGTTGTAAATGATTTGTAATTA
Source organism: Carcinoscorpius rotundicauda (assembly GCA_011833715.1). Classification (NCBI taxonomy): domain Eukaryota; kingdom Metazoa; phylum Arthropoda; class Merostomata; order Xiphosura; family Limulidae; genus Carcinoscorpius; species Carcinoscorpius rotundicauda. The sequence continues at coordinate 13,201,735 of CM022404.1, forward strand.
TTTCACTTATTAGTATCCCTACTACTTTTATAAATCATAATCATTTACAATTATTCCACGTATTAGAATATTCTGTATTGTTATAAATTATTTACATCCATTCGACAAATTTATATGTTCAGTAATATTATAAATAATATACAATTATTCCATATATTAGAATATTTTGTATTGTTGTCAGTTATTTATAATTATGCCACTTATTAGAGTCTTTATTACTGTTATAAATCAATTACAATTATTCCACGTATTAGAATATTCTGTACTGTTATAATTCATTTACAAACGTTCGATGTATTTGTATCTTCAGTGTTGTTGCATATAATTTACAATTATTCCACGTATTAGTATCCTCAGTATTGTTATATATCATTAACAGTTATTCTAAGTATTAGAATATTCTCTATTGTTATAAATCATTTACATTTATTTTTTGTGTTAGAATGTTGTGTATTGTTAGGAATTATTTACAATTATTCCATGTGTTAGCATTTTCAGTATTGTTAAGAGATATTGACAAGTATCCCATGTTTTTGTATTTTGAGTGTTGTAATAAAACATTTATTTCACGTATTAGACTATTCTGTATTATTAAAAATGATGTACAATTATTCCACGCTTCAGAATATTCTATACTGTTATAATTTTTTTAATTATTCCATGCATTAGAATATTTTGTAATTTTTATTAATCATTTACAATTTGTATCTTCAGTATGTCTTATGTATGATCTGTACATTTTTAACATGTTTTCTGATGAATTTCTTTGTTCGTTACTAGTCTTACGCCTAAGATAGCTCATTCTTTTTTCCAAATTGTGCTTTTTATGCTATTATTGTGCGGTATTTAGTTTAACTTTAAATCAAGAATAATCTCTAATATTTTTGGTAATGTTGTTTCCTTAAGAGAGACCTGTATAGATAAAACTGTGGTATTATTTTTTTTGTTTGTATGATTTTGTAAATAATATGATTTTGAGTTTTGCATTTTATCTTAATATTTTATTTATTGCAGTGGTATTAATATATTGTACGTTGCTGTTATTGGCTGTGGGACACGATTCTAGATTGGAACATCCTTTGTAAACTGTGATCAAAAAGTGTAGTTTTGGTCTTTTAGAGGTATGTCGCTGAAATGTATGTGACCGGCGAAGAAAGATGAACACAGAGCGAGTTTCCTTTAAATTAAGTGAATTATATTACATAAACTCCGAATTAATTCGCTCATCGTGAACCCTTGATAAGATATCAAGAAAGTTCCGAATAAGATAGAAGACCGAAAATTGTTTGTAAGTTTGTAAAACTGTTGTATATAAATCATTATCTGTAACAATCGTTATTACAAATTTCATTATTGTTTGTATATCAAAATATATTTGCATTAAAAACTAAAACGGTATGTATCAATCTTTTGGCAAATATCTTAAATCTGACGCATATCGACTTTTAAATAACTTCTAACTTTAAATTATCATTTAACTTAGTTTCAGGCTGTTTGAAATTGTAATACGTAACACATACGTGATGAACAGTGTGGAAACAGTTACTCCTCATTGAGGAACACCTGCCTCCAGAGTGCAACACTTGGAGTATGTAGGTACCCGCTATATTTGCTCTAACGCTCTTATTTACACCACACTTTATCGAAAGTTTTTTGAACATTTAGGAACCGTGCAACTGTGCGTTTTTTATTTATTTTTTTAAATTAAAGTCGTATTATTTTTCCGTTATTCTTATGAGATGAGTTGTTATTTGTCTTACTTTTCGGAAGCCATTTTAAATTTCCAGAAGTATTGATTTTGTTTCAAGGTAATTTCTGAGACTATTATTTATAATTTTTTTCAAGTAGTTTTCCAAGGCTGCTCATTAGACTTACGAGCCTGTTGTTTTCGGGGTTATTCGCTGGTTTCGCAATAGGTCGATATGTATAATATTTTTAGATATCGTGTAACAACCTCAGAGAGCCTTTCTTGAGTAACGTGTTTTGAATTTTGTCTTCTCCCGGTGTTTTGTTTATCAAATGTTTTGTGTTTCGATGTACTTTGGCTACGTGACTTTATTGGACAAGATATCCTTGTTGATGTTTAGGTTATTGACTTGGGGACGTCAGTAATAGTAATTGTTGTTGGATCGGGTGTCACAATATTTAGTTAAACTTTTTCATAAACAAGGACCAGGAAATGTAACCTTATGAATATTTCTTCTTGCCACTTTAACTGGGGGGCCCGGCATGGCCAGATGGGTTAAGGCGTTCGCGGATTCGAATCCCCTTTGCACCAAACATGCTCGCTCTTTCAGCTAGAGGTGTTATAATGTGATGATAAATCCCACTATTCGTTGGTAAAAGAGTAGCTTAAGAGTTGGCGGTGGGTGGTGAAAACTAGCTGCCTTCCCTCTAGTCTTACACCGCTAAATTAGGGTTGGCCCTCGCGTAGCTTAGCGCGAAATTAAAAAACAAACCTTTCACTGAGCCATGTGTTTTAACATTTATTACGAAATTAACACTTCGTTAATTAACACTTTGCAACATTCACTTGCAGTTCTATAGTTAACCGCCAATTCCTTAGCGCAAGATTAACCTACTAGGTGTATTTACATATATACCCTTTTAATAAACTGGTATGTTTTAATCTAATGATAAATTTTTACTTGTCGGCAGTAGACGGTATATTTTGTATACGTAGTTAACATAAGTGTTTTAACGTGTAGGAATTTTGGTGATGTCTTAGGTACCACTTGGAATTTTGTTATTACGGTTTTATTTTGTCGTTTCTTTGTTATGTGACACATTAAACCAGACAAGACTTGTTTATTATAATACGGGTTTGAAGTATGCGATAAATATTTCTGGGATGTTTTTTACTGACAGACTCTTATATAATTAACGCCATTCCATGCTCTGGTAGTTACTTCTATAAGATTCTTTAGCCCACGTTAAGTTAATATTATATATCAGTTGATGGAAGTTTGTAGAAGCAGCAGAGAAACATCCCTTGTAGGTAAGTGTTTGGTGAGCACTTACATGTTTGTTTGATTCTGTAGATAATAGTGGTATCCCTTGTAGGTAAGTGTTTGGTGAGCACTTACATGTTTGTTTGATTCTGTAGATAATAGTGGTATCCCTTGTAGGTAAGTGTTTGGTGAGCACTTACATGTTTGTTTGATTCTGTAGATAATAGTGGTAACTTGTTTTTGATTACTTTTATTTTCATTCTATATTTGAGGAAGTAATTGTGTATTTTCGAGATGAGATTCTAAGTTTGTAGTTCGTACCTCTGTAGTTGAAGATCTCTACCAGACGACCACGTAAGTTGCGAATTGTGAGACAAAGCTTGCATTTGGTGTATGCGTGTTTTTAAATCGCAAAGCCACATCAGATTATTTGCTGAATCCCCCGAGGAATCAAATCCCTGATTTTAGCTTTGTAAATCCGTACACTTACCGTTCTACTAGCGGAGGACGCTTGCATTTAGGTCCTTTAGAGGCATATTTCTGACAAATATGATGAAAAGTGTAAGGCTAACTACCCCACGCTGGGAAATACCTTCCCCAGGAGTGAACACTCTGGATAGGTTTTCTCAACATTGACTCTACATTTTCTGACTTACAAAAACTTTGACAACCAGAGAATAATGCTTCGCGGGAATTACTTTTTCGACCATTTTACCCTACATTGTAGAATATTTTCTTCACATCGTGAAAGCAGACGACAATTGATTAATCTTTATACAAACTATTACCCTTTCTGTTAATCTAACCAGTTGGTCTACTGTTTGCTTGACTTACCTGAATGCGTTTTAGATTGTTATAAAGTTCTTCTATGTTAGGTACCTTTGTTTTCCGATATGATATTAATATCTTTAACTGATACTAAGGAAAGGTACAGAATGGCTGTACATCTGTACGGGTCTTCATAATATAAGCAGTCCGACCAACCGCATTGAAAGAACCTCAAAAGTCTTGACTGGGGTGTCAACCAGAATAGTCCAAAAACGTTGTCTTCTCACCATCCTCCCACCTGGGAGAACCGTATTTTTATATGTTTAATGGCATGGCACCTTCTGGTTTCTCTTCGCTCTTACCACCAGAACCCTCTTTAGGTTCTTAATTACCAACAACTCTTCAGTTTTCATTTTCACTTCAAGAAGCTAATTTTAAATCATTTTCTTCATCTCTTCCACGAAACTGTCATTTCTTGCCACGTTTTTTCTATCTATAGCTGAGCTAACTATAAATATAAAACAGGGCTCTATATAACTTGTAGCTAATCCCTGGTGGATTATTCCTGAAACATTTTTTTCATGCTGTTTTCACAGAAGAGCGAAAGGAGTATCACAAACGTAGTTTGTACTTACAGTTGTTAGTTTTACTGCAACACATGTGTTGTCAGTGCATATTGCTTCACAGTTAACTACTGGTTTTAATGAGAATTCTCAACTTGTTTTAGTTGTTATTAAACTTATAATAAGCGATTAAGTCCATACAACTCCTCATTAGTAACTTCATGGTTAGGGCATTATGATGCCAAACTATGTCCGAATTCTATCCTTCCTTGGCATGCGTGGATGAAACCAAATGCTTATGATTCTAAAAGGCCACCAGTGAATCAGTGGTAAGTTTTAGTACTCGTGGTGGAGAAAACACAATAGCACATTTCATAGATTTGATTTCAAACAAACAAATGAACAAGGACTTTAATATGAAAGTAGTAATAAGCACAATAACTTTAGGCCTACAATAAGTTTAATGAAGTACGCAACCTTTTCTCTATTCCCTTTAGGTATATTAATCATTTGGATACAGTGGTTCATTCTTCTACTGTTATCTTTAAAATTAAGAGGAAATATGATAGAATTTGGAACTACTTAAAAAAACATTGTTTTGAAAATTATAAACATTATTAATTAACATAATTTAAAATGTTGTCGTACTCAAATAAACGTCATTTGTATGATAAAGTAATCTGAGTAAAGTAATCAATAGAAACTATAAGAACAATTTAAAAAATCACAAAATAATACTTAGAACTCACTAATTGCTATATTTTTCGCAACTTTTAAACATAAACAGAAATTGAATAAAAACAAGGCCCCGGCATGGCCAGGTGGTTTATGGGCATGCGACTTCAAATATGAGAGTCGCGGGTTTGTATCCCCGTCGCGCCAAATATGCTCGCCCTTTCAGCCGTGGGGGCGTTATAATGTGACGGTCAATCCCCCTGTTCGTTGGTAAAAGAGTAGTCCAAGAGTTGGCGGTGGGTGGTGATGATTAGCTGCCCTCTCTCTAGTCTTACACTGCTGCCCCCGCCAGTACAGCAGTATGTTTACGGATTTACAACGCTTAAATCAGGGGTTCTATTCCCCTCGGTGGGCTCAGCAGATAGCCCGATGTGGCCTTGCTATAAGAAAAACAAACACTTACATTGCTAAATTAGGGACGGCTAGTACAGATAGCCCTCGAGTAGGTTTGTGCAAAACTCATAAAACCAGCGAACAAAAACATATGGAAGTACATTTTAATTTATATATTAGTTCGCCCTCCATTAGGAAATAATATAGTATTAGCGTGACATGAAACTGGTGAAACATGATGTTATACAATAATATTTATAACCATTCGTCAATCAAAGTATCTCCTAATTGTTGAAACAATGTTGACAGCAGAACACTGCTTTTAAACTGGTGAAACATGATGTTATACAATAATATTTATAACCATTCGTCAATCAAAGTATCTCCTAATTGTTGAAACAATGTTGGTGGTAGAACACTGCTTTTAAACTGGTAAAACATGATGTTATACAATAATATTTATAACCATTCGTTAATCAAAGTATCTCCTAATTGTTGAAACAATGTTGGTGGTAGAACACTGCTTTTAAACTGGTGAAACATGATGTTATACAATAATATTTATAACCATTCGTCAATCAAAGTATCTCCTAATTGTTGAAACAATGTTGGTGATAGAACACTGCTTTTAAACTGGTAAAACATGATGTTATACAATAATATTTATAACCATTCGTCAATCAAAGTATCTCCTAATTGTTGAAACAATGTTGGTGGTAGAACACTGCTTTTAAACTGGTAAAACATGATGTTATACAATAATATTTATAACCATTCGTTAATCAAAGTATCTCCTAATTGTTGAAACAATGTTGGTGGTAGAACACTGCTTTTAAACTGGTGAAACATGATGTTATACAATAATATTTATAACCATTCGTCAATCAAAGTATCTCCTAATTGTTGAAACAATGTTGGTGGTAGAACACTGCTTTTAAACTGGTAAAACATGATGTTATACAATAATATTTATAACCATTCGTCAATCAAAGTATCTCCTAATTGTTGAAACAATGTTGACAGCAGAACACTGCTTTTAAACTGGTGAAACATGATGTTATACAATAATATTTATAACCATTCGTCAATCAAAGTATCTCCTAATTGTTGAAACAATGTTGGTGGTAGAACACTGCTTTTAAACTGGTAAAACATGATGTTATACAATAATATTTATAACCATTCGTTAATCAAAGTATCTCCTAATTGTTGAAACAATGTTGGTGGTAGAACACTGCTTTTAAACTGGTGAAACATGATGTTATACAATAATATTTATAACCATTCGTCAATCAAAGTATCTCCTAATTGTTGAAACAATGTTGGTGGTAGAACACTGCTTTTAAACTGGTAAAACATGATGTTATACAATAATATTTATAACCATTCGTCAATCAAAGTATCTCCTAATTGTTGAAACAATGTTGGTGGTAGAACACTGCTTTTAAACTGGTAAAACATGATGTTATACAATAATATTTATAACCATTCGTTAATCAAAGTATCTCCTAATTGTTGAAACAATGTTGGTGGTAGAACACTGCTTTTAAACTGGTGAAACATGATGTTATACAATAATATTTATAACCATTCGTCAATCAAAGTATCTCCTAATTGTTGAAACAATGTTGGTGGTAGAACACTGCTTTTAAACTGGTAAAACATGATGTTATACAATAATATTTATAACCATTCGTCAATCAAAGTATCTCCTAATTGTTGAAACAATGTTGGTGGTAGAACACTGCTTTTAAACTGGTAAAACATGATGTTACACAATAATATTTATAACCATTCGTCAATCAAAGTATCTCCTAATTGTTGAAACAATGTTGGTGGTAGAACACTGCTTTTAAACTGGTAAAACATGATGTTATACAATAATATTTATAACCATTCGTTAATCAAAGTATCTCCTAATTGTTGAAACAATGTTGGTGGTAGAACACTGCTTTTAAACTGGTAAAACATGATGTTATACAATAATATTTATAACCATTCGTCAATCAAAGTATCTCCTAATTGTTGAAACAATGTTGGTGGTAGAACACTGCTTTTAAACTGGTAAAACATGATGTTATACAATAATATTTATAACCATTCGTTAATCAAAGTATCTCCTAATTGTTGAAACAATGTTGGTGGTAGAACACTGCTTTTAAACTGGTAAAACATGATGTTATACAATAATATTTATAACCATTCGTCAATCAAAGTATCTCCTAATTGTTGAAACAATGTTGGTGATAGAACACTGCTTTTAAACTGGTAAAACATGATGTTATACAATAATATTTATAACCATTCGTCAATCAAAGTATCTCCTAATTGTTGAAACAATGTTGGTGATAGAACACTGCTTTTAAACTGGTAAAACATGATGTTATACAATAATATTTATAACCATTCGTCAATCAAAGTATCTCCTAATTGTTGAAACAATGTTGGTGATAGAACACTGCTTTTAAACTGGTAAAACATGATGTTATACAATAATATTTATAACCATTCGTCAATCAAAGTATCTCCTAATTGTTGAAACAATGTTGGTGATAGAACACTGCTTTTAAACTGGTGAAACATGATGTTATACAATAATATTTATAACCATTCGTCAATCAAAGTATCTCCTAATTGTTGAAGCTATTTTAATAGCAGAATACTGCTTTAAACTCGTTTCGTAAACTGGACATAAAGACTAGACAGCCTTTAAACTCTTGAGACTGTGGCGGCCAAGTTAGGAATTTGTTATAAATCGGTGTAATATCTTCTTTAAATAGTTCAGGGTAAAAAAGGTTTACAATAAAGTTAAAGAAACAAATTACTGTCGTTTCACCGTTTAGGGAAAACACAGGTAATTATTACAGAAAACAAATGTCCGTATCAACTCCATAATGTTTAGCTGTTGGAACAAGACATTCAAGGATGTAAATTCGTTTGGTTTTTTGGCCAATAAAAAAGGTTCTTTTGACGGCGAAAGTGCACAATAAGATTCATCTGATTAAACTGGATTCTTTCATTCATCTTCAATCCAGTTTTTACATTCGTGGCATCGTTTGATTCTGGAATTTGCATTTATTGTGTTATTAACTACTTCTAAATAACACATCTATCATGGCTATCTAATTAATGCAATTTTATTCGTATTTTTGTAACGTGGATTGATAGTTTTAGCCTAATTTTAGGACTGCACACCTTTTTTATTCTGTGGTGTTTTATTATTACTTCGTTATAAATGTTAAGGCTTGTCTCTTACAACCTGTCAACTCACTTGTTTCTTGAATATACTTTTGTTTGCCTGATGTGGTTTCACTTTACTTGTTTTTGTTGTTGTTTATACTGGCATCACTTTGACACTGTTTCTCAGGATACGTTCATTATGTTATGTGTTCGTGTCACTAGATGTCCATCCTGAGCCACTCCTATGGAAGTCTGACAGTTATTTTTAGTTTGATATTATAGAACTTTTCTCCAAACAAACAATAATACGCTGCTATCATGCAGACAGATGTAATAATATTGAATAATTCAATGCGTAGTTAAGTTAGCATATGACTAAATTTTTCCCAGTTAGAGATTAATAAAGTTGATTTTTTCGTCAGATGTTATCTTTGTTTTGGTCAAACCCTGTACGCATTCATTTTTTATTCAACCACATGGACATGACTACTAGGCCAGCTGTTTTTTTAAAGAAGCTTTGATTTAGAAAAAAAAACACCAAAAAACTTAGTGTGCATGCTAAATCACGATTCAGTGTGACTAAAGTGTATTCCAGATATTCGTTGAAAAAATACATTCGTTTTTCTTCTATGTTAATATATTTTAGTTACATTATTTCATATGTTAAACGTGTATATATATAATGCTTTATTATTGCTACATATATATATTAATAAGAGTGTTTTGTTATTTAAGGTGTGAAAACAGTTTTAATTTTTAGTAATTTTTTGGTTAATTGTTCTCTCTTTTAAAATTACGTTTAAACAAATATTTTCATTAATATATTTTTACATCTTTCCCTTCATAACACAAGGCCCGACATGGCCAGGTGGTTAGAGTGCTTGGCTCGTAATCTTATGGGTTCAAATTTCCATTACAACAAACATGCGCGCCATTTCAGCCGTGAGGGCGCTATAAGGTCACGGTCAGTCTCACTATTCGTTGGTAAAAGAGTAGCCCAAAAGTTTGTGGTGGGTGGTGATGACTAACTGCCTTCCCTCTATTCTTACACTGGTATATTAGGGACGGCTAGCGCAGATAGCCCTTGTATAGCTCTGTGCGAAGTTTAAACCAATCAAATAATCCGAATGCTACTTTGATATAACACAAATTAATATACATACAATGTGTGTATAGCTTATTTTAATTTCTAGTAAGTGTAATAATAAAATGAAATATAAAAACAAGTGCTGAAAAAACATCATTGTTAATTACATCCTCTCAGTTTTCTTCATGTTATTAACATCTTCACAAAAAGATAAGCATGAACATTTAATGCGATTTTGTAAAGTATTTTGGAAACTCGTCCATAAATTTTCAGTAATATTTGGCGATTCAACGAAGCGTACTTACAGAAGAAACAATTCAGTTGAGAAGCATTGCCATCTATCGAGTATGTTTGAAATTTGTTAAATGGTTGTACGAAAGGAAGTAAGTAAATTTGTACGAAATGACATCGAGATTTTCACACTTATTTCTACATAAAAAAATAACTGTAAAATAGTTGAAAAGAACTAATTTTTATTTATTATAATTGCATTTTCATAAATAATAAATTATTTGACTTGTTAGTAACTGATAGGCCGAAAATATTTATAACTATTAGTAAGCTTGTACTTCAGTACAAGAAATTCGCGAAATATTGAAAATATTACGTTCTGATAATATATAAATATGCTTGTTAGGCCCAGTGTTATCATCAGATATTTACCAAAGTATTTATTTAAATGTATGATTCTATTAATAATTAATAAGTTTCTAAGTGAAAGTGCTGGAGTAATGGCAGTCTTTTTTTTTTTTTTTTTACTTTTAATTATCACTGATATAACGCAATATCGTATTCTTCTTACCTCGTGTTTCTTGATTTAATGAAGAATCGTAGTTATTATTTTTACAAGTTCTTTACAACACCAATAGATGTCAGCGCTGAGGCACTGGTTTACAAACATCATACACAATTTCAATGTTGGAAAACTTCTTATATCGGCAAAACATAAAAATGGTTTGAACAAGCTTTATTTAGTAAATAAATATATGGATACAGATTAGTGAAACAGTAATACAAGCAACAAACAATTAACAGATACACTCAGAATTATCTGTATTTTTATACAACATATTCTCAAAATATCAAACTTTAAAATTGTATACTTCAGATTTTGAATAAAAATAGCACATGAAATCACTAGAAACAAAGAATGAATTCTAAAAAAAAATTGTGATTCTGAAAATATAAGTCTTTAGAATCATTACATTCGTAATCACAATAAAATGCTACAGACGTCAGGTAAAAATATTTAAGTTATTCGTGGTACATTACTATTTAGGCCTATTATATCTTTAAATACAAAATTATTGTCGTTTATTGGTTATCTATGAGAAATTGCGTGTGTAATAGTATTTCAACCACACTATCCCCACCTCTTCCATTGCCAACGACTTGTTTCACGAACAAGAGCTCGCTGTGAGATAAAAAAGTAAAGTAAGGTTTGGAAAACTATTTATAATTTTTATGTAACAACAGACGTTGTTATGGTCGTTGTATGCAATGGATATAGCGGGCATAATATGGTTAAAATGCTATTACTTACACTCATTTTTTTTTAACATCCCAAGGGATTTAATAAAACAAATATAGTGTTATAAGGATTAAAAATATAATAGATATGATACCTATTATGTATAACTATGTATGACTATCCTCCACTAGCTCATAAAAGGCGTTCACACCATAACTTTTGCTGTCACGTGTAATACGATGTCTGAAACATATCCCTAATCAAGTATCAGATTTCGGGTGTCAAAGCTACTCCAAAGTGTGACGCTTCAAAATCGTAAGCAATGCAAGACAAACACAACAACTAAGACAAATATGTGAAGTAAACTGCAAAGCAAAATATTTGTTTTCTATTTGCAAATAAGCTACTCGCATTCAAGATCTTTATTAAACCGACATCGAGTTATTTGTGATAGATAAAATGCAAAGGTTTCGTTTGTTCCAGAATTGTAAGCAAAATTACAGAAAGGATTATCTGCGCTGAATCGTCTATAGTGAAATCCTGCGGCTCAGTGGCAAGTCTGAGTGGATTTTAATGCCGGTAGTGAGTATAACACAGAAAACGCCTCGTGTAGCTTTGTGCTTCACAACAAACAAACCGTCTAGGAATGGTTAACTGATAAACTAAAAAGAAGTTGACTACCAACTCTTGGATTGCTTCTCTCTGTGGGATTTGACTGTCACTCTTATAGCACAACCACGACTACAAAACGTGGAGCGCGTTATTTCGACAACAGTTCACGAACCATAAAATTGCAGTCCGAGCATGCTAACCTCTAGAATAAGCTATAAAGTTTATGTATTCACAAATATTCTCATTAAATAAATATTTACTGCACAAAATACATTACATGGTCAAACGTATGTGAACACCCGACCATCACACCCACATGTGCTTGTTGAACATATTTCAAAACCATGGGCATTAACATGGGGTTGATCTCCCTTTTGTTGCTACAATAGCCTCCATTCTTCTGGGAAATGGCTTTTAACTAGATTTTGGAACTAGATTTATTCACCTATAGGAGCATTAGTGAGGTCGAGCGAGAAAGCCTGGGTCGCAGTAGCCGTTCCTGTTCATACCAAGGTATTTGATGGGATTGAAGTCAGGGTTCTATGCAGACCGTTCAAGTTCTTCCACAATAACTTTGGCAAATCATGTCTTTATGGATCTTGCTTTGTATACGGGGGGGGGAGGGGCATTATCATGCTGAAACAAAAAAGGGCCTTCCACAAACAATTGCTACAAAGAATGTCATTGTATGCTGTAGCTTTAAGATTTCTTTTCACTGGAACTAAGAGAGTCTAGCCCAAACCATGAGAAACAGCCCCAGACCATTATTCCTCATTCACAAAACTTTCCAGTTGACACTGTGCATTCAGGTAGGTAAAGTTCTCTTGGCTCTGCCGAACCCAGATTTGTTCGTCAGACTGCCAGATAGTGAAGTGTGATTCATCATTTTAGAGAACGTGTTTCCATTTCTCCAGAGTCCAATAGCGGTGTGATTTACACCACTGCAGCTAACGTTTGGCATTGCGCATGATAATCTTGGTCTTGTGGGCAGCTGCTCGACCATAGAAACCCATTTTATAAAGCTTCCGACGAACAGTTCTTGTGATGACGTTGCTTCCAGAGGCAGTTTCGAACTCGTTAATAAGTGTTGCAACTGTGAATAGACAATTTTTACGTGCTTCAGCACTCGGCGGTCCCATTTTGTGAGCTTGTGTGGCCTACCGCTTCGTGGCTGAGCTGTTGTTGCTCCTAGACGTCTTCACTTCACAATAACAGCACTTACTATCGACCGAGGCAGCTCTAACAGGGCAGAAATGTTATGAACTGATTTGTTGGAAAGGTGGCATCCCATGACAGTGCCACGTTGAAAGGCACTGAGCTCTTCAGTACGACCCATTCTACTCCCAATGTTTGTCGATGGAGATTACATGACCGTATAGTTGATTTTATGCACGTGTTACAAATAGGCGACTGAAATAGCCGAACCCACTAATTAGAAGGAGTGTTCACATACTTTTGGCTATGTAGTGTATATTTGCGTATTAGCATATCGAGCATTAGAAGTAAAAGTATTGGTTATAATTTACTATACTACGTAACTGCACAGAGACTGAATTTAACATATTGCATACATTGAAGAGAGAATACTTCATATTAAATCAGAATAATCGATATCTGCATATACAAATATAGATAAAACTGCTGACATCTTAATCAGTTTTATCGTCACATTTCGAATGTTATCGATAACTGTGGTTATTTATTTTGCTGTTTTATGTCTTTCTCTCTTTTTTATAATTTCTTTACCATCATAAAGTCTTGAACACTTTAACATTTTCTATTTTATAAAAAAGTTTTTTTTGATACCAACTAAATTCATAAACACGAAACTACGCTATTAGAACCAGTGACCCTCGGATTACGAGTCGAGCGTCTTAACCACGTGACCATGCAAGAGGGCTTAGACGAACATAACCAGAATTTCATTTTGGCTGAAAAAATTTATAGCAGTTTTCAATAAACGTCGACGAGCTTGTTATCCAACAGATATATATATTTTAGGCATTTTGACATGTGAACTATCACATACCCTTAATGATTTCACTTAAACTAAATAGCACTAGAATAAATGTTTCGCAAATGAAAAGCTGTTGTGACATATAGATAATGGAAGTACCTAAGTTGGATTTTTTTATCATTGTGATGGCCTTCTGTCTTCCCTGTCATCATGATGACCAGCTGTCTTCTCTTTCATCATGATGAGTAGCTGCCTTCTCCCTAGTCTTACACTGCTAAATTAGTAACGGCTAGCACAGATAGTACTCGAGTAGCTTTGGGTGAAATTCAAAACAAATACACAAATCTTTTGGTCTCTGGCGGAGGACCAGTGATATCCAGGACTATTCTCTGTAAAACAGAACCAATAATTCTATGCTGGAGCCCTGTTGGTTAAATTGAAAAGTTATTTTAACTTATTAGAAAGATCTTTGTTAATTCTCTATTACACTATATACGTAAACATGTGAAAATTGACATGTTTTTCAAACCAAAGTAACTAAAGCTATGTATAAGACCAATAACACAATCGTATTATATAAAGTTAGTTTGTTTAAGTTAAGCACAAGCACAATAGACGATCTGTCCTCTGCTCACTACGGGTATTGAAATCCGGTTTTTGGCGACGTGAATCCGCAGATATACCGATGTACCACTGAGGGAGCGTATATTTAGTATTTATATCATTTTTTGTTTCCCACATTGAACCATCATAATTCATCTAAAATGTTTTCATTCATCCTCATTCAACTATATGAATACAATGTTTAGAATTAATTTCAAGAAACATTATCTATTGGCCTTGCATGACCATATGCTTAAAGCACTCAACTTCTAAGCCGCGGGGCGCGTGTTCGTAACACCAAACATCAATACCAGCTGTTTTTGGATACATTTTTACTTCTAGTGGGCTTCTCGTCATCAATAATCCCACTATTCGTTGGTAAAAGAGTAGCCCAAGAGTTGACGATGGGTGGTAACAACTAACTGCCTTCCTTTTAATCTTACACTGCTACATTAGGGACGGATAACGCAGATAGTCCTCGTGTAGCTGTATACAAGATTCAAAAACTAAACACAATCTATCATATATACTTGTAAGGAAAATAAGTGTTCACGGTTGATGGTGTCTTCATAAATTAAACTGGTCAATCGTAGCAAATAAACTACAGTTTGCATTTTCTTGAAATTTTGTGGAATATTTTATTTCCTTATTATTTAAGTCTCAGTTTTAGCCACTTTATTAAAACCGTATCAAGTCGGTTTGCTACTGTTCCTATCATGGTGGTAAAAACCAATATTTTCCGAAGAAAAAAGGAAATCGTTATTTAAACTATTAGTAGATGGCGCTAGCAACAAAGAAACTCAATCGAAGTATTCAGTAAAATTTGCTGAATTTCAGAACAAAACATATCTGCGCTTTGTCCATCACGGGAAGTCAAATCCAGTATTTTAGTGTTACAAGTTCGCAAAATTTACCTCTGAAGAAATTGATTGAAGTTCTAATAATAACAAATAATGGAAATCTTGTATTGTCTAAACTTGAGATTTTGTAACGATAGAATTTTGGGTTCGATATTGACAAGGGACATGATCAAATAAGCCATTATACAAATACAAAGACACTTTTGATTACCCGCATGTAGAGACTGATAAGCGGATAGTGCCCTCAGTTACGAAACAAGAAAAATATATCATATTAATATTATAGGTTGGAGATATCTTTAAACAAAATACTCTTTAATAGTAGCATCTGTTCGTGAAATGTAATTTGATCATCACGACACGTAGTGGCGCTGGTAACCTCACTGTGTAGCTAAGCGCTTGCCTTCAAACAACCAATAAAATCAAACGATACCGCACAAAGAATTAATACATTTAAATTTTCTTTTGTTAAGTTTCACTGTTCTGTAATCATGAACATATAAATACTGTTCGTATAAATCAAAATTAAAGATAATTTCTTAAAGGTCAGTAGTAAATTTAAAGTATCTAACAGCATCAGTTTTGAGAAAAATAACACGCGCCTGCGACGGTTTTACTGTCTTGAAATTTTCACATGTTCTACCATAATTTCTGGGGCCGGCATGTCCAAGCGTGTAAAGGCGTGCCACCCTAATCTGAGGGTCACGGGTTCGCATCCCGATTGCGCTAAACATGCTCGCCCTTTCAGCCGTGGGGGCATTATAATGTGACGGTCAATCCCGCTATTCGTTGGTAAAAGAGTGGGTGGTGATGACTAGCTGCCTTCTAGTCTTACACTGCTAAATTAGAGACGGCTAGGACAGATAGCCCTCGAGTAGCTTTGTGCGAAATTCGAAAAACAAAACAGCGCACAGAAATAATGGTTTTGTTTCTTTGTTTCTTTAAGCAGTGTAAGACTAGAAGGCAGCTAGTTATCACCACCCACCGCCAACTCTTGGGTCACTCTTTTACCAACGAATAGTGGGATTGACCGAACATTGTAATGCCCCCACGGCTGAATGGGCGAGCACGTTTGTTTTTTGTTTGGTGTTATGTGGATTTATACCCGCGACTCTCAGATTACGAGTCGAATGTCTTAACCCACCTGGCCAGGCCGGACCCGCCCTGTCCACTGGATCCGAAAATGACATCCACTTTCTTCGTCTCGTGCAGACTTTTCCACAAAACATCATGACGTCATACATAAAAAAAAGACGACAACATAGTTTTGAGACTAGACTACATAGATTTCATGAAAAACATAATCAGAATCAATGAGGATGTGCACTCTTCAGTTTGTCTGGGTTTTGGTTAACAAACATAATAATGATAAATATTACCTCCCAATGACTCAGCGGTATGTCTGCAGACTTACAACGCTCAAAACCGGGTTTCGATACCTGGGGTGATTAGAGCACAGATAGCTCTCTGTGTAACTTTGTGCTTAATTTAAAACAACAGCAACAATAAGAAATATTCAGTAGGATAAAAGAAATAATATTTAGTCTCAATAAAAGTTTTTTCCCCCCGATTTGTAAAATATCTTCACGTGACAGAAAAAAAATGAATATTATTTTCGAAATCTAAGTACGTTTATTGTGGAAAATCCGTTATTAAAAGCAAAACAATTTTATGAAATTAAATTCATAAGTCTGTGATATTAGTCATTCAGAGATTGATGTCATATGAATACCACAAAAGATCGCATGAAATATTAAAGAGTAATCTAAACTATAGTAAATAATTAGTGACCGTAGTTTAGTTTTTAACACCATCTCACTATAAAGGTGTATTCTGTGGAAAAGTAATTCCTGTTTGTTGTTGTTCTTTGGTGTAAACAACTTACGACTTGTCATCTGTTTAGCTAATCCTTAAGCACTGTAACATTTTGTTGTTTCGAATATTCACACATAGCTACATATGGATTATTTGTGTAAGTTTGGTTTGGTTTCTTTTGAATTTCGCGCAAAGCTACTCGAGGGCTATCTGCGCTGGCCATCGCCAGTTTAGTAGTGTAAGACTAGAGGGCAGGCAGCTAGTCATCACCACCCATCGTCAACTCTTTTACCAACAAATAGTGAAATTGATCGTAACTTATAACGCCCCCACGGCTGAAAAAGCGAGCATGTTTGGTGTGACAGGGATTCGATCCCGTGACATTTGGATTACGAGTCGAGTGCCTTGACTACTTGGCCTTCCCAAGCCTATTGGCATAACCCGTATCTGGTGTGGTTTGTTTGGAATTTCACACAAAGCAACACCAAGGGTATCTAAGTTGGACATCCCTAATTTCGCAGTGTATGTATGACTACGGCAGCTAGTCATGATCACCCATTCTTGAGTTACTCCTTTACAAATAATTAGTGGGGTTGAACGACTGTAAGAAGGAGCATGTTCGACAAGACGGGGATTCGAACAGTGAGATGTCTCTTTCACTCCTATAGCACATCCATGGTCCCGGAAGTGGACCACGATCTTACGACAAGGGCATGTGAAGCTTGAACCCTCAGATTTACAGTCGCGGCAAGCTAGCAGTTTGGTCACGCCCGACGCAACCTGTAGGAAATCGTGTTATCATAATTATTAGTGATGAAATTCCCAGAATTTGAAGTGATCTTACGTGTGGTTCTTTTTAAACCTAATAGATAATGAAGATTCACGTCGTAATTTCTTATTAACTTATAGAATGGATTAATCTAAATGGCTTACGTCTTCTTATAATGAATAAAGACAGTTTCCCACAAGATGTGTTAAATAGTAATGTTATAAGTTCGGTCTGTTATACAGAACTAAAATTCGTTAAACAATTTTTACAACGCAGCTATTGGCACGGCATGGCCAAGTTGTTAGGACGCTCGACTCTTAATCTGAAATACATGAGGGCTATCTGTGCTAGCCGTCTTTAATTTAGCAGTGTAAGACTAGAGGGAGTGCAGCTAGTCATCACCACCCACCGCCAACTCTTACTGCTGCTTCTTTCCAATGAATAGTGGGATTGACCGTCATATTATAACGCCCTCAAGTTTGAAAGGATGAGCATGTTTGGTGCGATGAGGATTAGTACCAGCGTCCCTCAGATTACGAGTCAAGCATCCTAACCACTTGACCATGGCGAGCCTCCAGTGTTTGGAGGAATACAATATTAACAAAAGTTAGAGTTAAGAAGCGTAAAATATACACAAAATTCTGTAATTGTGGTTTGTTTACAATAGTTCATCATAGCAGATAAAAGACCGTACAATAAATTCAATTGATACTAAAAATGTGAGTTATGAACAACACACAAGAAAACGAAAGAAACCTTCATTGTCCTCCCAACTAATAACACGTTAGTCAACTCATGACATAAAGTCAGCGAACTTTGTTAACCCTATTTGAATCATTGAATAGTTTATTTAACAACCAATGGCATGAAAGCCCAAACAAGTAGCGGCATATTTATATTCCCAATAATTTTTTTTTTTTCTAGGTGGCAGGTTTGTGACCTTCTAACGACTTTATTTCATCCTTCACGTGGAGCCAAAACAAGTCAACATTGGTCGGTCAAGAAAGACTACAAATAAGAGAAAGTTGCAGTGGTTCACGTGCACTGGAAACAACTGCGTAAGGTAAAGTTCAGAGAACCTTTAGGCTTTAATTCAATATCCGACGAGACAAGTAGCATGCGATAACCGTTCCCGTGTTGTAATTTACTGAGGAACAATAGTGAACAAAATTTATCTTTATTAACGTACTTTTCGCATTTCTTGAAGCTATCGGTTTCAAGGTACTTTATTATAAAACACCGTTTATATCAGGACTATTTTATGTTCACTAAGATAGTACGTTGATTTTGGCGAACTTTTGCCTAATGTAAGAATTTAGTTATGGACACAGTGATGAGTAAGGACAGGGATTCCTTCAGTGGCACATTTCAAGACTTCCACGTGAAGCTTCCTTCTCTCATTAGCACATCAAACCAAATGCTTATTATTTTGGTGTTTATCATTTTCTAACAGTAAGAAAATAATTAATTAATATTGTATTAGAATGAGTGTTTTGGTTTGTTTGAATTTCGCGCAAAGCTACACGAGAGCTACCTGCGCTAGCCGTCCCTAATTTAGCAGTGTAAGACTAGAGGGAAGGCAACTAGTCATCACCACCCACCGCCATCTCTTGGGCTAATCTTTTGCCAATAAATAGTGGGATTGATTGTACATTATAACGCTCCACGGCTGAAAGTGTGAACATGTTTGGTGTGACGGAGATTCGAACTGCGACCCACCGATTACTAGTCGAGTGTCTGAACCGTCAGGCTGTGCCTAGGATTAGTTTATCATGTCAGTTATTTTAAGACGAAACTCCAGTTATTACTAGGCGAGAAGACCAACTCGATAGGTGTATAAACTAAAATGATAACAGTTGACTCATATTTAACAAGCACAATAACAAAGAACCTATTTCAATGTTTATTCTGTAGCACGTGCAGCTGCTCACTCGTTTTTTTCGCTCACGTCTAGACAGATTATATTATTTTACGATAGCAGTTTGATATCTACTAAAACACGCAGCATATATAATAATACTCAATAATGTTTACTCACTAGATAACACTTACTATGGTTCTTTAAAATGAATCTTTTTTTCAGAAAAGTAAACATATGAAATAACAATTAGTTAAGGTAATTAGACAGTAATTCTTAAAACGGCTACTATTAAGACGGTCAATCCCACTATTCATTGGTAAAAGAGTAGCCCAAGAGTTGGCGGTGGGTAGTGATGACTAGCTGCCTTCCCTCTAGTCTAACACTGCTAAATTAGGGACGGCTAATGCAGATAGCCCTCGTGTAGCTTTGCGCGAAATTAAAAAACAACAACAAGAAACTCTTCAAACTGTCTGTCTTCCTGGTTTTGTCTTTTTAGCATGCTCATCTTAAAAGTGCATTTTAATTTGAGCATTTTCAAATGTGAAATGTGCTGCAGTTAAACATGTAGGTTATTGTAGGGTTATATCTGAGGGTTCCGAGTGAACACAAATTGGTGATGTTGCGTCAGTGTGTCCCTCTGACATTCAAACTAACGTAATGCGAAATAGTCACTGATTATGAATTTTGTGTTCCCTAAACACCAAGCACGGGGCGCGATTCCCTCTTGTCATTCAGCACAGTCTCTACTAACATGACCTCAAATTTAAACATGTGCTCAAAACAGCGAGTTCTCTGTTTTCTGTATATTGAGGTAAGAATTTTAAATTTTAAAAAGACAATCTTCAAAGTCGTGGCAGAAGGCACCGTCGATGATTACTGCAACGGTCAAGGTTTCGAATTTTCAGACTTACACTTAAAGTACACATCTGTTCAAATAAGTACGAGAGCTGGCGAGTTTAGGTAGCAACGTGTGCTTATATTTTCAGGACAGACAACCCAAAGTATTGTTATAAGAGATGCATAAATTCACATTCTAAACTGGAACGTTAATTATTCTCAGAAATTAAAGGTGTATATATAAATAATATTCTCGTTTGTTTGTTGTAGCGAAAAGCTCCATAATAGGCTATATAAGCTCTGTCCACCGCGGAGAATCGAACCTTGGATGTTAACGTTGTAAGTCCATAAACTTACTACTGACCTACACATAACATACAACCCAGCGTTTGTTCCACTAAAAAACAAAACACATTTGGCTTAATCTCTTTATTCATTTGCAAATTATGCTTTTACAAGAAAACTAAATTTTTGAAATTTTTGTCCCATGTTTACCGAACATCCTTTGTAAGTTTGTAAAATCGCGAGTTTACAGTGCGATATGGTGAGAAAGAGAGAACAATATAGTAATTATTATCCTACTTTTGTGTAGATTTACCAGTGCTTCAGTGCTTCTCGAGACTCATACGTAAGTTTGGCTTCTTTGTTTTCTCTTCTACTATGGCCTTGCATGGCCGAGCGCGTTAAGGCGTGCGCTCGTAATCCGAGGGTCGCGGGTTCGCGCCCGGATCGCGCTAAACATGCTCGCCCTCCCAGCCGTGGGGGTGTATAAAGTGACGGTCAATCCCACTATTCGTTGGTAAAAGAGTAGCCCAAGAGTTGGCGGTGGATGGTGATGACTAGCTGCCTTCCCTCTAGTCTTACACTGCTAAATTAGGGACGGCTAGCGCAGATAGCCCTCGAGTAGCTTTGTGCGAAATTCCAAAACAAACAAACAAAAACTCTTCTACTAAGACGTGCACCAGACAGATCCAGCAAGTATATCTTAAACATATGGTAGAAAATGTATGAACGGTAATATTACTTACAAACGAAAGTACATTAGAGATGGTGATTTTAAACGACGTAATTAGCAACTGAAAGCTATTTTAGTAGGGTGATTTATATCGCTAAGTATTTGTACAAACTTTATCAGTTAGGAAGCAAAAAGGAATAACCCATTCTAGAGTCGTTGCGAAAAAATGTTGGGCTCTGTGCATGGTATTAAATAATGAAATATATACATCTTAATATTAATCAATCTTTAATAATATGTTCCTTGGTTATCAAATAAAGTTAAACTGATAGTTACGTTGTTGTTAAAGAATGAAATTAATTAAAAATAGCAAAATATAAATATTTCACATTAAACATATTTGCTTTCTTTGAATTTCGTGTAAAGCTATACGAGGGTTATCTTTCCTACTGCCGTCAGAGTTGAAACATTTTTTACGGATATGTTACAAGTACAACCATCACGGATTCTCTTTACATTTGTTTGTTTTTTTGTTGGATTTCTACTCAAGTTTTTCCAAAGAGCTATGTGCACGTATCCTTCCATAATTTTCATTTGGTAAACTACAAGAAAGGTAGCCAGCCAACACATTTCTCACTGCCAAATCTTTGGCTGATCTTGCAAGATCAAACAGTGGAACTTTACTGTCGTGTTTATAACACACTCACGGTCCCGATGTAGAAAGCACTTTTTATATTTTATTGTTGTTACTGAGCGGCACACAAACCATGATCCACAATCCAGCACGCTAACTACTAGGCCTCACTCTGTTCTTTCTTTTATACAACAATCAAATTGGACAAAACGGAGTCGAAGTATGAATTGACATCTAAGCTATTATTTCAAAAATGTATTAAGTAACAATTCAGCATTTTGTAATATTCTATAAAACAGACTGTTTATATTTATTAAAGTTCTCACAATATTAGATTCCATTTTGCCCCCCAGTGGCTCAGCGGTATGTCTGCGGACTTCCACGCTAAAATCCGGGTTTCGATACCCGTGGTGGGCAGAGCACAGATAGCCCATTGTGTAGCTTTGTGCTTAATTCTAAACAACCAACTAAACAAAGATTCCATTTAAAAAGTATATATCATTTTATCCTCTAGAAGTTTTAAATATGAATACAAATGCTAAAAGTGTTATGGTTTAAAAAAAAATATTGAGTTTTTCTGGATTTAAATTAACCTTTCTTCATATGCGCACGTGCCCCCCAGTGGTTCAGCGGTATGTCTGCGGACTTACAATGCTAAAAACCGGGTTTCGATACCTGTAGTGGGCAGAGCACAGATAGCCCATTGTGTAGCTTTGTGCTTAATTCTAAACAACTACAACAACAAGAATCATATGCGCAAGTGATGAATTAGTTATTCGTTTGTCAATTTCACAAAAAGCTACCTAAGATCTCTGCGCACGTCCGTGCCTAATTTTGAGCTTTTAAACTATAAGGAATCAGCTGGACAACAGTACCCATAGTAAATTTGTTCGAATAGAGGGATATGACGTAGTATCATTATATCTTTACTGTAATTCGTTTCTGAGACGTATTCTTCCCCCTCCCCTACAGGTGAGAAAGTTCGATTTCTCTTTGTAAACACGGCAGATAGCCTCATGTGGCTTTATCATAATAAAACACACTGAAACGTCCTAAATTTTAAAGAAAATGTAGGAAGTTTTCAATACTTTTCTTTGTTCCTTTTTTCGATTACTTGTTTATATGAATGTATAACATGTGTGCGGTTGATTGAGATATCCTTGAGACGGACCTTGGAAACCAGTGTTGTATTCCGGTTTCTATAGCAACAAACCATTTCATTCCAAAAAAAACTAAAAAAAATTAGGGAAAAGTGTCTTGCCAAGGACACAACAACTTGTCATAAGTGAATTCAAACACGTAACATCCAACTACGAGTCCACAGCATGAAACTACTAAGCCACTCTCTTCCCAAGACACCCTTGAAAGCTGTAAATACGACTGGAATCGCAACTTTGGTTATAGCCCTGGGCACAAATGCTTGCAACATCAGTGAAAGGACAATTAAGTACAAGTTAATAACCTGATCTCTAGCTATGCATGCTGGGAAGTATTAATACCTCTTTCTTATAAATACTGGAGTTGTTAGAAACTGTATCACACCCTTTCTAAAAGCAAGTTACTTATTCAAGAAGAGCACAAGATGCTATATTGGGTTGTGCTTGTTTGTCTTTTGGGTAAATTCAGTGCTGAAGGTTAGTAGATATATATGTGTGTAATGTAAGTAATGTTTTTTTTAAATTTATGACCGTTTAGTGTGTTTCAGAACATTGCCCAAAGCTATACAAAGGGTTAGAGGAAAAGATGTAACACCAGTTACAGTTGTTATTGCGACCTCTTACCTAATTAAACAAGAGGATTTCACTGTCACTCTTATAGCACACCAACGAACTCCAAAGTCTAGACCGAAACATGAATCATGGGATTCACAAACAAGACATAAGAATCAATAAGTCACGCCGTGTCCCATATTGACAGCCGATGACGAAAATGCTTTCAGTGCCTCGGATTCTTGTTATTCGTATACTTTTAGGATGACTTTCTTAAATAAAATTAAAATAATTTGTAATCATGCTTTGATGTATGTAAAACGTTTTTTTACTTTATTTCGCTATAAGTATGTTACAGTTTATCCAATGTTTTTATCGTTTACTTTTGAGTTCTCACTCATGTCCATTAGGTTCTTTTATTTTTCTCTCTTTACGTAATTTTAATTTGCAGAAACTGTTCTTTCCCGCTACAATCTTTTCCCAAAATACATCAGTGATGAATTTATGTACAGTTCCAAAAATGTTGTGTGTTCTTTTTACAATATACCTGTTTTGTAGCTTTTTTAATGACAAAACATTTGAGGGAACAACAGCAAATTAGAACTAGAATATAACATATATTATTATTATTGTTTTTCTTTTGAGAAATTTATAATAACAAGTTTTCCAGAAATTCGTACACAATTTGAGAAATAAAATGTATCCCAGTTTTCTCAAAGTCTTTGGTAGAAAGCAAGCTTCTTTTCTTTTAAATTTCTTAAATATCCCTAAGATATCATGTAAACTACCCTCTTTACTCTTTGTTAGAGGTTAATCTTCTCGACAAAATAGTGTTAAACTATTAGTTAGAGAGCTTGGTCTTTCAAGTAATATTTCATTTTAAACAGTTAATACTAAATCTATTTTCTAGTTTGGTTTGTTTTGAATTTCGCGCAAAACTACACGAGGGCTACCTGCGCTAGCCGTCCCTAATTTAGCAGTGTGAGACTAGAAGGAAGGCAACTAATTGGGGACGACAAGCACAACTTCCCTTCTTGTGGCTTTACGCGAAATCTGACAAAGAAACTAACTCTGTAAATTATACTTGTACAAATTATTGTCTCTTTTTGTTTCTGTGGTTACGTTCAATACAATTTTTTTCGAACGTAGCTTGTTAGATATAAGTCTTCTTACATTAGGAACCTATTGTTCTTGTAATAGAATTAATTTAAAATCGTTCCATTCTATAAGAAATCGTTTTGTTATTGTTGTTCAAGCTGCGTGTCTTTATTCAACCATTAGATTTCTCTTACAGTGTTTTACTTTTTGTTTTTCAGCTTGTAGTGGAGTTGAGATAGTAACACGATCCCAGTGGGGTGCTCGGAATCCAACTGGAAGTTCTACACTCTCAACTCCAGTTAACGTTGTGTTGATTCATCACACTGCTGGGTCTTCTTGCAACAGCTTATCGTCATGTTCCTCTATAGCGAAGTCGATCCAAAACCAACATATGGACGCTAACAGTAAGAATGAAGCTGTCTTTAATATTAGAAATTTGAATTCAAAAAGGTAGTTTTACTACATAAATGTAAGTTCTGGTGATAGTGAACTGATAACAGTTGGCTTAGTAAGTATGCTTCTCGCAGAGACGAATATGTGAAGAGAATTGAACTGAGTGTATAGGGTTAGGCAAAATATGGTTCTCATAGAGATGAGTATATAAATGGAATTGAACTGGGAATGTTGGTTGGGTAAAATATGGTTTTCACAGATACGAGTCTGCTAACGCAATAGAACTAAGAATGTTGGGTTTAGAACATATGTTTCTCACAGAGAGGAATAGGCTACTAAACTGGGTTTAGAAAATATGGGTATAACACAGACGTGTAGGCTAGTGAAACAGAACAGAGAAAACTGCATTTAGGAAATATGAATGTAACACAGACGTGTAAACCAGTGAAACTGAACTGAGAAAACTGGGTTTAGAGAATATGGGTCTAACACAGAGGATTAGGCTAATGAAACCGGGTTTAGGAAATATGGGGCTAACACAAACATGTAGGCCAGTGAAGCTGATATGAGAAAACAGCGTTTTAAAAATATGAGTCTAACAGAGAGGAGTAGACTACTGAAACTGAGTTTAGGAAATATGGGGCTAACACAAACGTATAGGCTAGTGAAACAGATCTGAGAAAATTGGGTTTAGAGAATATGGATCTAACAGAGAGGATTAGGCTAGTGAAACTGATCTGAAAAAACTGGGTTTAGGAAATGCGAGTATATCAAAGAGGAGTAGGCTGGTGAAACTGAACTGAGAAACCTGGGTTTAGGAAATGCGAGTTTAACAGAGACGAGAAGGCTAGTGAAAATGAACTGAAAAAACTGGGTTTAGGAAATGCGAGTCTATCAAACAGGAGTAGGCTTGTGAAACTGAACTGAGAAACCTGGGTTTAGGAAATGCGAGTTTAACAGAGACAAGTAGACTACTGAAACAGTGTATACGAAATGTGAGTCTATCAGAGAGGAGAAAGTTAGTGAAACTGAACTGAAAAAAATTGGGTTTAGGAAATATGGGTATAACACAGACGTATAGGCCAGTTAAATTGAACTGAGCAGCCTGGGTTTAGAGAATATGGTTCTAACAGAGGGGATGAGGCTAACGAAACTGATCTGAGAAAACTGGGTTTATAGAATATGAGTTTATCAGGGAGGAGTAGGCTAGTGAAACTTGGTTTATAAAATATGGGTTTAACGGTATGGTGTAGTTACATCTTACCACCATCCCTACAACTGAAGCTTCTTGTAAAGGTGATGATAAATGATGATGATAAATCTGTCCGGGTGGTAAAGTGACTGAAAATAAATATAATGAAACTATTATTACTTCTATTGATTAATAATCATGAAAAGTAATCTTAAATTTAGGATTGTTGTCCATGGCTGTGGTTTGACATTATGTTGTTGTTTTTACAAGTAACTATTTAAAACATATTAATGTTTAATATTAAAAACAAAAATGTTGAAAAATTCCAAAATGTCGAAAGTTGCGAAAAAATTATTGTTAAAGATAATTTCTTACGACCCTGGAAACTATTAATCGTGAGGGTAAAGGCAGTGAATTCTGTTTCAATGCCCATTATTTGAAGTATCTTCCTAGGTCAGGTGGTTAAAGCACTCAACTCGTAATCCGAGGATCGCAGTTTCGAATCCCCGTTTCACACCAAATATGCTCGTCCTTTCAACCATGGGGGCGTTATAATATTAAGGTCACTCCCACTATTCGTTGGCAAAAGGGTAGTCCAAGAGTTAGCAGTGGGTGGTGTTGACTAGCTGCCTTCCATTGCTAAATTAAAGAGGCTAGATCAGAGAGCCCTCGTTTGGCTTTTCCATAAATTCAGAACAAACAAAACCAAAACCGTCTTCCTGTCTGTGATTATGTTAGTCTGCTGAGTCGAAGACGCGCTCCTTTCTTTCTGAAAATGTTATAAGTGAAATGATATATGATAAAAATGTGAATCATTATACTAGTTGTTTTATATATTTAAAATTTTCACAAAATTCACCTCTTATCTGAGGACGCGGCATAGACAGATGGTTACGGGTGCTTAACTTATAAACTGAGGGTCACGGGCTCGAATCTTCATCACACCAAATATGCTCGCCCTTCCAGCCATGGAAGCGTTATAATTGTGACTTTCAATTCCATTGTTCGTCAGGGAAAGAGTTGCGCAAGAGTTTCAATGGGTGGTGATAACTAGTTGTCTTCCTTCTAGTTTTATATCCCTAAATTAGGAACGGCTAGAGCAGATAACTCTCGTGTAGCTTTTTACGTAATTAAGAAACATGAAAACAATATATCTTAGAACTTTAAGATATATGTGATAAGCCATTTACATCTCATTCTGTCCTTTTTGTGTTGTTAATATAATATGTGTTTTTGATACTGATACTGTTATATTTTACCTTTAGTACCAATATTGTGATACTTTATATTTTAACTTTAATACTAATACTGTTATATCTCTTACTTTTAATACCGATACCATGATACTATATATTTTAACTTTGATACTGATACTGTGATACTATATGCTTTAATCCTGCTGTTTTTATTTCTTATGAAATATGTCTCTGGAATACTATGTTCACAGTTATAGTATTTAATTTTGATTATCTCTAAAGGCATTCAAAAAATCGTATTTTACTTCTATTCTACAAGCTATCCCCAAAAGTAAAAGATGTTTCTATCGAATGTTAATATAGACTTCATTATATTTTCAATGAATCAGTAAGTTATTTGTTAATACGTTGTAGTTAATTGAAAAATTAAAGAAACGTATGATTGACAAACACATTAACTTGGTATTCGTTTAATTAACCATTTAATGTTACATCCAGTTAGTAACTATAACGATGTTTTTTGTTGTTGTTTATATTTTAGTAATATTTCAATTTTTTTATTATTTAACGTATGCATCCATTTGTTTGTTTGTTTTCGAATTGCGCGCAGAGCTACACGAGGGTTATCTGCGTAACATTATAACGCCCCCATGGCTGAAAAGGCGAGCATGTTTGGTGAGACGGGGATTCAAATCCTTGACCCTCAGATTACGAGTTGAACGTCTTAACCCACCTGGTCATGCCGGGCCGTGTACGTCCATAATTATAACATAAAAATAAACAGATAACTAGTATCCACACTCTACAGTATTACGTTCGCAGTGAAAAATAATGTCCTAACTAAACACTATTCTCTTTCTTAAATTACTGCTCATTTTTAACTTGAATGTATAACTTGACGAGCTAATGATATTTTTATTCTATTTTCTGGTGGCCTTTTTAAGTCTTTGTCCAAGGACTTTGTCAGGTGACTTGTATTATACTGTCTGAATATCGATGGATTATTTGCTTCTTGGTCCTGTGTATTTTTGTATTGTGAAATTCCAATGTTGGAATTCAAGAATAGTTTGATAATGCATGACAGTACTTGTGTAAAGTATTCTTTAGCAGTTGCTTTAAATAGGGTACATTCATGATGCCAGAAAAACAACAACAAAGAGGTTCAAAAAATATTGATATAAAGAGGACGCTACAGTCATCTCGATTTTGTAAGTTTTGGTATTGTCCATACGAAATATTATTAGTTGCATCTGTAATTATGTTTACTGTTGATTACGTTTTGAATTGTACGTTGTTTCTGTTTATATTTAAATGTACACCCACCATTTTGAATTTCAGAATGGTCAGATATTGGATACAGCTTCTTGATTGGTGGAGATGGACGAGCTTACGAGGGCCGTGGTTGGACAAAGGTTGGAGCACACTCGCCAAATTATAATAGAAAATCTATTGGAATTTCCGTTATGGGGAATTTTGAGAACGACACACCGAGTTCGACTGTGTTACAGGGAGTCAAGAAACTAATCGAATGTGGAGTTTCTAAAGTAACTACATTTTTGTAACTAATTTCATTGTAAAAATAGATTTTAGGACAAAGTTTAAAAATTAGAGAACTTTGGTAATCCTGCCTAGTAATTACTTGGCGGGAGAGATTTTGTTACTTGAGAATTTTTTCAGTTACAGAAGACTAAAACTTAATGACACGAAGCCTTTATATCCGTGTACATGTCTTCGTCGTTTTGAATGTGTCAACAGATTCTACTAAATGTTTTGTCCTGCTTTGGATTACTTTATCTGTTTATTAGTGCCGTAGAAAATTAAACGATCTCTAAATATATAGAAATTAAATTCCCGAATAATTAAAGTCCTTTGTTACGTCTGACCATATATAACATTATTCATCTATATCTTATGTTTATTTAACGTGTAAGAATGAAACTTTTAAATTTCCTTCTAGGGTTACATAGCAAAAGGTCACACAGTTCACGGTCACAAAGACGCCAAGTGTACCAAGTGTCCGGGAGTCAATTTATACAACATCATCAAAACTTGGACCAATTATGGAGGAAAACTACCTGATTATAAGTGCTGAAGTGATATATAAGGAGCTTGACTACTTTGCTACGCTTTTTCTTTTACGTAACTGGAATATAATTTTAAACTCCTACAACCAGTTATAATAACTCACGAAAAAATGCTTCAACAAGTTATATATTTTTGAAGGTTTGATTCTCTAATTTGACTTGTATTGTCACATAAGATTAAGGTAGTCAAACCTGTCTTTTAGCGCCCTCTTTGTTTCTTTTATACATATGTATAAAACACTGAATAAAGCTTTACAAAATAATAAAACTTTACTTTGTTTAAAAAGTAAAATAGCTTTAAGGTATATAAAGCATTTTGTTACTTCGTGAATATCCTTGTTGGCTATTTTCATGGGAAAGTATATAAACACACATATACATACATAAATATACGTCCTCCAATGGGTCGGCGATAATTTGATCACTCCTGGTAGTTTTTTAATTTGTTTGTTTTAATTAAGCATAGAGCTATACAATAGGTCATCTGTTCTGCCCATCGCAAGTATCGAAGCCCAGTTTTTAGCGGTTTGAGATCACAGACATGCCGCTTTGCCAGTGGGGGGCACCCACCCGCCATGGACAGAGCACACATAACTTGTGCTTTGTTATTGCACTAAATTATAGAAACGAACAGTCAGTAACAACCGAATAACTACTTTACAATGCCAGAGAGGGCCCGACATAACCAGGTGATTAACTCACCCTAATCGTAATGTGAGGTTCGCGGGTTCGAATCACCGTCGTACCAAATCACTAGCTCGCCCTTTCAGTCGTGGGAGCGTTATGATGTTACGATCAATCCCACCATTTCTTTGGTAAAAGAGTAACCCAAGAGTTGGCGGTAGGTGATCATAACTAACCGCCTTTCTTCTAGTATTACACTGCTAAATTAGGGACGGTTAGCGCAGATAGCACTCGTAGCTCTGTGCAAAAATTTGAAAAACGAAACGAACAATGCCATACTTCAAAGTTTGACTCCAGCAATGGACAGAGCACAGATAGCCAGTTGTCTATCTTTCCTCTAATAAAACGGCAACGGTTAATAAATCTGTCTTATTTTTCTCCACAATGACCTTAATTTTAATTAATTTGGAGCTGGTGACTAAGTTTGTAAGCCAGGAATTTGTACACCCGGATGGCCAGCCCAGACGGCAGCCATGTAAGACGAGCATGTTCGGCGAGGACAATTCGAACTCGTTAACCTCTGTTGGAGTGCCCTAACCACCAGACCATATCAGGCCAAATAAATAAATACGTATATAGATATGATGCATTTACTTTGTACTTTTAATAATCTAAACACAGTTGTAGGTCCGCCAGTGTCACAGTGGTAAGTCTACGGACTTAAAACTCTAAAAAAGGTATTTCGATCCCTTTGGTGGGCACAGAACACATAGACCATTGTGTAGCTTTGTGCTTAAATATAAACAAAAAACCCCCGAGAAACTTTATCAAAATAAGTTGCCATTTTGTATGTGTTTTAATATACGTATTCTTATTTCCCTGCTGGTTATTTTCACAGCTAGATTTCTTTCGTTTTTGTATAAAATATTCAAACTACTTTAAAATTCTTCTTTGTCCACATGGTGTTGATTGAGATGTCGCTATAAACCATCATTTCAATTGTTAACAGAAGTATGTTTAATGCAAGTTTCAGGGCTAGTTTTTAAAAAGAAATTACCGATATTTTTTTTCTTTTCAACGTTTGTTTAAACTTCACATTATTCTCGCCAATTCTCGTTGTTCTGCAAATTAATAAAAACTTTGGGTTATTTCACAGAAACATAAATTACGTTCTCAGTCTCACGTAAGTCCTAATACAACTGAATATTGTAGTGACATAAGTCCGTACTGTGTTTTATTTTTGATGTTTTCCGACAACGTAAGTTTCGTGCGCTTTTCAATCATAAATTATGTTTATTAAAACTTTTGTTTTGTGAAGTCACGACGAGTTCAGGTTTGGACTGGTAAACAGTAGTTGTTCAAATGACAAAACTTTACAAACATTCGTTCGTTTTATACACTGTTTAACTTTTAATTTATGTTATGAAATGCCCTAATTTACTACTATTGTTATATGTATGTAGTTTGCGTTAGATTAAACACAAATATTGTGCATTAACTAAGGTTTTGTTGTGACTTTAAAACGAGCAGTTTCTAACAATACAAATGACACGCGGTTTTCCACATAATAAACTCTTCAAAAAAAGAAAGGCAAAATTTGAGACATATTGTTAACAAGTTTGTTCCGGGGAGTTCTGTATGACATGTGTGAAACTTTGCACATTTACTGCTGAACATTCAAAGTCTGCAAAGGCGAAGTCCACGTTCACTAGTTGACGTTTAACGTCACTCAACGTCAATAACGAGTATGCCCCTCGCGAGCATCAATAACTGCTTGGCATCTCCTGTCCATGGAAGCAATTAGACGACGAATCACATCCTGTGGAATGGCTGTCCACTCAGCCTGCAAAGCTGCTGCAAGCTGAGGTAGAGTCTGCGGTTTAGGTTGTCGCCGTCGCAGACGTCGGTCCAACTCGTCCCAAAGATGTTTGATGGGGTTTAAATTTGGTGATCTGGAGGACCATGGAAGAGCGTTAATGTTGTGGTGTCTCAAGAAGACAATTCTGAGTCGGGCTGTGTGATGACGGGCGTTGTCATGTTGAAAAACGTCGTTTACGTTTACCATGATGGGTTGCACATGGGGCCTAAGAATCTCGTAGACGGTTACGTACGGTCTTATCGGAAATTCTACGCAACTCTGGTATGGTTGAGGCAGTAGACGTCACAGTGGTGGTCCTATCCCGAAGGTGACGTAACAGGATGTAACGATCTTTTGCGGGCGTGATCACACGAGGTCTGTCAGATCTTGGACGGTTGTGAATTGATCCATGTTGTTGGTGACGATTCCATAGCCTTGTGATGGTGCTTTGGTGGACATTCACAGCTCTGGCAACATCTGATCGAGATTCGCCTGCTTCCAATCCACCAATGGCGTTGTTGCGTTGTGCTTCAGTCAGTCTTGGTGTAACTGTATTGCGTGTCAGTGGCTTAACACTGAGCTATGTAAGCCGAGAACCCGTCACTTTTATAGGTATTTTGCACATGTTGCACTTGTAGAACATGCAGATCTCTCAAACAAATTTATTGGACACGAATGCGTTTTGGCGAAAAATCCGATATTTTCCTCCGTTTTCAAAGTGCACAACTTTTATTGTCAATTTGGTCAGACAATCAGTGTCTTAACACGTGTAACATCACATACGTTATTGCATATATTTCTCTTTAAAATAACAAAATTACCCCTTTTGCGTTTCTTTTTTTATACTGCCTTATTTTCTTGAGCAGTTTATCAAGGTCTAATTTACATTTTGTTATTCGTAGGAGCAAAGCAAATACTAAACATTAAAGTGTGAGGTACATTTGAAAACTAATTTCCATGTTGTTAATATAGCCTAGTATCCCCAGGTTTTGAGTAAATTCAGATTTTTTAAATCTTTTATATGTATCAACTAGTATATCAAGGAGAAACATAAACACACACAAGTATTATAGCCTAATAAAATAGAATTTAATAAAAGTACGAGTACTCAACACCAGAATGTACTTAACTGAACAGTTTTTTTAACTGAAAACCACGCGCTATTTGAGTTGTTAGAAAACGTAAAGTACTTGTGTGTTTATGTCGATTCAACAAAGAGACAAGTTTTTGCGTTGTTGAGAAATAATACAATGTTTTTGTGAAACTGTAATAACGTTCCGTATAATGTATACATATATGTATAACCAAGACACACATACATACATGTACTTATTCAAAAATGCGTTATTTCAGAAAGAAACTCCATGAACGCTGGATAAAACTTTTGAAGTTTTCTAAATGCTTCATTTTCTTCGAGATACTTTTCTTATCATTCTATCCACTTGATATTAATTCGTTACTTGTAAAAACAAAAAAAGCATCTGATGACGAGGCTATGAGAATTAGGCTTAGTTGTAATTTATATACTAATTCTGACGAAACTGGTTTTATTTTTTAATTAAATTTTAAACAAACCAATATGGAAGTTTTTACCCTCAGCAGGTTAAAATATCATAAAAACAACTTGAAACTAATATAATATAATATAACATAACATAACATAGCATAATATAATATAATATAATGTAACATAACATAACATAGCATAATATAATATAATATAATGTGCGTTTCTTTTCCTCTCAATACTTCTCGAGAACATTGACTGCTCATTAAATTTGCTACCATCCAAAATCATTAAATCTCTCTTTATTTCAAAAAATGTTCCACATCTGTCATTATTTGGATATGAAACATCTTTTGAAACGTTCATCTTCACATAAATATTAATAATTAATTTAATGTATTACCACTCATAACCTTTACAGCAAATTTTGTAAAATTGACACGTAAAAGAAATTCAATGAAATAATTAATATATTGATGTTTGTTTAGTGTATCTGTATGTGTGTGTGTGTTTTCACATCGATCTTTCTGCTGAATCCACCGAGCTGTTTACTGTATTTAGAAACTATTCAGAACATTTTCTTCCACTAATGAGTTAAAGAACCCATCTTCTTAAGATTAACCTTTTAAAATGGGACGTGAATTATATTTGGGCAAATATGCTGTCTCACTCTATGCTGACAAAATCACTGAAGTTTGACTGGTTGTTGTTCTTTTTTGATTTCGCGCCAGTGGACCTCTGAAGTTTGAGTGGTTGTAGTTTCTTGATTGGTAACTGTGCAAAGAGGATTATACTGTGGCTAAATTTAATTGGTCTAACGAGAGTTTGATCGTTTGGCACAAAGTTATCTGTTCTCTGCCCACTACGGGTATCAAAACACAGTTTATAGCGCTGGAAGTTAGAAGACATTCTGCTCTGTGGGTGGAGGCTTCAGTAAAACACCTGAGAACCACGATAGTTTCACTTGTAATTATGTTCTATAATATGACTAATTTAGTAGTTCTTCCCAGCCACTGTGGGAAGAAACAACAATAAAAAGACAGTGTAGCGTTTCTTATTCATTTTGTTGTATGGATAGAGACATCTATACTTTTACTTAATAACAAACTAATCATTTCACAAGTTTGACTTAAATAACAATTTAGTAATTCACATGTATAAAATAGTAAATATCAAAACTCTATTAAGAAACAAGCAAGTTAAAAACTCATAATATATATATCAAGATACAGCGCTCTCTCTCGGGTTCGGCATGGCCAGCTGGTTAAAGCACTCGACTCCTAACCGGGATGTAGCGGGTTCAAATCTCCGTCGCATCAAACATTTTCGCACTTTCAGCAGTGACTAGCAGCCTTCCCTCTGTTCTTACACTGCTGAATTAGGGAGGGCTAGCGCAGATATCCCTCGAGTAGCTTTGCGCGAAATTTAAAAAAACAACAACAACGTAATATGTAAAGGGTATCATTTAACAAATTCTGTTGTGTCTAAGAGTTAGGTATGAGTAGTGAAACGCGTAGTTACTTGATAATTCTGTCCAAGATAACCACGACTGATATGAAACGTTGTGTTATATTTTCCTTGCTGAAACTTGTTTGAATTGAAATTCAGTTTGAATAAGCACAAGTATTCGTCTTGTATCTGTGTCGCCCCCCAGTGGCTCAGCGGTATGTCTGCGGACTTACGCGCTAAAATCCGGGTTTCGATACCCGTGGTGGGCAGAGCACAGATAGCCCATTGTGTAGCTTTGTGCTTAATTCAAAACAACAACAACAGTATCTGTGTCAATACGTCTTTTCCAGGGCCTCTGTGGCACGGCGGTATGCATAAAAACTTACAACCGGGTTTCAATACCCGCGGTGGACAAACCACAGATAGACCATTCTGGAACCTTTTGCTTACTTTCAAGCAAATAAATATGTGAGCCAAATTGTACAAACGTGTTGTCAAGTAAAAACCATACAACGTGAAAACAATGTGTTGTTAAAATTATTATAATTGTTATCCTTAACCATAGAAGCGTTAATATTTCTTAAGATTGTTGATGGAAGACTTTGTTTTCTCAAGTTAACAATGAGATGACTAGTGTAAACATTATTGAAACCCAAACCTTGTACTGCCGCTGCTACAGAAATATTGGAATTATTCTTTACATTCAATCGAATTATCGATCTTAACAAAGAAATTTAACTCGTGCTATTTTTGTCCGGCGATATTACAGTAATTATTAAGATGATTTTTTATGTATATCAAACTTTAGTTGGTTAGAATTCATAAATTCTTAGTCACAATATGTTTTTAACAGGAAATAAATCTGTATTTTTAAGGTATCTTACACAACTTGTGGATAACAAACAATGCACGTAGTACTTTTAAACGATTTTAAAGCTTCCACACTTATTCCAGTGCATTTCGCCACCCCATTCATCCTCTGACGATCATGCATGTTGACAATAGTCCTGCAGGGCAGTTTTATTACAAATACTCAGTCGTATGAATTGTTATGTCCAACGTTCACCACTCACCTCTTTATATTTCCATAATCCTCTTTGTGTAAAAGAACAACGGTTTTGTTTCTATTGTCTCGTTTAAAATGTGTGATTTTACAGAAATGCAAAGGCCCTGCACCCGGAGAGTTGGCTGTTGTGTCTTCGAATGGATAAACAGAAATACCCGTTTCATCCTCCATTTAGTCGATGTATACCGAAGTTAAACGGATATGTCGCGAAAACACCTCGTGCACACGTCACTTGAGTTAATTTTTCGGACCATTATGTATATCGGTTGTGGTAGTTATATATTCAAAATAGTCTTGGCACAGAGTTATCAACTTATTTTTTACGCTTTCTTTATCAGTTTAACGTGATAAAGTTTAACATATCGTTACTTGATAGGTTTGATTTGTTTTGAATTTCGCGCAAAGTTACTCGAGGTCTATCTGCGCCAGCCGTTCCTAATTTAGCAGTGTATTATTAGAGGGAAGGCAGCTAGTCATCACCACTCACCGCCAATTCTTTTACCAACGAATAGCGGGATTGACCATCACTTATAACGCCCCTACGGCTGGGAGGGCGAGCATGTTCAGCGCGACGTGGGCGCGAACCCGCGACCCTCGGATTACGAGTGGAGTCCTTAACCACCTGGCCATGCCGGGCACCTCGTTACTTGAAGGTTTTATTGTTGCAAGAACAAATCCTGATTCTTTACATTAATCTGAAAATGATATTTCAAAGAATGAAAACCAGTTTTGGGGGGCGGAAGTGATGTAGTGTTTGGTGAAAACCATTCGGAAACTTTTGTTTAACAATAAATAGATAATGTACTTCAATAAAAACTCTTCGATAGTTTTGTTTAAGATTACATAGGTATGTCTCATTTCATATCATTCGATAATATTGTTTAAAAATATAATTTTGCTTCAATGAAAATCATTCAACAACATTAACAACATAAACACACCTTAACAAATAATATTCAACAGTAATGTTCAAAGATATTCTTCCTTGAACAGTGTGTGTGTGTTTTCTTTTAGCATAGCCACATCAGGCTATCTGCTTCGTTCACCGAGGGGAACGAACTCCTAATTTTAGCGCTGTAAATCCCCTTGAAGTGCATTCTAGAGCATTGCTTAACAATACATGTGAATTTTGCGTAAAATTAATTGCTACTATACACTTTATATTTATTTATGTATATATACACAAGTTATAGCTTTTAAATTAAGATTTATTTTCAGAACAGGCAAGAGTTTCAAGCACGAATTCAGTCGTTTTTCGAGTATTAACTGTAGCATTGCTTCTACTAGTGGGAGCCGTGGCCCCCTGGCGGTCATGAAACTTTTTCTGGGTGTCTGTAAAAAATTGACTATAAATAAAGATCCTAAATTAATTTTACTTCTAAATAAACAATAAACTGATGAACATTGTGTTACATTCATTAAATGATAAACTATTTTGAAAAAAAATTGTCATTGTTTTTACTACTGCACTGTTCATAATTAATAACCATGCTAAAGTTACAGATTAGGGGATTCAAACTTTTTTATTTACATGAAGGGAACTCTAGACTAAAAGAGCTACATTATACTTTGTTAAATCATAACTGAAATTTCAGCACTATTTCTTATCAGTATGTATAAAATCTATTCTCTTTCTACTTCATAGTTTCACAGCACTAATCACGTTATTCCACGATACATATAACGATATTTCTAAACAGAATAAAGATACTTGGGTTAAAATTTCAAAACAAAATAAAAAGGTAAATTACGACAGCTATATTTGTTATTATTACCATTTAAAAGCCATTTGTTACATATTGAGAATTAGGTTGTATCTTTCATATTATCATAACGTATGAAACAATCTTTGTCATTATGGTACAAACACAGTCAAAAAGTGTGTTTATAATATAATAAGCATGGCTGAAGGTAATAGTAATTTAAATTTATAAATACTGTTATTTAGTATTCACTACTTTTGCTCACCAGAGGTTCAGAGGTAAGTCTAAACACTTTTAAAACAAAAAAAACAAACAAACTGGGCTTCGATATCCGTTATGAACACCGTATTGATAGCTCATTGTGTAGCATTGCGCTTAACAACAAACTGATCATTGTTTTTAAGTGTTTAAGGTCTAAGAAGGAGATAATCATATGTGTTGTTTTTATTATAGGAGTATTGTAGTGTGGCTTTAAGAAACGTGTTTATCATTGTTATTCTGGTTACACAACCACTGCTATTTTTAACAATGTGCTGATGTTTTAAGAAAACAAGCTCCAAATATTAGCAACTATTTGTTCATGCTCACTTCCTTGATAATTTAATATAAACAATTTTTTTTTTTGAATTTCTCACGAAACTACTCGAGGGCAATCTGTGCTATCCGTCCCTAATATAGCAGTGTAAGACTAGAGGGAAGGCAGCTAGTCATCACCACCCACCGCCAACTCTTGGGCTACTCTTTTACCCACGAATAGTGGGATTGATCGTAACATTATAACGCCATCACGGCTGAAAGGGCGAGCGTGTTTGGCGCGACGGGAGGCGAACTCGCGACCCTCAGATTACGATAACACGCCTTAACGCGCTTGGCCATGCCAGGCCTATAAACAATGGAGTTAAATCATTTAAGGTTTGTTTGAAATTAAGTCAAAGTTACACAATGGGCTATCTGTACTCTGCCTACCATGAGTAACGAAACCTCTGGGGGGCAGGTATATCCTATACTATTTTATTTATTCACGATGCTAGGAAAATACATAAGCTCATAAAAATAAATAATCAAAGGTCTTCGAAAAAACCTCTCTCTTAATGGTCCACCTTTCGAAAGTTTGGCTTATAGAGTTTTTGTATTCTTGTTCCTTTAGGCCTGGCATGGCCGAGCGCGTAAGGCGTGCGACTCGTAATCCGAGGGTCGCGGGTTCGCCCCCACGTCGCGCTAAAGATGCTCGCCCTCCCAGTCGTAGGGGTGTATAATGTGACGGTCAATCCCACTATTCGTTGGTAAAAGAGTAGCCCAAGAGTTGGCTACTGTGGGTGGTGATGACTAGCTGCCTTCCCTCTAGTCTTACACTGCTAAATTCAAAACGGCTAGCACAGATAGCCCTCAAGTAGCTCTGTGCGAAATTCCAAAACAAACAAACAAATCTTGTGCCTTTAATATAATTCGTATTTCTTGAGTACAATAAATGAAAAAAATAAGATAAATTATTGAAACATCCTGCATTTAGTTTAGAGTTTTTATAGTACGTATCTACATGTAAGGTCAATTTGAAGGTATTTCACTAAAGCGCTGTGAAGCCAAGAACCAAATAACTTTGAATTTTAAACCTGTTCTATGGATAAAATTTTCATCAGTTAAGATAACACAGTTAGATCACAAAGTAATCGATTTTCGATAACTGGACTTTTCCTGCCGGTTCACATTCCGAAAAACCGGACAAATTTGTCAATATTGACCTAAAGAAAAGTGACAATACAACTTTTGGAGATTTCATAGGTTGAGAAATCCGACGGACAGGCTCCGAATACGGTTTAAAACACGAAGAAGCTGTTTTGGGGGTCGTAATTATTTTGTTTCTAATTAAGTTTAATGATTTTTCTGGTTTTTTTATTTTTGTTACACATATCTAAAAATGTTCTATTGTTGTTACATCTATCTAAAAGTGGTCTGTTGTTGTTACATGTATCTAAAAGTGGTCTGTTGTTGTTACATGTATCGAAAAGTGGTCTATTGTTGTTACATGTATCTAGAATTGGTATTGTTGTTACATGTATCTAAAAGTGGTCTGTTGTTATTACATGTATCTAAAAGTGGTCTATTGTTGTTACATGTATCTAAAAGTGGTCCATTGTTGTTACATGTATCTAAAAGTGGTATATTGTTGTTACATGTATCTAAAAGTGGTCTGTTGTTGTTACATGTATCTAAAGGTGGTCTGTTGTTGTTACATGTAGCTAAAAATGGTCTGTTGTTGTTACATGTATCTAAACGTGGTTTTTGTTGTTACATTTATCTAAAAGTGGTCTATTGTTGTTACATGTATCTAAAAGTGGTTTTTTGTTGTTACATTATCTAAAAGTGGTCTGTTGTTGTTACATGCTGCTAAAAGTGGTCTGTTGTTGTTACATGTATCTAAAGGTGGTCTGTTGTTGTTACATGTAGCTAAAAATGGTCTGTTGTTGTTACATGTATCTAAACGTGGTTTTTGTTGTTACATTTATCTAAAAGTGGTCTATTGTTGTTACATGTATCTAAAAGTGGTTTTTTGTTGTTACATTATCTAAAAGTGGTCTGTTGTTGTTACATGCTGCTAAAAATGGTCTGTTGTTGTTACATGCTGCTAAAAATGGTCTGTTGTTTTTACATGTATCTAAAAGTGGTCTATTTTTGTTACACGTATCTAAAAATGTTCTATTGTTGTTACATCTATCTAAAAGTGGTCTGTTGTTGTTACATGTATCTAAAAGTGGTCTGTTGTTGTTACATGTATCTAAAAGTGGTCTATTGTTGTTACATGTATCTAAAAATGGTCTGTTGTTGTTACATGTATCTAAAATTGGTCTATTGTTGTTACATGTATCTAAAATTGGTCTATTGTTGTTACATTATCTAAAAGTGGTCTATAGTTGTTACATGTATCTAAACGTGGTTTTTTGTTGTTACATTTATCTAAAAGTGGTCTATTGTTGTTACATGTATCTAAAGGTGGTCTGTTGTTGTTACATTATCTAAAAGTGGTCTGTTGTTGTTACATGTATCTGAAAGTGGTCTATTGTTGTTACATTTATCTAAAAATGGTCTATTGTTGTTACATCTATCTAAAAGTGGTTTTTGTTGTTACGTGTATCTAAAAGTGGTCTATTGTTGCTACATGTATCTAAACGTGGTCTAATGTTGTTACATGTATCTAAAAGTGGTCTATTGTTGTTACATGTATCTAAAAATGGTCTATTGTTGTTACATGTATCTAAAAGTGGTCTATTGTTGTTACATGTATCTAAAAATGGTCTGTTGTTGTTACATGTATCTAAAATTGGTCTATTGTTGTTACATGTATCTAAAATTGGTCTATTGTTGTTACATTATCTAAAAGTGGTCTATAGTTGTTACATGTATCTAAAATTGGTCTGTTGTTGTTACATGTATCTAAAAGTGGTCTGTTGTTGTTACATGTATCTAAAAGTTGTCTATTGTTGTTACATGTATCTAAACGTGGTTTGTTGTTGTTGCATGTATCTAAAAGTGGTCTATTGTTGTTACATGTATCTAAAATTGGTCTATTGTTGTTACATCTATCTAAAAGTGATCTATTGTTGTTACATGTATCTAAAAGTGGTTTATTGTTGTTACATGTATCTAAACGTGGTTTTTTGTTGTTACGTCTATCTAAAAGTGGTCTCTTGTTGTTACATGTATCTAAAAGTGGTCTATTGTTGTTACATGTATCTAAACGTGGTTTGTTGTTGTTACATGTATCTAAAAGTGGTCTATTGTTGTTACATGTA
Organism: Carcinoscorpius rotundicauda; assembly: GCA_011833715.1. NCBI lineage: Eukaryota > Metazoa > Arthropoda > Merostomata > Xiphosura > Limulidae > Carcinoscorpius > Carcinoscorpius rotundicauda. Next base: position 13,243,393 of record CM022404.1, read on the forward strand.
TCTAAAAGTGGTTTTTTGTTGTTACATTATCTAAAAGTGGTCTATTGTTGTTACATGTATCTAAAAGTGGTCTATTGTTGTTACATCTATCTAAAAGTGGTCTATTGTTGTTACATGTATCTAAAAGTGGTCTATTGTTGTTACATGTATCTAAAAGTGGTCTATTGTTGTTACATGTATCTAAAAGTGGTATATTGTTGTTACATGTATCTAAAAGTAGTCTGTTGTTGTTACATGTAGCTAAAAATGGTCTGTTGTTGTTACATGTATCTAAAAGTAGTCTGTTGTTGTTACATGTAGCTAAAAATGGTCTGTTGTTGTTACATGTATCTAAACGTGGTCTATTGTTGTTACATGTATCTAAACGTGGTCTATTGTTGTTACATGTATCTAAAAGTGGTCTGTTGTTGTTACATGTATCTAAAAGTGGTCTATTGTTGTTACATGTATCTAAAAGTGGTCTGTTGTTGTTACATGTATCTAAAAGTGGTCTATTGTTGTTACATGTATCTAAAAGTGGTCTAGAACGTCATTGAATATGATTGGTTTTGGAGTTGCTATCTACCATGATCTGGGTTTGATTTACAATTTTGGTATTAACCTATAGTATGAACTAATGCTTGTAATTTAAAAAAATGTCCTTCAAGCGTTTCTTACAAGAGCATTAGACTGGTCACTGAGAAATCACTTATTGAAGGTTTTTCAAAAGCTTGTCAAACTGTGAAACAAGTATTATCTATCTATATACATACACATATATGTATCTCACTCATTTTGTAGACACTCAAACCTTAATAAGATTAAAGTAAGATACTTAGCACATGGTCGTACCTTTTGACCCGTGACAAAGACTGCTGGTTACTCTGGTTATATTTTATTTAAAATCCAATGTGCAGTGAGAAAATTGTTACTTTTAGTGATGAAGATACAGGTATCAATGAAGAGTAGTTATTAATTAATACTTATCATCAAAACGTTGCTACTGTTATTAGACTGTAACCAACGTTTTATTGGTCTTTTTGTATGTGCAAACAGATGTCCATAATTTTGAAATTGGTCGTTTCTTTGTATTTCTTCCAGTTTTTAACAAGTAGTTATAAACTGTGAGCTTATCGTAGTGTCATAAGTTACTGGCAGGATAATAACTAATTATAAACTTTAATTTAATGCCATGTCGTAGTATCTGGAACTACTGGCAGGATAATAAATAATTATAAACTGTGACTTAATGGCATGTTGTAGTATCTTGAGTTACAAAAATGATAATAAATAATTATAAAAAGTAATATAATGGCATGTCATAGTACTTTTAGTTACTTGCAGGATAAAAAATAATTATAACTTATGATTTAATGGTATATCATATTATCTTGAGCTGTAGATGCAACCAAAAAACAAAACAAAATAAGCCCTATCGGCATTTTGAGATAATTTATACGCGTTTATTGTTCTTTAGCGATTTATTTATTATGCATTCTTATCAATAAATGTCAGTTCGGTTTTTTTTTGTTTTGGTATCTCCCGAAACCTCATGTCAGGCTGACGAATTACTCTGCAAATTAAATGTTGGTTTTCTGATTCTCGTTTATCGCTAATTGAATTTATTCTGCATCAGTTTTCAGTTTGATTTTTAGGAATTTATCAGGCTTTGGAATATATTCAGATTTTCTTACTGTTGTTACGTGTCAGTGTTTATCTTCCAGACAAGAGTTGCTACTTTTTAAATAGGTTAACAACAGTACTGGTACTTACCATCACTCTTATATATCGTCTTTACACAAGTGTGATTTTTTCAGTTGTCGAATTTCTTGGAAAATTTCATTTTCTCAGTCCTTACAACACTTAACTTGAATAGTCTTACCACGGCCCGCCATGGCCAAGGGCGTAAGGCGTGCAACTCCTAATCTGAGGGTCGCGGTTTCGAGCCCGCGTCGCGCCAAACATGCTCGCCCTCCCAGCCGTGGGGGCGTTATAATGTGACGGTCAATCCCACTATTCGTTGGTAAGAGAGTAGCCCAAGAGTTGGCGGCGATGACTAGCTGCCTTCTCTCTAGTTTTACACAACTAAATTAGGGACGACTAGCACAGATAGTCCTCGAGTATCTTTGGGCGAAATTCCAAAACAAACAATATTCTCACTAAAATGACAACGAATCTCCTGCTTATTTCTTATTGGCTGACGTATTCGTTCAATACATAACGCAATCATTGATCAAATTGCGACGTTTACCAATTTATTTATGCGATTGGTTTTTGAGTTGTTATTTAATGCGGTCTTTCTTGGATTTACAATTTAATTATTAACCAATTATAAAAAAACAACTGTTTGTGATAAAAAATTTGTCAAGCCTTTACTACCGCTCTGGGAAAATTTATTTTGCATTAGTTTGAATAACGCTTTGGAGTTTAGATCACAAAATAATCTATGCTTTTATTATGGAAATATTGTAGTGTAGCTTTAAGAAATATATGTTCATCATTGTTATTTTTGTCATGAAAAAGAATCACACAACCTTTATTTTTAACAATGTGCTAATGTTTCAAGAAAACAAGTTAAAAATTAAAGCGACTAGTTATTCATATTCAAATCTTTGGTAATCTAATCTAAACATTTGAGTTAAAACCTTTAAAGTTTGTTTGAAATTAAGCCTACTTTAATAAAGCTACATTAACTTGGTGCGTCATAAAAGTATATTCAAGTTGGTGATAATTGGTCCAACGGTTCACTACTTATAATGTAGACACGCAAAGAGACTTTTGTCAAATAATGTTTGTATATTAGGGGGAAAAAGGCATTAAATATAGTTTTATTATTGGTTGTTTAGAATTAAGCACAAAGCTGCGCAATATATGCTCTGCCCACCACGGTCGTTGAAACAAGGTTTTTATCAGTGTGAATCCACAGACATGCCACTGGAGGGCATGTTTTATTAATGAGTGACAAATATAGGGGTAAGATATATTTTATTATTGAAAGTTCAACAAAATTACTGGAAATCGTACGTTTGTAACTTCTTCTGAAATTAAACAGATTATTTGTTTGTTTGTAACTAAGCTTAAAGCAACACAATGGGCTATTTGTGCTCTGCCCGCTACGGGTATTTAAATCCGTAGGGGCTCAAAATGATTGAGATTTCTGAATTAGTAACGTGATTTATAAGTTTAAATGACTGTCAGTCCTGAGTTGAAATCAGATTTTTAAACTCGATCCAACTGATATAATAAACAGCTATGAAGGCATGACTAGATTGATTCTAGTCATGCGGACGCAGCTTATAACCATTGAAAAAAACCAAACTATCACGTGGCATTATATTGTGCCAACCCTATCAGTTTCCTATGTGGGGGAAAACCCTTACTAAACTATGTAACGTTTCCACGGCAACTCACCCTTCTGTTCATTGATTTGTTGTCAAATATTTTTCATAAATTTTGTCAAGCTAGATGGCTAATGTGTGTAATCAGTCACCATTTCTGTTTTTTTACAGTGAGGTTCGTTATAACAAAGCAGCTTTCTCCACTGAATCAGGACTTCTTTTGCTCAAAACAAACCTTGGTAACTCAACGCCGATACGACAGTGACGTCACTTAATAAATGCTAATTAGCCCGAATTTTAACTATAGGGGTGGTCAAAGAACTTTAATAAGGTTGAAATATTCCAGTCATAAATCATATAATTCCTAACAAAAGGAGTTTTACATCACTGATTCAAGACAAATAATAATTTTAATAGCTTTTCAAAAGAATTATACAGTTTTCAAGAAGAAGTGGCTAGAACCTTCTAAGGTATTCATACTGGTGTAACCAAACTTCGCGACCTCACATTGTATTTCCTATTTATGATTTGTTTGTTGTTAAACGCAATGTTATACAATGGGCTATCAGTACTATGCCAACTGTATAAAATAATAAAAATAAAAATATTATTATTAATTGTCGCTTTATTGGATTTTAAGTTTTATGTAAGACAACTAGTGGGCCATCTGCTCTAGTGGTTCCTAATTTATAATTGATAGACTAAAGCCGAGTTTCTCAATGTTAGATCCCCAGCTGGTCCATTGGTAAGTCTACGAATTTATAACGCTAAAATCAGGTGTTCGATTCTTCTCGGTGGACTCAGTAGAGAGCCTGATGTGACTTTTCTATAAAAAAACCACACACACTGAGTGTTAGTTTGCCGTGAGGGGACCAAGTTGTGAGGCATATTCGTACTTGGTATGAGTACTTTTATCTAATTTTATTTCATTGGTTAAACTCGTCAGAGCATTATTTTCAAAAAATAAAGACATTCGAATAACCATAAGCATTGTCGACCTCAAACAGAGTTTCTATGCTTAGATATCTTACTAATTACGATGAATAATACATGTACCAACAATAATTCTAAATAAGTGTTTGAAGAAGTACATGTATTTTCGTGGTTTTTAAATATTTTAAGCTGTGCCGTTGAGAGAAAGCTACGAGTCAACACTATCCCCCGTCAACTCTTGGTTAACTCCAGTCGAATAGCTGGATTCACCGTTACATTATAACGGCCCATGACTATATTATTGTGCCGTTGAGAGTAAGCTACCAGTCAACACTACCCCCCTCAACTCTTGGTTAACTCTAATCGAATAGCGGGATTGACCATCACATTATAACAACCACGACTAAAAGAGTGTGCATATTCGGTGACAGGTTTGTGGATAGAGCGTTCTTACACTAAGTCTAACTTATAGAGTAAAATGTTTCTCCAAATGATAGATTTCAAAGAAAACTGTTGAAAAATAAAATAAATAAAGTAATTTATTCAGAGCTTTCGTTAATTATAGTGATGAAATTTAAAAATTAGAACAGTTGTCACAAAAGGCCCAAAACATGCCAGTACTTTTCATAATATTTCAGTGAAATAAAATATCAGAAGAAAAATTAAAAACTTGTTATTAAAACATTTTTCAATCTGTAAAAGGATTCCCGGGAAAGTATTAAAAAACAAATGAAATCTAAACGTGTCAGTTTTTCACAGATTTCGAACATAAAATAATTGTTTGTTTGCTATCAAGCAGAAAGCGACACAAAAAGCCAGTTGTGACTTTTCTCATCATGGATATCGTTTGTTTGTTTTGAATTTCGCCCATATCTATTCGAGTGGTCTGGCATGGCCGAGCGCGTTAAGGCGTGCGCTCGTAATCCGAAGGTCGCGGGTTCGCACCCGCGTCGCGTTAAACATGCTCGCCCTCCCAGCCGTGGGGGTGTATAATGTGACGGTCAATCCCACTTTTCGTTGGTAAAAGAGTAGCCCAAGAGTTGGCGGTGGGTGGTGATGACTAGCTGCCTTCCCTCTAGTTTTACACTGCTAAATTAGGGACGGCTAGCACAGATAGCCCTCGAGTAGCTTTGTGCGAAATTCCAAAACAAACAAACAAATCTATTCGAAGGCTATCTGCGCTAGCCGTCCCTAACTTTACAGTGTGAGACTAGAGGGAAGGCAGCTAGTTATCACCACCCACCGCCAACTCTTGGGATTCCTTTTACCAACGAATAATGGGATTGACCGTCACATTATAATGCCCCCACTGTTGAAAGTGCAAAGATGTTCGGTGCGATCGGGATTCGAAACCGCGCCCCTCGGATTACGAGTCGAACGCCTTAACTCACCTGGCCATGCCGGGCCTTATGGATATCGAAACCTCATTTTGAGCATTATAAGCCTTCAAATTTGCCGCTGGGCATATATTTACGCGCACGTGTGTGCGAGCCAAACTAGCAAACACGTGTTTTCTGACGAAAATACATCTGTTATTCCACGATGTTTTGGTTTCATAGTTCCGCTGTGGCAATGCACAAACCAGTAATTTGGGGATACAGTAAAAATATATCTTTTTCAAACTTGAACTCTTAAGCTCAATGACTATTTTAAATGAATATAAGAAAAATAAAGAGGGAAGACACGTGATCAGTGACTACTCTTAGACGTTAGATTTTTTTCGTTTTAAAGACTGCTTACAAATCTGAAAGAGTACAAGCCAACCATTTGTAAATTCTTTACTAAAACCGACTTCAGTGAACACACTGAGTTTACGTCTCAAAACACATAGAAACTCAAAAATTGACGATTGTTTTTAGGCTGCAAGATAAAGAGTTGTTAAAACGACACAGTGAAATTTGGTGATACTTTTGCACTATTCATTCCAATCAGATTTTATTTTCAAAATGGGATACATTTTTTTACTATTTAGTAAAACATTAGTGATACGCATACAATAAAATAAAAACTTAGAAAATTAATGTTGACGTTCTTTCTACGTTACGTAAAAAAATAAAAATATCATGATATTCTCAAATTTGTTTCAATTTAAATATTTTAAACGATTTACAAGATATCTTATAAGAGAGAAGTAGTAATCTGAGCATTTTTTTAAAAAAATAGTGTTTATCCATGATAAATTTAACTGTAAATTAAAAACGACCTATTGTAGATGCTAAACAAAGTCCAGGTTAATCCACCCTTACAGAGCCTAACGTAGTTAACAAGGAACTTTCAAGCATTGTAAGGCCCGACGTGTGTGTGTGTGTGTGAGGGGGTTGTTAGAGAAGATAATGACTACTGTGGATGCCTCTGGTACACAGAGTGGTTGGAAGCTATAAAGAGCAAATATATTTCTTATTCAGTTGATTTTATATAGACTTTTAAAATCCAAACCTAAACAGTGTATTATTCCGTATTGACACTTAATAACATATCATAATTATTTTCATTTATAAATACCTACAAGTTCTTGTGTGTCTTTTATCATAAAACTAATTTTTTTCGTAATAACTTGCAACAATCAAGGTATGGAAGCAGACATGTCTTCAAGCAGTTATGGACATTCTTACGACTGAAAAAAGGAAACTTTTGGAGGATAAGCGAATGAACTTAAGCCTACCAACTCTGTACATGTCATTGGTGATGAAAGCCAAAATTGGTACAGAGATCTCAATCGGTACCTATTTTGTGAGCTTATTCTATATTTACAAAGTGTATTAGTTTTCTTCGCAATGTATGTATTACGGTGGTCAATCTACGAGTTTAAAATAAACAATATTCTGATGTATTCTTCAAAATATAAGCTCTACCATCGGCAGTGCATCATATTTTGTTCATCGTTGTTATCATTTGTTAGTGAAATATGTAGTCAATGTCCTTGTTAACATTACAAATAATGTATCATGACGCTTTGATCTTAAGTCAGGCACACACACAAAATACCATTCATAAATGAAATGTTTTCAGTTAGTCGTATTTAACTTGCATTTCTTTTTGATTGATTAAAGGGAGACATGATTAGGTGAAAAAAAATCTGTATATTTAGATGCACATTACAAACAATTAATCTAGAAATAACCCTGAAAGAATCACTATAGATGTAACGCTTCTGTATGTAAACCACGATACCTAATGTCGTTCTATTTTTTACTTGGGTTGTCTGTACTTGCTTATTCCGAGTGGTGATGATTCGTATGCAATTTTCACAATCACTGCGTGAAGTTCGATCTGCCTAGCTCGCACTACGGAGATGGTCGGTAATTTGTCTTCTCCCTTGTGAAGAAGATACGCTGTTCTGCTTCCCGCAGAATTAAATAACTCTGTGCTTGTTGAGCACTGAAGCGATGGCGCCGGTAAGTCGCCTTTTGCTTCGTATGATTTCGCTTTAACTCGAACGAGACTGATGTACCTCCGGTTCTGTAGGCGCCAGTTCATGGTGCATTCACTTGGCAGCCTGCCAATAGGCACACTTAGGTGACCTCTGCCTGGTTTCAGCATCAACTGTGAAACTACTTCGACAACAAGGCTGGAGGAGCCGTCTTCTTCTTCTTCTTATGATGATGATGATGCATTGAAGCTTAATGGTGATCACGAAGAGCATGGTTTTACTTTTTATTTGTATTACTACAAAACAAAAGTGATTTGGATATCTCTTTTTACTTAGCGACGTGCGGTTTAGTGGCAATTACTTATTTGGATGTAAACTGTTAAACAGGTTACCATGGTAATTTTTGTAGTAGCAATATCCAATAGTGATCAGCCTTTCAACACTGCGCACGTCACTGTGTCAGTAGAGAGGCATTCCTTACTTTAGGTAAAGTTCAAAAGTGTATTGCAACATTACCTCACCAACTCATTGATACCAAGAAAATAAACAAGGTTTGTGGTTTTCGCCTAAAACCTTTCTGAACAAGTAGATTAGTTCCGATGCTCAAAAAAATTCCGAGGAATTGTATTCTATTTGAGTTTTGATTTTTTTTTCTGTTATAAATCGATAGCAGTTATGGTGACAACGGCGCCTTTGTTGTTTGTTTTACTGCATTACTCAGACAATTTTGGAAAAGATCTGATGTAAGTAAGAGAGCTCTATCTATCTCTGTAGTTTAATAAATCGACAAACAGAACAGACAGAACAGAATGCCAAAAAGCCTTCCACGCATACGTTATAGTGGGTTAATTGGTCTGCAGAGAATTTTTATTGCTGTTTGTAATTAAGCACAAAAGCTAAACAATGGGCTCTCTATGTTTTGCCCACCACGGGTATCAAGACCCAGATTCCAGCGTTGTAAGTCCGCAGACATTCCGCTGTACCACTGAAGCCGTCTGTAAAGAAAGACAATATAAGTTTCATTTATTATAATATTTATAAATCTAGTTTCTGTTGTTGTTTTTTTACTCATTTGCACTTCCGATGTAATGCAACACTTTGGTTTCATCGTCCATTCTGCTACAGAGAACTTAACTATTTATATAAATTCGAGGACAATTTGCCAAATGACGTGTTGTTTTAGAGTTTATTGTTTCAAAAAGCCTTCAGGTTTAGAAATCAGTGTCTTCATCATATTCTCGTAATAATAATATCATTTCTTTCATATTTTCCTTTGTTAGTTAGGCTTCTGTTTAAGCTCAAAACAATCATTGTAAACCATTCTTCTGTTAAACTGTGAGACAACAACGAGATATGAATTATGTTTCACACGAAAACACATTATATCAAACCTCTCGTTGAATTTGACTAAAAATGAGACCGTCAAATAGTCTCATCACATTTCGAACAACGTTTTGCTTTGAAACACGTTAATTAGATGCATTTTAATATGAGACACCAAATACAACCCTTCGAATTATCTCAGGTGGCCCGGTATGGCCAGGCGGTTAAGTCACTCGACTCGTAATGTAAGAGTTGCGAATCAAACCAAATATGTTCACCCTTTCAGCTGTGGGGGCGTTATAATGTATGTCAATCCTACCTACCATTGGTTGGGAGTAGTAAAAGAGTAGCTCAAGAGTTGGCGGTGGGTGGTAATGACTAGCTACCTCCCCTCTATTATTACACTGCTAAATTAGAGACAGCTAGTACAGATAGCCATTGTGTAGCTTTGTGCGAACTTCAAAAACAAACAAACATTGTTTGTGAATTTTTGTTTTTTGTTAGATGAAAAGAAGAAATACGTGTTTGATTTCTAGAAAAAAGTTACACGTGAATTTTATCAAAAGTAAATTACTTCATCAAGAATTGATATGTACCCTGAGTCACGAGTGTTTTTGTGTGTATGAAAAAGTTAGTTTTAGTAAAAGCATAGTAATAGTATAATAATATAGTATAATAGTGATAACATAAGTTGTTTTTTACGAGTTTTACAACATCAGAACAACTTTAACTTCAACAGCTTTCTGCTGAACGTCGTTTTTGTTTTTTGCAACAAATATAAACATCAGGGTTTGAAAAAGCTTTAATTATTTCTCATCCGATGTACGCGAATTATCAAACAAGAACACTGATCACAATTTCATTCTTGGTTTTAATAATTTTTATTAGCACACTTATTTAACTTCACAGACTTTTATAAATAAAGTGTATTTTCGTGTGTATTATTACGGCTGTCCTTTACTGACTACAGTATTTAAATAATATTTTAATAACTCATGTTATTGATCTATTATTGTAAAGGCTTGAACAAATAAGATGTTGAAAGAAACATTAGTGTTTTGGACTTTGTCCTTACCACGCGATCAAAAACATGAATTACGTCGAAAAAGTATGTGATCTGACTTACCACTTGGCGCCCTCTTGCTGGAGTTCACAGATTTAGTGCTAAAAGAGAAAAAAAATACATTATTCGCTTTTTAAAGACCCATTTATATGAAATAGGTGTTCCCTGTGGTGAGAAAATGACAGCTTAAACATCATACATGAAACTTAAGAGTACGAGAAATACGTTCCTATTTTTCGATTTACTCTCTTCGAAGTTTATTGCCGGGGGTAAAACGCCTCCTTAATTTACTTAACTTATTAACAAGTGTAAAATTGAGAGTAGACACCATGTTTCATTTCTGCTGAAATTCACAATTTGATGTCATGAACAAGAAAAACGCTATAAGGTTTATATTTGTCTCTAGTGCCAGTGTATTAAGAGTTAAAACTAAGATAACCCTAAGTACTCGATGATTTTGGTTGAGAAGGGTAAATCAAGAGTAGTTACACTTATAAAGTTATTAAACTTTCTAGTTCATTTACAAATTCTTAATTTCTCGCTTTGACAACATTCGTTTCTCAAAATATGACAGTAACTTTTAAAACACTTGCATTGATTTAGTTCGAGGTGTAAAAGGAAAATATTAAACGCTGTGGATGTTTCAAATTAAAACGTTGGTGTTTTGACTTGAGATACAAAACATATTTCATTGTAAACATTTTGAATCTCTCCATTTAAAAGATAAACATGTTTTTAAAGTTACAACAAAACTATATTTTACTTTGTATCTAAACCGAAGACATTTTAGTTCAGAGCAATTGTATGGATTGATGCACCAGTTGCTTACCCTTAGCTATTGTGTTTTTTGTTTTTTTTAATGTTTAGATATTAGCTTTTAGGGCAACCATTATTTCTGTTGGATGTTTAGATGATTATATCAGTTACTTTCTCTTGTTTTACCTACAATAACAAAATTTCTTCAGTCATTTGTTTTAAAATATTTTATAATATAATGATTAAGAGCAACTGAATTGAGAGACCTAATGTGAAAAAGGGAATAATTCTTCAGTTACAATAATCACCAAACGTCATCCAAGTAGTAATGAGTGGTGGAACGTACTTGATGTTTATAGTAACTTTTTACAGCTGAATTCCTTGATAATTCTTGTAACAAATATTATAAAAATAAACAACTTTTGGAACAACATTACAACTATACTTGATAAGTTTCATTTGTGACTTGTAAACTAATGTTGTGTTTAATTTTCCGAAGGTGGCCTAACAAACCAATGGATTAAAAATTATTACACTTGTAGATTAAAGCTTATGTTTTCTCACTATTGTGAGAGCATTGTTGGCTAATTTTGAGTTGCAGGAATGGTTTGAATAGAAATGTGTGTGAATATTTTTTTCTTTTTTAGTAGGTTGTGGAATTTCCAATTAATTGTATCTAGAGTCTATTTTATTGACTTGTTTTCAATTTCGCGCAAAGCTACACGAGGGTTATCTACGCTAGCTGTCCCTAATTTAGCAGTGTAAGACTAGAGGGAAGGTAGCTAGTTATCGCTACCCACTACCAACTCTTGGGCTACTCTTTTACTAACGAATAGTTGGATTGACCGTTGCATTATATCGCCCTCACGGCTGAAAGGGCGACCATGTTTGGTGTAAAGGGGATTCAAACCCGCGACCCTCGGATTACGAGTCGAGTGCCTAAACCTCCTGGCAATGCTGGGCCTCGAAATCAGGATGTCATGCTGTGTTGTAGCCTACAGAGTGTATTGTTCCTCTCGTGATTAATAGCATGTGCACGTTTTGCTGACGTCACAACAGTTAAACTACAACGTTAAAATTCCCTTGTGTTTATTGTCTACTGACTCACTGACAAATAACACACTTCTGTATAATGGTGTAAATAGTTAAAACATACAATCCATTTTGGCGGCCTTTGGTCCCCTATCGGGTAAATAATATCAATTGATATTAAACTATATGTTTTTCTTTTAAAATACTTACCCTTAAAATATTAGAATATTTTAAATCATTTAAGGCATTCTTTTCTTCAATGTTTTGCACGTTAAGTCATCTCGTGACTAGTAATAATTAAGAATTTCTAATGATTCAGCCAACAAGTTAACGTTCCATTACAAAATCTGCTATTTCTGAGGCTAACACCTGTTCTATAGCTATAGGAGAATGTCCGATCTTAACCAAGTTTTAAAGACTATTTTTAGTCCAGAATCAAAAAGCGTTACGAGTGTGGCAAATAAACATTTAACACTCGTGCGTGTACGTCATTTCCATTTAACATTTAATTTGAGCTAATTCCAAACAACCAATACTATGTGTAAGATTGTGATTATAGCAACTAAGTTTCGTAATAAAATATGCTTCTTTTAATAGAAAGACACATCACAGTCCATCTGTCTTCTGTTCATCGCAAGGAACTAAATCCCGGATTTTGGCGCTGAAGGTGTGTGAAATAACCACTGACCCATTGTAGGGACATGAATGTTAATCTCGTACGTTTTAATCTATTAAGTGATCAAGTAGTGACTAAATATTTCATATTATTGTTACCATATATAAATTACAACTTAGCTTTGTCCCCCAGCAGTTCAACATTAAAACTCAGCACAGGTAACCCATTTGTAGCTCTGTGTTTTACAACAAACAAATAAATTAATCAGATAAGAGGAAGAAGACCCTGGATCAAATCCTGACTCCTCTCACCTGAAGACAACAGCAAGTTAGCAACCGGAATCTAGGATATAGTATCTAACGCTGCTGTTGATGGTAACAATGAAAAGTTAGTATTAAATTTATGAGTATAATCAAGTGATCGTGTGGAAAACTAACCATTGTAACCGGGCCATAACATACGAAAGTCACTTTTACGCATACGTCTTTCATCTTAGAGGCCCAGCATGGCCAGGTGGGTTAAGGCGTGTGACTCGTAATTCGAGGGTCGCAGGTTTGCATCCCCATCGCACCAAACATGCTCGCCTTTTCAGCCGTGGTAGCGTCATAATGTTACTGTCAATCCCATTATTCGTTGGTAAAAGAATAGCCGAAGAGTTGGCGGTGGGTGGTGATGACTAGCTGCCTTCCCTCTAGTTTTACACTGCTAAATTTGGGACGGCTAGCGCAGATAGCCCTCGTGTAGCTTTGCGCGATATTCAAAACAAACAGCCCATTTTGCAGCTTTGTGCTTAACTTCAAACAAGCAATGAACTCAGAGGAGTGTGCCCTCAAATCACTTTTACTCCACTCCCTCACCAATGATACTAACAAGATTGTGGTTAAGTAATCCGTGTATCAGATTACAAATCTGTGAGACATTGCTCGTGTTTCTTAAAGCTCCCCCCACAAAAATTCATTATCCACACTTTGGATCCCTGGGTGCATTATAAAGGTAACGATCAGCTCCTAATACTCCAATCAGAATTTATAATGTATCAGCTGGCAGCAGCTTCTTTTGCAGCCTATGTTTAAAATTAGGGAAGGGTAGTCGTCCAATAGCCTGTTACGGACATCCGAAAACGTACAAACCTGTAATATTTCATCAGATGTACTGACATAATGTAGAAACTTGCAAGAAATTGCAGACTCTTAGCTTGGTAATGGGGCCTCTGTCTATGAAAACAATTACGCACTCTTGAGCTTGACCTTTTAATCTGCTCAGATTAAAATCTGATTTCAAGCCATTTATTCCCTTCAATGGTTCTTTTCGACATCGAGCTTTTATAAAACTTTTATAAAACTATCTAATCGACTATAAGACGAATAAGTCGGAACTTTTTTGCTGTAGATGTTTAAAAAAGAAAGATATTTAAACCAGGGCAGTACCTTACGTGACACGGGGACTAATGTTTCAAGTAGAGAGATTTTTTACCAGAGCAATACCTTACGTGACAAGTGGCTAATGTTTCAAGGGGAGGGATTTTTAACTAGAGCAATACACACGTGGGCTAAATGGTTAAGTGGAAAGACACCAAATTCCAGATATAAGTGTTTATAATTTTGTTTGAAGTTGAACACAAAGGTTCACAGTGGGCTATCTGTGCTCTGCTCACCATGGGTATCGAAACCCGGTTTCTAGCATTGTTATACTTTTCAACCGATGATCAGTGCGCATCGTCCACTACATACACGGCTATTCGGATGTTTCGATACACAGCCCAGCGCGCTAACTACTAGGCCATGTTCAACCCATTCAAGTATATAGGAAAACTTACAGATTACGTTTGAAGAAAATGTAGAAACCTTCTGATAGCATCCACTTATTCTAAACTGTAAGCAGACAATGTAATATTTACAAATAACTGTAAGTTTTTAAACGATGAAGTGACAGTTCTCATAAAGTAGACGAGAAAACAACAGCTTGCTTCCTTGTTACTTACATACGGACTTGAAGAGAAAACCTTTTAGTCAGAAACTATTTGATCTTCAGCCGTTTCAGTTCTGTGTTTATCTTTCGTTAGATCCGAACTAAGCTTGCTAGTTCGATCGCTCGTCTTTCTTACAACAAACTGCTTCGTTTTCGACACTTGTTCTACAATGTTCGACTGTCTCAGGATTTGAGTTACTTCAGAGGAATCGCCATTTTGTTGTATCAAGATGTTTGTCGGTAAGTATGAACAGTAAATAATAACGTCTTCGACACTTCCGCTGAAATCTTGTCTTTAGGACTAAAACAATATTTTTATCTTTTTCTTCCTAGACTTTAAGTAAGAAAGTTTAGTTTACCGCTGTTTTGTTGCTTAAAGAATAACTTCTTTGATATAACCGGCAAATATTTAACATAAAGAACGTTTGTGGACTGTGGAAAACAGAAATTAAAGTTCAATATACATGTTACGACTATAGTTTTCAATGTATTCCTATATTTCCTCGCCAATACGTTTAGAAACATAACATTGAAAAACTATTCCATAAATTACTGCTCATTAGTTGCGTTCGGTAACATTTAGGGAGTTGAAACACTGATAGTAAAAAACATGCGAGGCTAAAAAGAGGTTGGTAAAGCATACTGAGACAAGAGAGAATTCTCAACAGCCGCGGCACGGGAAGTTATTTTAGGTTTGGTTTGTTTTGAATTTCGCGCAAAGCTACACGAGGGATAATTTTGCAGTGTACGTCTAGAGGAAAGAGAGCTAGTCATCACCACTCACCGTCAACTCTTGGGCTACTCTTTTACTAACGAATAGAGAGGATTGATCATAACATTATAATGCCTCCACGGCTGAAAGGGCGAGCATGTTTGGTGTGACGGGGATTGGAACCCACGGCTCTCAGACTACGAGTCAAGTGCCTTAACCACCTGGCCATGCTGGGCCAGTTCTTTTAGGCAAGAATAGAGTAAATTAACCAAGGAGAACTTTCTTTCCTCTTTATTGCTTGTATTTTTTGTAAGCCAACAATACCAAACGTGGGGCGTTTGTACATCCGATTCGATTTTATTACTCATCAGAACCTCTGCCAGCTTACCTCGAAATTAAAATTATTTTAAGCAATACTAAAGTAAACTAGTCTGAGACCTTGAGTGTGGTTAAATACATCAATAGAAAGGGTGAGACATTCTGAGTCTAAAACTGTTATTAGCTTTAAGCTAAAAGGTTATACTTTAAAAACACATACAAAAACAAAATCAAACTCAAAACCGTTCTGTAACCCATTCAGCCGTGCCTGAAAATTAAACATTCACAATCTCGACCAGTGTGACCTGTCTTCTTTCTCTACTTGTGAAGAAGACGGGTTCACAGTTGAATGCGCCATCATTAATTCACCTTTTGTATATAATTTATCAAATAGTTATGACAATATTAGGTTTTATTCCTCACACAATTTCGCATAAAGCTACATAAGGACTACCTGTGCATAACCCTCCCTGGTTTCAAACTGGGATATTAACAGGAAGGCAGGCAGCCAATAACACCCACAACCAACATTTTGATTTCGTTTGTTTCATCGAAAAGTGGGATATAATCGTCGGAGCACGTTTTTTATAAGAGCGGTTTTAGAACCACAAATCCTTGTATTCACAGTCCGGGTATAAACGTAATTTTGAATCGCGTTCTTCCCATAATATGATACTTATATTATGTCACGAACTGGTCACATTTTGACAAATAAAACTCATCGTGAACAAAGACAAAAACAAAAACGTAGGAATTAATATATAAAACCATATAAAATATCCATGAAAGTAGCCAAATATTTCATACTGTAAGACTTCCATCTACAATTAATATGGAATTACTTTCATTCATATGAATTCAGTTTTGAATAAAATCATCCAAAAATGAATAATGTTATGAAGTCTTACAGTGGCTAGTTTCCATAAGCTTTTCACATTGACTCAGTTGCTGCTTATGTATGGTTTTCATATTCATCCATATCTTGTTTTACATTACAATCTCCACCCCCTCCAGACCCGACATGACCAAGTGGTTAAGGCTCGTAATCGACTCGTAATCTGAGGTTCGCGGGTTCGAATCCCCGGCAAACCAAATATGCTCGCCCTTTCAGCCGTGGGGGCGTTATAATGTGACGGTCAATCCCATTATTTGTTGGTAAAGAGTAGCCCAAGAGTTGGTGGTAAGTGGTTATGACTAGCTACCTTCCTTCTAGTCTTACACTGCTAAATTAGGGACGGTTGGCGCATATAATCTTCGTGCAGCTGTGCGCAAAGTTCTTAACAAACACACCATTCTTACACGATCCTTACTTTTTGGAAAATTGTAGACTTACTTTTATTTTCCTTCTTTTTTCTTAATGAATGGTAGTGGCATACTTATGCCCAAATGTCAGCTATTACGACATATTTGGGATATTACGACTTAGTTTGCGTAAACGAATTCTTATTAATTATAAATTGTATTATAGATAAAGGTTATTTGTTTTAGTATAAAATTTCACTATGAGCTATTTACATTGTATCTTAGAAAAAAAGAATCCCAAAATCTAACTCCAAAATTCATAAGGCTTATCGATAAAACTATCAAGCAACCACCAAGCACACTTTTTTATGGTTTAAATGAAATCTTCATGAAAATATCAAATCAACTTCAGTTGATAATTTTAAGGCTTTCTTTAGATATAAGACTAACTGTCCACAAAACCAATATTTTATTCTTCTGTGTGTGTTTTGTTTTTCTTATAGCAAAGCCACATAGAGCTATCTACTGTGTCCACCGACAAGAATAGAACCCCTGATTTTAGCGTTGTAAATCCAAATACTTACTGCTGTCACACCGGGAAGACAGTTTAACCCAAATTTACGATACTTAGAAAATGTATAAGTTAAATGAATAATATCCATGTTTTTGTATAATTTTGCTATGAAGATGCTATTTTTTTTATTAATTCGTTGTCATAAACATAATTATAATTGAAATATAGTAACATGGTTTTTCTCTTGCTCAGCACAAAGCTAAACAATGGGCGATCTGTGTAGTACCAAATTCGGACACCAAAACTTGATTTTTAGCCTTGTTTGTTTTTGGAAGTTCGCACAAAGCTACTCGAGGGCTATCTGTGCTAGCCGTCCCTAATTTTGCAGTGTAAGACTAGAGGGAAGGCAGCTAGTCATCACCACCCACCGCCAACTCTTGGGCTACTCTTTTAACAACGAATAGTGGGATTGATCGTCACATTATACACCCCCACGGCTGGGAGGGCGAGCATGTTTAGCGCGACGCGGACGCGAACCCGCGACCCTCGGATTACGAGTGCACGCCTTAACGCGCTCGGCCATGCCAGGCCTGGATTTTTAGCCATGTAAGTCCTCATGTTGACTGCTGAACAACTGGGTTCTATTAACATTTAAAGCCAAAAGATCTCTATAATAGACCGTGCGTGGCCTAGTTGTTAGTTTGTTTGTTTTTTTAATTTATCGCAATGCTATGCGAGAACTGCTTGCGCTAGCCGTCCCTAATTTAGCAGTGTAAGGCTAGAAGGAAGGCAGCTAGTCATCACCACCCACCGCCAACTCTTGGGCTACTCTTTTAACAACGAATAGTGGGATTTAACGTGACATTATAAAGCCCCACAGCTGAAAGGGTGAGTATGTTTGGTTTGACGGGAATTCGAACCCGCAACCCTCGAATTACGAGTTGAGTACCTAAATCACCTGGTTATGCCTGACCCGAGTTGTTAGCATGCCCAGAAATCGCAATCCGTACTTTGTGGCTGTGAGGAAACCATATATTAAGAGAGGGAAAGTCAAATCCAACTGTTCAGTGAGACAAGCGTAGCCCAAAACTTGGTAGTGGCTTTTGTTAATTGGTTGTTTTCTTTTCAGTCTATCTGCTCAAAATAGCCCCTGTGGAAATTTACACGAAAGATCTAAATATCTTCGTAGTGTTGATTTATAAGAATTTTTTTCCAGAATAGTTATAAAATTCATATACCGTTATTACCTGTGAATAACAAAATCATTATATCATAAAAAGCAACACAAATATTAAGTTAAATAGCATCGTTTTTTTGTCCAGGACATAAATCACGCCATACAACAACTTCTTTTAGAAATTCTAATAGAACGCTTTGAATTTATGTTCGTCTATTATTAAACGCAAAATTGCACAATATTGTCTATATTTATTATGCTCACCGCTGGGATGGAAACCTACATCTTAGAATTATGAGATTTTAAGGTTACGTCTGAGCCATGCCTGGCATAGCCAAGCGCGTGAGGCCGAGGGTCGCTGGCTCGTGCCCGCCTCGTACCGAACATGCTCGCCCTCCCAGCCGTGGGGGCGTAATATTTCTTAATTGCTTATGTTGTAAAAGTACAGAAAATGGTCATTATTTCCTTCAAACTTAGATTTTGTGACCTGGATAATGAAATTTAGAAATTAACCTATTTTCTGTGTAAAAACTGGCAAATTTGCACACTTTCATATCCATAAGGTCAGAATAAAACAACATATGAATTAAGATTTACATGTATTTATTACTAAAGTTAACAAAAATAAAACGAAAATGTTTAGACGTGAGTAAATTCTCGAGATTTGCGACCATAATGTAAATCACTTATAGTCTCCCATCACGTTTTCGTTATATTCTCTTTGATAGCTGCGTTCAAAGTCCAGTATATCTTGGTGGAAGCGCTCTCCTTGCTCTGAGTATGCTCCTATGATCTCCTTGAAGTTATCAAGATGAGCGTCAAGGATATGGACTTTCAGGGAACATCCTGCAGCCCATTTTGCCATAGTTCTTCACTAGAGCTTCAACCAGTTTCACATAATTTTCGGTTTTGTGATAACCCAAGGAGCCCCAAACCACTGCGACAAAGCTGCCCCAAGATTTTTTTCCTTCCTACTGAACTTCTTGGGGAATTTTGTACACTCCAGGATCTTCTTTATTTGTAGTCCAACGAAAACACCAACTTTGACCTTCGCCTCAGACAGCTTAGGGAAGAAGTCTCGAAGGTACTTAAAGACTGCAGACTCCTTACCAAGAGCTGTGACAAATTATTTCATAAGACCCAATTTTATGTGCAATAGTGAAAACAACACCTTCTACAGGTCCCTTGGTGGCGTGCGCTTCGTAATCTGAGGGTTGCGGGTTCGCGCCCGAGTCGTGCCAAACATGCCCGCTCTCCCAGCCGTGGAGGCGTTATAATATGACGGTCAATCCCACAATTCGTTGGTAAAAGAGTAGCCCAAGAGTTGGTGGTAAGTGGTTATGATTAGCTACCTTCCTTCTAGTCTTACACTTCTAAATTAGGGATAGTTGGCGCATATAATCTTCGTGTAGCTGTGCGCAAAATTCTTAACAAACACCCATCCTTACTTTTTGGAAAATTGTAGAGTTACTTTTATTTTCCTTCTTTTTTTTCTTAATGAATGGTGGTGGCATACTTATGCCCAAATGTGCGCCCGAGTCGCACCAAATATGCTTGCTCTTTCAGTTATAGAGACATTATAATGTGACGGTCAATCCCACTATTCGTTGGTAAAAGAATAGCCCAAGAGTTGGCGGTGGGTGGTGATGACTAGCTGCCTTCCCTTTAGTCTTACACTGCTAAATTAGGGACGGCTAGCGCAGATAGCCCTAGAGTAGCTTTGTGCGAAATTCCAAAACAAACAAACCATTGGTGGCTCACACTTGAGAGAACTTGTTCCATGTTGGTCAGTGCTTCCTATTGTAGTGCGCTGCGGTGTCCCTGCTGTCCCAAAAGCAAAGATAACAGGGAAACTTAGTAAAGCCTCCTTGGAGACCCATTAGAAATGCCACCATTTTGAAGTTTTCGATAACCTCCCAGACATACTCATCATACTTCAAGGCTTCTAGCAAGTTCCTGACGATGTTGTATTCCTCTTTGAGGTGCACCGAATTTTAAAAGGTCTAAAATTTGTATAATATAGAATATTACTATTCAAGCAATGAACCTGACGATGACCGAAGAAGGTCGAAACGTTGTTCGCTCTTCTATTTAATATATTTTCTCAACCCATACGAGCCGTTTTGGCATATAAAATTCTCAACAAGTGGGTTTCTCGACATCACTGAAAGTTCTATCTGTGCTCTGCCCACCACGAGCATTAACACGCGGTTTTAACAGTATAAGTTTACAAACATTTCACTGTGGCACTGGGAAGCGTTAGAAACAAGCGAAAAACAAAGACTTTTTAAGAAATATAAATTAACGGGACATTTTTAACCAGTCATTTAGCTAGTTCAGTTTTCCCGAGAAACAAACAGTAAAAATATTTATAAGTTGTAAATCGTAAGGTAAGAATACTGAGTTATCAGGTTGGCTAGGGTTACATGTGGTGCGCCAGATTTTAGAAAATCTTCTATCCATAAAAGCATCGACGAATAAAGCGGTACTAATAACAAATACCAATGAAAATATGGCACTTGAGACACCTTGCCAAGCGGTGAAACACGATCCCAGATCAGCGTATGGCATCTTAAGAAACATTAGTGTATTACGACGGGAGACCAGAGCGCTTAGTGTGATGACGTGAGACGGACATCTGAACGAATTTCAGGATCTTCAATGAAAATTAATCCTTTATTTTTCTTAGGAGATCCCCCTAGTAGTTCAACAGCATGTCAGTGGACTTACAGCAATATAAACTGGGTTTCGATACCCGAGGTGGGTAGAGCACAGATAGTCCGTTACGTAGCTTTGTACTTAACTACAAACAAACATACAAATCCTCTGAAGTCAGATATAAGCTGAACAAAAACGCAGAAAAACTGTGTGAGAAATGGAAAAGACCAAATTCCCACAACCTGACTGCTTAAGTGTATAATATAACACAACAAAAAACGAGTTTTGATGTAAAAAAGTGGTTATAATTAAATTACGAGAAGTATATGTGAACTAGCCGGAATATCAATAGTTATGTATTTTTATCTTAAATCAATAATACGTTATCCAGACTTTCTGTTTTTACTCTCTATTATAAAACACAAATAACTTCTTTTGTGTTCATTGCTAGCTTCCACACTTGCTTTGCTTCCGGAAACTCCTAAGTAGGATAGAACTGTGAAACGAAGACACTTCTGTTCTTATTTTGTTTCAGTGCATAGATACACGATGGGCTATCTTCCCTGTGCTCACTGCTTGGACCAAATCCGGAATTGTATAATTATAAGCTTTGAGTTTAGAGCTTAGCCACTGGAAGGGGGGGAACATAATTCAGAAAAAAATGTTGTTTGGAAAATTGCTAAAACAGCGTTAAGGACGTTTCATGGAAGATATCGTGTATAACTAGATGAAGGATATTTTAACTTATCTAAGATATGGACCCTGCATGGTCAGAAGGCTAAGGCACTCGTCTCGTAATCAGAGGGTCGCGGGTTCGAATCCCTTTTGCACCAAACATGCTCCCCTTTACAGGTGTGGGGGCGTTATAATGTTATGGTCAATCCCACTATTTGTTGGTAATAGAGTAACCCAAGAGGTGGCGGTAGATGATGATAACTAGCTGCCTTACATTGCTAAATAAGGGACGGCTGGCGCAGATAGCCTTCGAGTAGCTTTGCGTGAAATTCAAAAACAAATAAAAACAAGGTGATTCATTGTCTTCTTCACAGTATATTTCTTCTGTTTCCCTATTCATTAATGGATTTGGCACTGGAAGGCCATACAAATGAGGTGCTGGTTTAATGCAGGTGCAACATCTGGACACTTCGTTTAGTTTTGCTTGAACATTCAAAAAATCAGCCATGCAAAAATAACAGTCAGTTAGATAATATTGGGGTTCACATTCAGGGGCGTAGATCCTGGAGGAGGATGGGGTATACACCTCCTCATTCATTTTAAGTGGGGGTATAGTTCATACAATCATCCCCCCACAATTTAGTCTCTTTTATTGCATCACAAATTGTGTGTTTGTTCTTGTGATTCTCGTTTTCTAACCAACTGAATTACATAATTAGGCCTAGATTTAGGCAGTAGCCGAAATGTACATCTTTAATACAGGCGTGCTTTTAAGCATTTCGATCTAAGCCATAGTTCTAAGTATCAGTCAGTTGGCCTACGTATACGTGCAAGTATCGTGGCAACAAGATTACTCTGTGACTGCATGTTCACAGCTTTCATGTTCACGTAATCAGAGATTACCAATTTGCAAAAATGAACAGTCCACATAAGTGGTTGCAAAAATCATCCCCCCATCGGATGTAAAAAATCTACGCCCCTGTTAAATCACACCATATCATGGGAACTGTAAATGACACACTTTTTCTCTTTTTATTCACCAGATGTACCTTTACCTTGTGTTGAATATTTTTCCTTTGTGAAACTGAAATACATTTTCTACAAACGTAACAGACACTTTTTGCACTATTGGACTTTACTTGAACTGGAGGCTACAGCATTTCAAATTATTTTCTACAAAATATAAGAAAATTTACGTTTACAGAACTAGATTTTAAAAGATTAAAACCTTCAACAAAGTTTTATAGAATTTGGTTATATCGTGGGTATGATGCTTGAAAGAAGATCAAAGAGCAAGACAAAGTAACCAACTGGGTGGTTAAAAGGGAACTGAGAGAGAGCACCTTGACTATAACCCTTTTATGCTGAGTTGAAAAACTTCTTTATTTTCTGGTTGAGTAGGTGAATGTAAGAATGAAGCAAAAATAGCTTATTTCGCTACAGTTATATCGAAAAAACAGCATACATGAACAATATATTTGAAATTGTACACCAATACAATACAGTGAATATTTGAAGTTATCAAACATGTATGCCCATTAAACTTTTCAACTGAACTTAATATCACAGCATAAATCTATTATACTGAGTTGATTAGAAGGTATTTCATATTGTGTTGATAAATAGTGAGATATTACAATTACCCGAAATCCAGAAGCGATGAACAAATTCTGACTACACTTGAAACCAGCACCATCAATTTATCCCGAATTATTTGAAGTTTTATAAAAGTGAGACAATTTCTCTGTTCAGTTACGAATATCCTTATAAGAGAAGGATGATGCAAACCAGTTTTCTTCCTTTCAATCAGAATCTCTAAATCAAGATCGTTTACAATAAATTTTGGGATCTCTGGAATATAAAATTATAGAATTTCCTTTACTAATTTCTTCTACTGGTTTTGTGACTTCAAAGGTCACTTTTCAGGAAAGAATGTGTGAGTTTTCTTATAACAAAGCCACACCGGGCTTGTTTTTGAGTTAAAATAATAAATTATATTAAATTATATATAATTACGTTGCATCAAGCTTGTATACATTTAAGCCAAATTAAGGGTACATTTAGACACAACAGAGAAATTCTGTTGTGTAATTTTATGTTTAACAGCACACAACAAATTGTATTATTTAATTTATTTAGTTACTTGGCTTCCGACGTTTTAGAAGCATATTAATTTAAACAGTATATCTTACAGTATGACCACGCTAATTAATAAGCCACGCTCAGTACAACTGTAAATACGTTTGTACGTGTAGGTATTCCTCATTCATTCCTTTAACGTTTCCATATACAAGAATTTATTCCATTTTCTATCGATTCTGTTCCGTCTGTATGCTTTACTCCATTATTCTCTAATTCCATAATGTATTCCGAGTCGCGCCAAACATGTTCGCCCTCCCAGCCGTAGGGGCGTTATAATGTGATGGTTAATCCCACTATTCGTTGATAAAAGAGTAGCCCAAGAGTTGGTGGTGATGACTAGCTGCCTTTCCTTTAGTCTTACACTGCTAAACTGGGGACGGCTAGCACAGACAGCCCTCGAGTAGCTTTGTGCGAAATTCCAAAACAAACAAACACACCATAATGTATTGTCGATCTATGCTCTTTTTTTTCACAAATTTAACTTTTGATCTTTACCTGTGTTTTTATCCCGTTTGGAACATTATTATTTCTTACTTAACTACAGCTGAGTTTGTTTCGTCTTCTTTTGATTTTGAGTAATTCGAAACCCCGTCACTCCAAACATGCTCGCCCTTTCAGCCGAGGGAGCGTTATATAGTTTCGGTAAATCCCATTATTCGTTGGTAAAAGAGTAGCCTAAGAGTTGGCGGTGGGTGGTGATGACTAACTACCTTCCCTCTAGTTTTATACTCTTAAATTAAGGACGGCTAGCGCAGACAGCCCTCGCGTAGTTTTGCGCGAAATTCAACAACAAACAGTCTTTTGGTTTTATATAATTTTCGATTGCTTCACCTCCTCTTGTATTCTGATAAGAATCCCGTCATACAGAATTTTCGCTCCTACCCTCACTTCTGTTATCACCTGACACGTTTCAGAACTTACACTAAACCTCAAACGTTTTCTTCATCTCCTATCCCCATTAATTTATCAATCCATATCACATTTGCAATTTACGTTTACACAATGTTTCAACCGCTTTCTTTCCCTTATCTTCAATATTTTCCAAATATATACGTCACTGCAGCCTCAGCTTGGCGCCTAACAACAAAAACAAAACAAAACAAGATACTTTTATGTGTATATATATCTTCTTCCTTACGCTTATCACCAAATGTAAAAGATAGTATGTACGTAAAAACAGCCGTTTTTCATATATATTTTTCTCTACAAGTGGGTTTTCTCGTCATCGTGGAGTAATAGGTCGTGTTTCTATTTAAAACAGAAGTCCATTTTACATGTCATTTTGCTATTATTATTTCTATGTTTTTAACTTCTCTATACCACATTCTTTTTGTTGTTGTTTTTAGTCGAATTCCATATTTTTTCTGCTTGTTGTGTTTTATATATTTCATTTGATCCGTTTATCAACTAGTTGTGTTTACATTGAATCTGAAATATATTTAGACCAGCCCTATCTTCAGACTTGTCGGTTTTTATTTCTCGTTCTTCTGTTATTTTCTCTCCTTTTCTAAAAACCTTCATCTCTCATTTATCTAAACTTAAGATTACTTCATTATTCTCCGTAAATTTTAAACATGATTTTATATTCTTCATGATAATAGGCTCTCATTACGACATCGCCTGCATACTTCAAGCAGAATATTTCTCACATTTGTTAATATTCTAAGTCATGTACAGATATTCAGAATAGTTAGATCATGTATCGATCATCTTTGTTTAACTTGTTTTATTCTCCAAAACTCTCTAGTTTATTTCTGTTTATCGTTTATGTATATTTCCCCTAACCTAATACTCAATCAGGTATACAGATTTGATAGTTTATTCATAAAATAGCTTCCCATTCACCCCATACTAACCAGAATTTTTATTTCACGAAAACAGTGACATAAAACCTCCCTTTTTTGAAGTTTTTATTTTCTATTAAGGAATTTAGAGTGTTTACATAAATATACCGTTTCTGACCTTAAATCTTTTCAAAGATACTGCTTCGTTTCCCTGTCGTCCCAGGCCCGGTGTGACCGGGTGGTTAAAGAATTCGATTCGTAATCTGAGGGTCAAAGTTCGAATCCCTTTAGAATTTATTTTCTTTATAACCATTAATTAAGTCGTATTTTCATAATTTGGTTCTTCAGTTGATAATGTTACAATTTGTTTGTTTCGATGGAGAGGTTGTTTTGGGTTATTCGATAAAAATATAATGCCCAAGTCTAATCTATGTAACGATAACAAATTATTTATTTTTTCAGTCGAGCTGGTTATTACCATGTTCACTTAAGGCTTAATTTCATGAATGAACTTTTAGACTTAAAATCCGCAACTAAATATTATCTTAATTTCAAATACATTTTGCGAGGTTTAACCTAACTTATAAATTTTTTTTCGCATAAATGAACGATGGTAAACAAGACTAACTTACCGCGTAAATGAATAACAGAATGGAATCGGTAACTAATACTAGCATTGAACTAATTTGAAAGTTAATTGAATCGCTTGTTTAATACTAAATATTCATTTATTTTTAATGATGTTGTTTTCCACTCTAATACTTGTTTTTTATACTTCCAAGATTTTGTCTTTATTACTTTTCTGTACTTAGTAGATGTCTTTTCGCACTTTCTCAGACTTTTTGTAATCCCTTTGTAAATCTGTTTTTGTTTGTTTTTAAATTGTCGCGTAAAGCTACACGAGGGCCATCTGCGCTAGCCGTCCCTAATTTAGCAGAGTAAGACTACAGGGAAGGCAGCTAGTCATCACCAATCACTGCTAACTCTTGGGTTTGTTTGTTTGTTTTGAATTTCGCACAAAGCTACTCGAGGGCTATCTGTGCTAGCCGTTCCTAATTTAGCAGTGTAAGACTAGAATGAAGGCAGCTAGTCATCACCGTCAACTCTTGGGCTACTCTTTTACCAAAGAATAGTGGGATTGACCGTCACGTTATAACGCCCCCACGGCTGAAAGGACGAACATGTTTGGCGCAAAGGGGATGCGAACCCGAGATTCTCAAATTACGAGTCGCACGCCTTAACTCTTGGGCTACTCTTTTACCAACGAATAGTGGGATTGACCGTCACATTATACACCCCCACGGCTGGGAGGGTGAGCATGTTTAGCGCGACGCGGGCGCGAACCCGCGACCCTCGGATTACGAGTGCACGCCTTAACGCGCTCGGCCATGCCAGGCCTATATCATTCTAGATTTTGATCTTTAATAATTATTATGTCTCGTGCTAACACACAGTTTCACACACCTTAACTTTTAACAGTTTCTTCTGGTTCTTATCAAATGTCCTCTTCTTTAGTGGTTCAATGCTAACTCTCTGGAGTTTTGTCGTTCAAAATCGGGGTTTGATACCTATGGTTACCACAACACAAGTGTTCCATTATGTAGATTTATACTTAACAACTAACAAACAAACACTTATCATTTTTTTTTCATCCTTGATGATTCCTTTAAATACTAAATTAGGTTTTTCTCAACTTTCTGGTTCATATTTTTGTAGGGATTCAACACATTTTATATCATAAATGCCTAATTTTTTATTCCAATGACATGTTTGCTGTTTTTTATCCACACTCTACAATTTTAAAGTTTCTTTAAGTTTTTTTTCTGTTGCTTTATTATGTTTTTCATTACGACTCGTAATCTGAGGGTCGCGGGTTTGCATCCCGGTCGCGCCAAACATGCTCGCCTTCCCAGCCATGGGGGCGATATAATGTGACGGTAAACCCCACTATTCGTTGGTAAAGAGTAGCCCAAGAGTTAGTGGTGGGTGGTGATGACCAGTTGCCTTCCCTCTTACACTACTAAATTAGAGACGGTTAGCACAGATAGCCCTCGAGTAGCTTTGTGCGAAATTCCAAAACAAAATATTTTTAATTTTAAGTTAATGTGCAATTACTCATAAATTATACTTTATCATTTCATTTCCATTCGGTACTATGTCTTCCAAACTAGTCAACCTCTTCGTTTCTTTTTTTTAACGTCAGGGAGATAAATATTTTGGTCCCTTTTACTTTTCTTTCTTCTTACCTTCGAAAATATTAGTAGTTTTCCGATTTACATCTATAAACTAGTCCATTCTTGACAACATTGTCAGGCTTCTTCAATTACCAGCTTTCTTCTCTATTTTCAACACTTTTTCTTTTAACTCAGATATTCTGTGTCTATTCCAAATATTTAAATTTTTATTATAAATTTGAATATAACATTACTTTTTCTATTAATTTCAATCAAAGCCATATTCAACCACGTCCAATCATGAGCGTTTCATATATATTATTATTATTAGAATATTTAAAACAATTTTGAATTTAATAACAGACAGATAATAATCTGAACGGTATGTTTTGTTATCCTTATTAATGACTGGGTTATTTGACATACACAAACCAATATGGGGTATTTCATTATCCGCAGTGATGAGTATGGCGCTTTTCTTGACAGATACTGAATGATTTAAAACTTTTTCATTTTCCCTCACTGACAACTGGAGTAATGTTCCGAATAGCCGTAACTGGTATGAAATATTTTAATATCTCCATTGATACTTTTCTTTAACAAACCCCAGCTAATGTGGTTTATTATCTTCACTGATGATTAAGTTATTTTCTTCCTCTACGTTAACCGATGTAGAATCTGTCGTTATTCGATCGGATGGTTTTATTTCCCATTGAAAAAATTAGGGTTAAGTTAATACACTACTTAGTATTTCTTCTCTACGACTTCAAAAATAGTAATGAATGACACAGATAATAATATTTCTGCCTTCTTTTTGTCTTTCCAGAGATTTTATGGGCAGTTTATAATTTTTTTTATCTGAAGTTGTGTGTTTCGAGTGTTTCGTTTGAGAAATAAACGTTAAGCCTAATAATTAAAATAGATAGAGCTTGTCTGTAATATTGATGCTCATAAGTTTTTGTGTCCATTACTCAGATAATAATATTTAACATAAATGTTTAGTTAATGCACTCTCAAAGTAAGTTCTAAGTGCTGTTTGGTTTGATTGCTGTAAATCTTCTATCTCTCCACCACGGGTATCGCAGCCAGATTTTAGCGTCTGAAGCCGATTTTTAAATTATCAGGTAAGACATTATTGAATGTCAAGTCCGTTTAATGCGATAATATTAGTTTATTTCCTATATTAAACGTTCGTACAAACTTAAGCACTTTTAAGCTGTCGCAAGTTGTTTAGGTCTTCATTTACAAATTACATTATACGTCTCTAACAATAGTACAAGGACTAACGTACAATCAATCCACTTAAGTGTAAAAAGTAGTGCAGTAGTTCTCTTTGTCTCAACTAACTTGACGATTCACAGAAAGTCCAATGTCTATAATTTACCCGTGCTATATATACTTCTAGGACTAATTTGAACTTTTGCCCTATCATATCATCAGACCCAGTAGTTTTCTTCAGGTAACAAACAAATTACAGCATCTAATAACATCCAAGTAGATTTATCTATAATTGACCTAAAGTTCACACGAACGCTGTCTTCAATCAATCACGTGGTGCGTCTGCCATTACAATAGTGAATGAAAACGCATGTCTCTTATCACAACAATATCAGTCTTTTATTTACATTTCTTAAATTGCTATTTACTTTAAGAATCGACAGTTGCTGATGAAAAGAAATACCAAAGAGACAGAAAGTTTCCATGTGCCGTCAATGAACTCTCAAATAATTGCTGTAAACTAAATGTATATGACACACACGGACATATTGATAAAGAATGTTTAATCTCTTAAAAATATCGTGTGGTGCCATCTAAACTTAAGTTCAAATGAAAAATAAACTATAAACAGGAAAACAATGCCAGCAAAATTATATTTTCGCGTGGAACGTTTTTTTTTATCGCTACATCGACTGTAATAAATCCATTACCTTAGCGTAAAGTGGGATATGAGAAAACAACAATGTCCGGTCGACGAAAGCAACAGAGACAAGAAAGTGAAGGAAAACAAACAAAACAACAAAAGCTTTGTTGTTGTTTTTTTGATTTCGCGCAAAGCTATACGAAGACTATCTGCGCTAGTAGTGTATTTAGTAGTGTAAGACTAGAGGGAAGGTAGCTAGTCATCACCGCCAACTCTTGGGCTACTCTTTTTACCAACGAATAGTTGGATTGACCGTCACATTATAACACCCCCACGGCTGAAAGGGCGAGCATTTTTGGCGCGACGGGGATACGAACTCGCGACCCTCATATTACGAGTCGCACGCCTTAACACGCTTGGCCATGCCGGGCCCATTTAGCAGTGTAAGACAAGAAGGGAGGCAGCTAGTCATCGCCACCCACGGCCAACTCTTGGGCTATTCTTTTACCAACGAATAGTGGGATTGACCGTCACATTATAATGCCTCTATAACTGAAAGGGCGAGCATATTTGGTTCGACGGGGATTCGAACCCGCGACTCTCAGATTACGAGTCGAACGCCTTAACCCACCTGGCCATTCCGGACCTCAACAACGACAGCTCATTGACATGTATAAACAATTTGGCATGTTTAATAAAGATGGATTGATGTTTTGCAAGTATTTTTGTCAAGAATTGTAAAGAATTTAGATATATTTTATGGCCAGTGAAAGATTGTTCCCACTTAAACAGTGAGGTGTATGTGGAAGAAAATAGAGAATACGTATATATATATATATATATATTTATTTATTATGTACAGGCAAACAAACTTAACTTTTAAGATAAACATTTACTGGTGCCTTAATATTCATAATTTCACACTGTTAACTTGAAACATCATTAGAGCGCGAATGTTTTAAACACTAAGCAACTAGACAATCATCATTTTTTTCATCAACAATTTTGTACATCATTAATTTCACATAAAATGTTCTTAATCTATTGATTTGATCTGCAAATAATATTCGTTAAATTCTACATCAATGGATACATTATCATTTTCTGACCCTGAACAGAACATAGTCAGCTTGCAAATAAAAACCTCTAATTCATCTCAGCTTTATATTAGCCGTCTTCAGTTTTCATGACTCCGTATTTACCATCTCTGATAAACTCATTCAGCACTGGTCAGTTAGTCGTAAGAGAACGTTTAATTTCGAGCAAGTTATCACAAGTTATAATCTCCATCTGGACTACCAGGCAGCTGGTTTCCTTGTACAACGCCCCCAGTGGCTCAGCGGTATGTCTGTGGACTTACATGCTAAAATCCGGGTTTTGATACCTGTGGTGGGCAGATCACAGATAGCCCATTGTGTAGCTTTGCGCTTAATTAAAAACAACAACAACAAATCCTTGTACAACACACACATTCCAGTTTCCCGAACATTTAATCAAAATATTTTAAACAATCTTTTGAAAGAGACTTTTGTTCAACTCCATACTTCATATGCTTGTTTCCTACAATTTTTTGTACAAATGTTCAGGAATACAGTTTGTACAATCTATAGTTTCTTTTACTGGAACTTTGGGTACAGAACCTGCAGC
Source organism: Carcinoscorpius rotundicauda (assembly GCA_011833715.1). Taxonomy (NCBI): domain Eukaryota; kingdom Metazoa; phylum Arthropoda; class Merostomata; order Xiphosura; family Limulidae; genus Carcinoscorpius; species Carcinoscorpius rotundicauda. The sequence goes on from CM022404.1 coordinate 13,274,675, forward strand.
AATTCTAAATCTCGGTTCTCTCCATGAAGTACTTGCAGGTATGTTGTTGTAGTTTGTCTATTTTTAGCTTGATCTCAGGCCACAAAGGTCTTTAAAAAATTATAACATTTTACACGAGACATCAAGAAGTCATGGTGTCCATGAATCTTTTCTACAATTTCATTGGTTTACAGTTCAAACAGCTTTGCAGTTGTACCTTCAATGTTTAAAAAGTGGCAATAATTATGTCATAGTAACCAGGTGTTTATATTTTGCATTTGAAATGTAAAATTACATGTGCGTGGGCAATGTGTTACCACTACGTTTTGGCTTCCGGAATATACATGTAGTAGAAGACAAGGGCTTTATTTATATTTCTTTTAGTTCCTTGTTACAAACTCATTAGCACGTGCTATACCTGTATAATTATTTCTAACTGCATGTTCAAGATTCCATAAAACTGGTAATAAGTGGAAACACGAGTGTTCTTGTCCTGCCATACATTTTGTATACAAAGAGCATACAATTCATTTGTTTTTATATATTTTGTGAGGCACAGATATCAGCTTTCAAAATAATATCATTATTTTCACATGTTTTGTGCAAAATATCACCAACATGACCACTTTCGAAGTAGTTACAACTCTGCGAATTTTTAAAGATTTTTATCTCCCGACCATCGATTGTCTTTGATGATACCAGATAGATATAAATGTCGCCATACATAACATTTGGCCAATTTCTTATATGATTGATCCATCTAGTAACTTTATTTACGTCTGGTGGTTTTTGAATAATTACTATTTGATTCCATTTTGGTGGGCCTGACATGGCCAGGTGGGTTAAGGCATGTGACTCGTAATCTGAGGGTCGCGGGTTCGCATCCCCATCGCACTAAACATGCTCGCCCCTTTCAGCCGTGGGGGCGTTATAATGTGACGCTCAATCCCACTATTCGTTGGTAAAAGAGTAGCCCAAGAGCTGGTGGTGGATGGTGATGACTAGCTGCCTTCCCTCTAGTCTTACACTGCTAAATTAGGGACGGCTAGTGCAGATAGCCCTTGAGTGGCTTTGCACAAAATGCAAAAGCAACCCATTTTGTTGAAAAAATAAATGAAATTGAAATAATGTCAATTTGTTTACATTTTCTTTCACTACTGCAGTGGCGCCAGTAACATCATGGCCACTCTAGCGGCCGATTCTAAAAGTAAGGGCAGTAACTAAAAAAAACAAAAAAAACCCTAGAAGGCACAGCAGTATGTCTGCGGACTTACAACGCTAGAAACTGGGTTTTGATACCCATGGTGGACAGAGCACAGATAGCCATTGTATTGTTTTGTGCATAAATTATAAAACTTGTCTGTTGCTTACAACAATATGATATTTGTCCGAATACCCTTAGACAGGTTATAAAATAAGTCTGCAGGAATGAGAAAGCTTGTAAATGCATACAGAAAATGTGTTTCACTTGTGTGTGGATATTTCTATTATGCTTTAACCCAACTTGTAATGAAAGAAAACCAATTAATTCAAATTTCTACTTTACCAAAGCAAAGTGTGTTGTGTAGTTCACTAATATAGGCTTCTGTTGAAAAATATGCTACAAAATACACACACTTTTGGTTTCACATCAAGTAAGTTGCGATAATAGTGTGTGTATATACCACTTTCTGTTCTTTCCGCTTTGTATTTCGATACAGTATTGTGTCACAAGTATAAAAGGTAGCAATGTAGTTCACAGTATGATTGCAATTGCGTTGTCTGTTTTTACTGTGGCAACAGACAAAGTTTCGTTGTGGTCTGGCACTTTGCACGTTTTACATACACGTAGACAAGGCATCCATTTTCATCACAGCACTGTTAAAACAATGTAATATATCAATGTAGTATTGTATTATGCACACTTTCAATATTCACACAATGTATTTCTGTATTGACACTTTGGCTATTTCTATATTAACCTTGTATAAGTACTATAATGCGCATTAATACTTGTATTTATTGTTGCACTAACCATAATTCTTATAATATTATCACAGCACAACTTCGAACTAGATAATTAAGCTTATCTTAGGCCTATACTATGGTACTCTGCGCTAGCCGTTCCTAATTTAGCAGTGTAAGGCTAGAGGGAAGACAGTTAGTCATCACCACCCACCGCCAACTCTTGGACTACTCTTTAACCGACGAATAGTGGAATTGGCCGTCTCATTAAAACGAGTTCACGGCTGAAAGTGTGAACATGTTTTAGTGGGAGGGAGAATCAAACCCACGATCCACACTTTACGAGTCGAGCGTTCTAACCACCACCCATTGTTAGGTTTCACCGCTGCTGCACAAATTGACTTACCGATAAAGTTTTATTTCTACATTCATTCATGTGAATTTCGAAAGCTGACATCCTCTCTTCTTATATACATACCACTATTTAAATTAATATTGATACATATACTGGGCCGAGCTTGGCACAGAACTTAGCACTTTGGGCTTAATGTTCCATGGCTCGCGTCCTATTACTGCCAAAAGAAAGCAAAAATGGAATAAGTCTATTAAGAGCAGCCAAAGAGTTAGCGGTAGGTATTGTTTAATAGCTGACTTTCTTCCTGTCTGTCAATGTAAAAATAGGGACAACTGGTGCAGATAGTCCTCGCTTGACTTTACGCGAAATTCGACAAACACTAATTCATGTATTTTTAAGCTTCGTATTAACAACCAAATTAATGCGGGAGATATTGGATAAGATGAAGTTATCTCTTGTAATCTTACTACAGATGTTAAAATATATTTATTTTCCACTTACAGTTAAATTGTGTGCGGTTTCGGAAACTACTTTTTCAAAGAGTTCTAAAATATATTTTTCATTTCCAGAAATGATTTATGTAAACAATGGCCAAACTCAATAAAGAATCTACTAATGGTAAACCACAGCTCTGTCCGTCTAAAACACTAAATCTTTTTCGTTATTTGTTAAATATTATATGACAATCTTTTTTTATTTCAGTGTTTCTCGTTGTTGTAGTGTTATTAGTAAGAAGGTCTTAGAATAAATAGTTGTTGCTTTTTGTTGTTGTGAATTAAGCACAAAGCTACACAATGGGCTATCTGTGCTCTGCCCACCACGGGTATCGAAACCCGGATTTTAGCGTGTAAGTCCGCAGACATACCGCTGAACCACTGGGGGACAGAATAAATAGAAGATTTGAGTTGTATTTATAATATTTTTAAAATTAATTTTCAATCTTAACTAACTTTAAATGATATCATCGACATTATTAATCGTATATGAATTAGACAATTCATTTGAATCACATTTTAATTAATTCTAAAAATACTTCCATTGGCTCAGCGATAAATTTGTAGACTTTTGAAGCTAAAATTCAGGTTTTGATACCCTTGCCTAACCATAATCAAACCTAATTTTAAAAATCCTGACATCTTCTATCCCGTAGAAAAAAAGATTGAAGAATGTTGCATTTTGCCTTAATTTTATCAACTCGTATATGATCACAACTTTCTGTGATTTTCTGTAAACCTATTTCCTTAATTTTTCTCCCATGACTATATTTTTAAAGGCGTTAAACCCTTAGAAATAGGAGGTTATGAATTATTTTCTAATGACATTATATTTGTGGCAGTACTTATGTGACAAGTATAAGGTCGTAATCCGATTATTGCAGGTTCGAATCTTCGTCATACCAGACGTGCTCGCCCTTTCATCCATGGGGATGTTATGATGTTACGGTCAATCCCACTATTTGTTGGTAAAAGAATAGTCCAAGAGTTGACGATGGGTGGTGATTAACTAGTTAGCTGCCTCCTCTCTAGCCTTATATAGCTACTGAACTTGATTACATTACATGTAGGATTAGCTACTGAACTTGATTACATTACATGTAGGGCTAGCTACTGAACTTGATTACATTACATGTAGGGTTAGCTACTGAACTTATTATGTTACATGTAGGGTTAGTTACTGAACTTATTATATTACATGTAGGGCTAGCTACTGAACTTGATTACATTACATGTAGGGTTAGCTACTGAACTTATTATATTACATGTAGAGCCAGCTACTGAACTTGATTACATTACATGTAGGGTTAGCTACTGAACTTATTATGTTACATGTAGGGTTAGTTACTGAACTTATTATATTACATGTAGGGCTAGCTACTGAACTTGATTACATTACATGTAGGGTTAGCTACTGAACTTATTATATTACATGTAGAGCCAGCTACTGAACTTAATTACATTACATGTAGGGCTAGCTACTGAACTTGATTACATTACATGTAGGGCTAGCTACTGAACTTGATTACATTACATGTAGGGCTAGCTACTGAACTTGATTACATTACATGTAGGATTAGCTATTGAACTTATTATGTTACATGTAGGGTGAGTTACTGAACTTAGTATATTACATGTAGGGCTAGCTACTGAACTTTATTACATTACATCTAGGGTTAGCTACTGAACTTATTATATTACATGTAGGGCTAGCTACTGAACTTGATTACATTACATGTAGGGTTAGCTACTGAACTTCATTACATTACATGTAGGATTAGCTACTGAACGTGATTACATTACTTGTAGGGTTAGTTACTGAACTTATTATATTACATGTAGGGCTAGCTACTAAACGTGATTACATTACATGAAGGGTTAGCTACTGAACTTATTATGTTACATGTAGGGCTAGCTACTGAACTTCATTATATTACATGTAGGGGTAGCTACTGAACTTGATTATATCATACGTACGGATTTTATTCTCCATTTAAAGTCGAGACAACTTAATCAGCTATGTGGTCATTAACCTGATCAAGTGATATTTCTATTCCCATCTCTATTGTTCGGTTTTCTTTTTCAAATTAAATATCCAGCCCTACATAACTTTATATTTCTCGATATTTTTCCCCCTTTTACTTGCTTGTTTGTTTTTTGTTATAAGATGGCGTAAGTTACTATGTTATAAAGATTTATGTTGTTGTTTTTTTGCATAGAATAATAATAAAATATATAGCCGAAGATCGTAAAGACTGGTTTGCTCCATCAAATAACGATAAAACTGTAGTTACTGATAGAACTAGGTGGCGCTAGGCTTGTTGAACGAAAATTATGATAAACGAAAATAAAAAATGTCGGTTTTGGCGCTATTCGCCGGCTTTCGACTTTGGCGTTCTCTGAATAGCTGAAATGCAGCATATACACCAGAGATACAGCAACCATATCAGCGAACTCTTCGTATCTAGTCTCTGATGCCCTTTAGAGAAGAAAATTCAGTTGACTTTGCATTATTTTAATACAAGAATCCGTGTCATCCCTACATGGAGAGTTCTAATGCATTATACTGCAGTTACGATGGCATTTCAGTACGTGTTTGTTTTTTTCAGGCTAAGTTTTCGCATAGTATATTTTCATCTGAGTATTCCATGACTTTTCTTTGCCAACGTGTAACAAATTCAGATTTTTTAGTTCTTAAGATACGTGTTTGCTTGTAAATTATTTTGTTAAACAAGAAGATTTTCTCTTCAACCTGTAAACCCCAGACCTGTTCTCGACAAGCTTAAAATCGTAACCAGTTTCATTGCCTATATGACTGCAATATAAGTCAAACTTTTAATAAAACTGAATGTAGTTTAATAGCAATAACGGTTAAAGATAAAAGGGTGGCAATATAAACTTCAGCTCATATATATGCAAAAACGGCTCGTTTGGGTTGAGAAAATATTTTACATAGAAGAGCAAACAACGTTTCGACCTTCTTCGGTCATCGTCAGTATTCGCTCTTCTATGTAAAATATTTTCTCAACCCAAACGAGCCGTTTTTGCATATATATTTCTCTACAAGTGGGTTTTCTCAACATCACTGAAAACTTCAGTTCAGGTGCTCTGTATGATTTATCTTGTAACTTGGGTAAACAATGTCTGTCAACTTGCCAGTTGCTTGATCTCAGTTCACTGTAAATCCCGAAGGGATACTACGATACAGTACGGAGATATTCTAATCCAACTTACCTCAGTCGTTCATAAACTGAGGTCCGCGAAACAGAGCCAGAAAAGCCTCAGTAAATGTACAAACATTCTTTATGGAATTTTCCTGACATTTAACAGGAAAGTACTTTCAGCAATAATTACATTTATTTGAATAAACATAATTAAACTAAATAATGCCTATTGTGTTCGACTTTTTGTTTTCTCTCCAAAGAACAAGCTCCAACAAAAGTTGTGACAGTTCACAGCCAAAAGGTATGAGATCTGGGGGAAGGGGGCTCATTTTGGAAGCTCGACTTTACTTTCTCTGTTTTCTAATCTTTGACGAGTATTTTAACATTTCTTTAGTTTTCCTCCTCCTACAAATAATGATGTACCGCCATCCTCACGAGGCAAAGGAAATAAATGCCGAACCTGAAACGGGTAACTTTACTAGTCATAACAATTTACTCAACTTTAATGTAGGGTGTATAACACGCATTCACACTATACTCTACTTTTTAACTAAAAAAATAAACCACTAGATAGCAATGTTTATTAATGATATTTAACGATGAGTATTATTAGAAATGACTAATTATAACAAGCACTCCCAATGGCACAGTGGTAATGCTGCACTAAAAACCGGGTTTCGATACACGTGGTTGGAGCTTTCTGCCTAATACCAAACAACAGTATAACAAACATTTTTCTTGAATAAGTTAGGAGGTTTACAGACTGATTTCGTTTCATGTCTTTCAGTCAGACTTATATCATCGAAATTATACGTTTACAATTCGTTAATAAACTATATAGATTAACTGAATTTAATTATGATTTTAACGATTAGCAAAACTGTTGATTTGAAATTAGTGTCTTTTCTTACTAATGATACCTGGCATAGCCTGCTGGTTAAGGTGCTCGACTCCCAATCTGTGTGTTCGAATCCCTATCATACTTTCCCTTGTATATATCACTTCATACTATCAAGCTGAAGAAGGCATAACGAAAGATTGTCTGAAGAGAGTAACAACGTTACCCATGGTAACCAGCACAAAGTTGAGAAAGTATTACTTTTTTACGCCAGGGTTTAATTGTAGTCTTGGTTTAGACTTTATTTATATTCATTTATGTTTCTATTTCATTCGGAGAACCCACCGCTTAAAACTAACTACAAACCGTGAATGAAAGTTTTGGGTATAGAACGTTGGGGGTTTGAGCACCCATATTTTCTAGTTTTATTTAATATCTGAGGTAAATATGAGAGACAGTGTACTCTTACTATCGTGTTAGCCTATATAGACTTCTGTAACTTGGTGCTGTTTAGTTCTTATGCATTGTAGTTTTTGTGTTCTGTTGTATTTTATATGCGATGTCACTTGCTTTTGACCTAGTTGTCTTAAAACTTTGAATATAACTTTACAGTTATTAGTCAACTAGCAATTGAGTTGTTACATGAAGGGTATTAACATATAATTTTTTGAAGTGATGTCACTTAATGTTTAGTCTTCACAATGTTGATTGAAGGCGAACACCATGACAAAATGATTGAGAATGGATAAATTAAGCAGTTATTTACTGATGTTTTTCTTAAGACTGCTTACAATAGCAGTAACGTATGACGTAACTTGACTAGCAATATCAAACCAGCAGCTAATGCGATTGGATTACTTGGTGTGTTCTTTATGGTTTAGGCACCGGAAAACAACCTCATTACCAGAGTGTAAAGGGGATTCCTATATGAATCAAACGATAAAATTTACTTGCAGAATTAATTTGTAAAATGAGTAAATAGAAGCTGCGTTCAGGAAAAGTAGGACATTGTATATAATTTGAAAGTGATTGCCTTATATGGCAAACATGTCAGATGGGCGTTGGTGTCGGATGTATGTAAAGATGATGAAGCCAGAGTAGAATTTCCTGTCACTTTATCATTTGTTTATAACCGCTTCCAAAATTTGCGAATATTTTTTTAAAGAACAGGCTGACTGTTGAGGAAATCGTGAATAATAAAGGAGAATCAGCCGTTATTTTTTACCTTTTATACGAACCTTTATCTGTTACGGCTCGTAAATATTTATCATATAAACGCTATAGTGACGTCACGTTGCACGCCATTTTGCAGGTTTGAGGGTGTGCCGTCAAAACACATGGTAAGTATACATTCAAAATTTGTTCGTATGAATTAAACTTCTTTATCGCGTATCATTGAACTTTGAAAAGTAGTTCAATATGTACTAAAACAGTTTTAGTAATAATAGTTTATGTTAAAAATTATATATCGAAGTAATAGTTAGATATATGTACTCTCTTCAATTTGAATAGTACTAGTGATGACAAAACTTGTAAAGTATTTTGCAATCAGCTGCAATTGAAACCGGAGTGATTGAAACTATTCTGAGTTACGTCACTAACGTTGGTAGTTTTGAGTTTGACGAGAACGAAGTAATTGTGATTTCATAAACGATATCGTGTAACTGTAAGTACAAAGTATCATTTGACATATTACCGAATGAGTTATATAAAGCTAAAGTTGTTTCTAATTATAATTTTATAATGAAATTTACCCCTAAAGTAAATTGTAAACACTGAGTGAACTTTGCACTGTACTTTGTAACATATGTACTCTGATGATAATTAATTAAGTTAATCGTACGTAGTGGCAGTTATCATAGATTTATAATGACAGTTTGGGTTTATCGATACAATCGTTACATAATAAATAATTAATGAAGTTATCAATAGTATAAAGAGTTTTATTATTAGTAGTAAAGTGTCGGTATGAATCTCCTACTGTTAGTGGTATGCTATTAATGTGTCAGTGCTAACTTTCAACGTTAAGTGTAAATGTATATACTGTAGAATGAAGTAGTACACTTGAAGCACTGATGTCATAACGAGTACTATACTACTAGTAGTACAAGTACTATCTAGAGACTTTGACAACTGTTTTAAGAGTTTTTCCTATGTAGTGCCGTGGGTGTTTGTGTTATAATTTATAGAACTGTCACTATATGAAGCGGTTTCACGTTTTGATATAATCAACTGCTTAAAACTATTAATACGAGTATTAGGTACTTTCACAAGTTTTAATAAAGTCCTGCTTTCAGTTTAAGTTTTGTAGTAGACTAAACTTGTATGTTGGTAAATTTACTTAACTATACTGGTTATTAGAATAAGTAAAAACTGTGTCTTGGAAAAATTCTTGTGCTTTCTCCTAAGCACTATTTATAAAATTACATGTTAATTGATAATTGTAATGGAGTTGTGAAATTAATTGACAGAAGGTTAAGTTTTAAATTTAACTGTGTCTGGGATAGTTTACACTAGAACATTGGCTTTGGGCTAAGAGAAGTTAGCCCAGCATAAGTTTAAAGCCTAATTGAGAAGTTACTTTAATCTGTGATGTGCTATAGTTAAAAAATTCTGGTGTTCGAGTTCTTTACCATTCTTTGCTGTGTATGCTGTATAATATTACCAGTGTAGTGTAATAAATAGATTACATCTATATTGAAAACTTGAAAAAAAACAGATCATCTTGAAACAGAAGGGTTTATTTAGCTGTTGTTAGCCTTATGCATAACTTATTGTTAACAACTTTTACTGTACAGACCTTGTTCAACTAGATGACATCTGTATTGAAAACTTGAAAAAAAACAGATCATCTTGAAACAGAAGGGTTTACTTAGCTGTTCTTAGCCTTATGCATAACTTATGGTATAAACTTTTACTGTACAGACCTTGTTCAACTAGATGACATAAGAAATAGATGACATCTGTATTGAAAACTTGAAAGAGAAGGCTTTACTTAGCTGTTGTTAGCCTTATGCATAACTTATGGTTAACAACTTTTACTGTACAGACCTTGTTCAACTAGATGACATCTGTATTGAAAACTTGAAAAAAAAAACAGATCTTGAAAGAGAAGGGTTTACTTAGCTGTTGTTAGCCTTATGCATAACTTATGGTTAACAACTTTTACTGTACAGACCTTGTTCAACTAGATGACATCTGTATTGAAAACTTGAAAAAAAACAGATCTTGAAAGAGAAGGGTTTACTTAGCTGTTGTTAGCCTATGCATAACTTATTGTTAACAACTTTTACTGTACAGACCTTGTTCAACTAGATGACATAAGAAATAGATGACATCTGTATTGAAAACTTGAAAAAAAACAGATCTTGAAAGAGAAGGGTTTACTTAGCTGTTGTTAGCCTATGCATAACTTATTGTTAACAACTTTTACTGTACAGACCTTGTTCAACTAGATGACACTTGTTCTGATATTCTGTGTTGAATTACTCCTAAAAAAATAGCTCTAAAACAGCAAACTAATATTTTTGATTCTGGAAAGGGTAGAATTGACAGGTAAATACTTCATTAGTAAACAGTATTAATAAGTTCAAATCAGAGTTAGCTAAATATTTAGAACAAAACTAAAAACTAACCTTACTTTCAATGTATCTAACTAAATCTATTTTTGTATCATTTCTGTGTATTAAAATTAGACAACATGGTTCATTAAGTGGGTACCCTTGCTGTTGACAGTATTGTCAGCTATAAACCCGATAACATCTCAAGAGGTTCTGCCAGTTTAGGAGATTTAGGTTAGTTTTAAATACAAAGTTTAAGCTAGTTCTGCAAAATAACTTTGTTGTAAAAGCATAATATTAAACAGCAAATGAAAATAAAAAGTATTTTCATTCACTGTAATACTAGCTAGTATAAGGAGCATTATTAATGAAACAAAATGGAATATTTTACTTAAGAAACACAGAAACAAGAGTTATCATCTTGAACCATTGTGGCTATATTTTTGGAACCTTGCACTGACATTGTATTTTCCCAAATAAAACTTGGGATAGTACTCCAAGTATATAATGCCCAAGACTATTCTAAGTTACACGTTTAACCTCTGTTGGATTAGAAACGCTAACTTTCCCATGACAAAAGCGAAAAGCAATGTTTATGAAAACACAGTATAATAAATAAAGTCAAATCATAGCTGATATGGTCATTATAACATAATAATGAAAAATGTGATCAGAATAGAATAACTTGCTAAACTTAATATGTGGTTTGTCTATAGTATTTTACCATCAGTCTGATTTAACTGTTCCCTGATTCAAATACTGTAGGAAGTAGTGAATAGAACTCCAGCTGTTGAAAAGTTCATACAGGATAGATTAACAGAAGTAAGAAAGCTTTACAAGCAGTGTAAATAGAAAGACAAAGTTGAAAATCAATCTAGTAATACCAATCAGTATTCAATAACATACAGTGCAGTAATGGAACCTTCTAGGTTACACAAGTTTTTGAGAAACCAAAGGTGGAGTTATTATTGAAGTAGACAAGTAAATCATTTCCATTTGATATTCAAGTAGTAATCATACATTCTTAACCAAATCGACTATGCATGTTGTACAATATATTACTGGTATGTAATTAACAAAGAGCAACAGTTGCTATTATCTTTTGAATGGTTGTAGGGAGTATGAACAATTATAGCCTATAATTTTTTAATTAGATCATTACTAAGGTGACAGATGAATTAATTTACAAATAAGTTACTATTACTGAGAGAAAATAAGTTATTTTTTTAAATGAGGATGCTGAAATTTTGAAGAATGTAAATAAAACCTAATTTTATGAATGCTTAATAGTTTGTGAGGCTGTTAGTAAGGTTTTAAATTGACATTTCTTATACTTTTAATTAATAGTTCAGTATGCAAAGAAGCAACAATACAAGTACTACTAGTACAACAGTTTCATATATTTTGGGAAATATTACTTGAATGTAAAAGAAAGTGTATTACCCAAGTATGCACAGGTTCAGTCTGTTGGACCGACCACAATTCCAAGTTTACTGTGTATGTGCACAAAATGATGTAAGGATTTAGTAAAATGTGCAAGTCTGTTGTGCACTAAAAGAAGTATGAATTACAAAGGTGTTTGTACTCAAGACTGTGAATATTAATACAAGCCTGACTTACACTATGTCTAGTCAAAGTGCAAGGTTATGTTCATGTGAAAAATATAAATTGTGTTGCATTTTGTATAGTTTCCATATTGTATTTGCATAACCTATAGAGTCTTCTAAATGTATTTATACATTTTTTTTAAATATCACTGTGTATTTATTGTATCTGGCATTTACTTTCTTCAACCATGAACTGTCATTAAATGATTTATGTAGTTAAATGAATAGCTGATAGCGCTATGTAAGAGGTCTTGGCTTCAGCAGTTTGACCCCACATGTATGTAGGGTTAAATTACAATGACATTCTCAACTTGCCAACAGCTGCTAACACTAGTAAACTGCACATTTTCGTTTACACATGAACATTTTACACTTGAAGGTTTGCTGATATTACATGTATACAATTTAATATATAGCTGTTATTGTCAAACAGAGAAATATTTAACCAGTAAACTGCAATCAATGGTTTGGACCTATAGGGACAAAAAAAACAACTTAAACATACCCATAATATGTCAGGAGAATTTTATTCCTCTTTGAAATTCTTACAAAATACTGGGATTCAGTATTGACAAGGGTAATGCATTTCATAAGTTAGTCACCCTGTTAGGAAAATAAAACTTTTAACTGGAACCTAAACTTTTTCTTTCTAATCTCTTCCATATCACCCTCAGACAGTGTGATAAAGAAATCCAATGCATAAACCTTATTTATTCCAATATAATCTTGTAGGGTTTGATAACATCAGATCATATCCTTTTTTTAAGTGAAACTAAGTTAGGTCTTAATATATCTTTGAAAGATTTTTCCATCCCTGTAATAATCATGGTAGCCCTTCTGTTAAATATTCTTCCTCAGATAAGCATATCAAAGTTGTATATAGTATTCCAAGTAAGGCCTAACTAGTGATTTATACATTGAGATAATTACCTATTTTGACTTGTGGTGAGAAGTAAACAAGGTAACACTTGTTAAGTTAAAATTATTTTATATACAAATTTGAAAACATGTTGGACAACATCCTTTCATCTGGTTTCCAGTGGGAACAAAATGTCTTGTAGAAGAGATAAGGTATATTAACCAGTTAAAATGATGAACCAGAAAAGGAAGATATATGATTTGAGGACATATTCTCAAGCTAAAATAAAGTAAAAAATATGGTAAAAAACATGACTATTTGAGCAACTTTGTATGATGTTTTGAGTCCATTTTACTTCCCCATATACATAGTAACTTAAGTGTGTGAACATAGTATGTCTCAAATAATGCATTATGCTTCTACGTCACTCATTTGTTTTTTTTTCACTTTAACACACATATATACAGTATTAGGTATTCTTTCCATGTATACTTGGTTATTGTGTTAACTTTACTACTGGCACAAAAAGTACTGCTCTGATGGCTTTAAGTGATTTATCTTTCTTTTTTTAGTAACACTACTGAGTTGGTTCTCATTTAAATGTGTGTGATTCAAGTTACGATACTTCAGTTGCATTACCTTGTTCCTTTATTTTCTAATAGCAATGCTTCTGAATTCTCCCACAGCTCAGAGTGTGAAGTCTGATTAGGCATATGTGCAAACTGTTATTAGTTATGTGGAACAATCTACACAGTACAGATGTCTTTATAATACATAGCAATGTTCAAACATGTACATCTCCCACAAGAAATGCCAAAAACATAATCTTGTTGTAACTAAATGTTTGCTGGGTTGGTACATTGAAGAAGTAATATTGAGTGTAATACTGAATTTATAGTGTATCTTTGTGAAATGTGGTCAATATTTAGTTAACAGTAAAAGTCTAAAAATTTGTTTTCACTAAAGTTTTTGTACCTGAGAGATGTTTTTAAAATGCTTATTTAGTCTGATAAGTCACAGTACAAGATGTTATTCATATGCCAATTAAAATTACTTTTGATTTCTATATTTTGCAGTTTGTATTTTTGTCGAGAACCTTTTAAAGTACATTCTTAAGGTTTTTAGGATCCATGTATATTGCATCTGGTATTTCTTATTTGATGTTTAAATTTGTTTACATTAATTGTACAAGGCAAGCTATATAACTAAATATTTTATTTTTCGAATTAATAAATTAGGTTTATGTTGCATACTTCTGGTAGAGTTCTTGGCTATTATCATGTTGAATAAATTTATTTTACAATAATCAGTAGTGAGAACTTGCCGAAACCAAAGATTTGGTGAAATAATTTTCTATGTAAAGTATATAGGAAGGGCAATAGTAATTAGTGGAATTAATGGGAAATTACAAAATGAACAGAATTTCTGTTAGTATCTTTTATGTAACTCATGTAATTAGGAATTTCTGTTCAACAGATTTGGTAAACAAGTAGTTTACAAGTGTTTAAAAACAAATGGAGTCCATTTTATTCCTTATGGTTATTTTGCAGTTAAGAAAAACTACTGAATATAAGAACTTTGTGCAGATATTATTTCTAAATTTTATAATTCCTACATCTTTTTCAAGTGTTTGATTGAAATGTCACTTTAAAAATATATGCTTGACATTAGTTTTAATGGGGTGTTTCCTAGTACGAAATGACATCCATATCTGTACATGTTTAGTATTTGATCAACATAACACTTATGCTCTTGAAAAGAAAGAAAAAAAGGCTTCACCTTTTAAGGTTTTAGGAAATATATGATGGAAAACCATGATTTTTTTTTTCTTATTTACTCTAATATAAGTTTGTGTTAGTTAATCAGTGATATTTAATTAATAGTTGTCTGTGTTTATGGACATTAATAAGTGAGAAAACCTAGAATTCCACCATTAAAAATGTACATGCTGATGGTAATGCTGTCTGGAAACTGTTATATGTATCAAACACACGTGTCACTATACCTTTATCTGCAACACTAAATGAAAAAACGACGACTTTGGTATGGGTAACTCGGAAACTTTAGTAGCTACACTAAATTTTTTTTTTTCATAGTATTTGTGCAAACAAGTGGAAATTTAGAGAGGTACACCCAAACCCCACCTTGGCCCTATCTTTAACTAAACCATCATTTTTTAGTTTTGTACGAGTATTAAGGTCGGTAATAATAATTTTTATGGATCATGTAAGTTATTGTATTAATAGCAAGTAATATTTATCTTGTGAATTCACAGCTCTAGGCCTACTATTTAAGTATGAACTTTATTTAAGGGATTTTGCAGGTGTGTAATGTAATTACACTTTAAACATTATTACAGTTGTTAGAGCAACATTGAGTTTTATTCAATTGTGTATCACAGTTCAGTCTACCAAGGCGATAGTTTTATAAAGATATTTGAACCATTGCCTTATTTAGTATAAATTTGTGTTGGTTTTATAGTTGTATATTAAGTAATTGTAGCTAGGTTTCTGTTTGTTGTATTATCCCATAAGTGATAACACTATTTGCAGTTTTAACTTGTATACTGATATGTCACCTTATAACAAGAACCATATTTCATTAGTTTAGTTTTTAATTTCTTAACTTCATGTACTGCAAAATCATGTACGAAGTTGTGAAATTTATTGAAATGTTTCTTCATAATATGAACATTTGTCACTAGACATAGTTGCTAACCCTTATTAGTTTAGTGCATGCAGATTGCATTCATCATTATTAATTTTTAACTGAGTTCAAGTTTTTAAGCATATGTGTTTGAGCGTACTACAACTTTATGATATGAACGTATAACGTATATTCAATCTGTCATGAATTTTAATTATACCATCCCTGATGGTTTAGGGGTAAGCTTTAGAGATCATAACATTAAAGTGGGATTTGGGTCCCATAAGAGATCCAGCTTAAGTATTCCATTTTGTAGCTTTGTGCGTGACAATCAAAATGTGCATTGATCATTTGTTTAAATAATGAACATAAATTCTAAAAATAATTTCTTTTTCAGCTGCAAATTAATTTCTACTACATAAATGCACTTTCATTATCATTCTTTAAGCTTTATGGCAAAGAATGAATTTAAGATTTAAAATGTTGTAAAATTAAAATCACTTTTAAATAGTGATTTATAACATATATAATACTTATCCAAGTGTGATATCTTTGTAATTAAATTTTCTATATTTCATTCCTACCATAAGTAGACTGCCTTTTCTTAAGAAGAAATTAAAAAAAATATTCATTTGATTCGGAACTGGCATGGTCTGGTGACTTAGGACGTCATCAACTTGTGACCTGAGAGTCGCAGGATCTAAACGTGGCACCAAATATGCTTTTTTGTCTGTGGGAGTGTTACAGTGTGACAGCTAGTCTTACCATTTGTGAGTAAAAGAGTAACCCAATGGTTGGCAATGGGTGCTGTAATGCTTATTGTTTTCCCGTGTTGCTGGAAGCTCGAAATTTGAAATGGCAGCAAATAACCTTTATATCTTTTGTCACACAAACAACCATCAGGTTCATGTTCATATTTTAAGATTTTTTATCAGTATTCTCTGTGTTTTTATAAACAAGAGGGAATCATGAAATCTGTGGCACCTTGAAATTATTTAGGTAAGATTAGAGTAAAGTAATGAAACCATCAAATACATCAATCGAATGGGTGTAATTCACTGTTCTCAAAACTGTAATTATATCTATAATTGGTGAAGATATCATGGAGTTTTGAGCTGAAAGTTTAATTAAAATAACAAACAAATAAACTTCAGAGCCATTCTATGGGTCAGAGATAAAAAAAAAAAGTTTTACAAGTTGCTTTGGAATTGGACAGAATTTTTAAAATTTGTCAACTTTATGCAATGTTTCAGTAAAATCTAGATAGATTTGCTATTTTGCTTAACTTGGAATGTTTAGATAACGAAAAACTTTCAAATTTAAATAAAAAAAATTGTTGGGGTATTTGTAATTAATATAAAATTCATAGATAAGATTTGTTTGTAGATATGAATAGGAGAATACTAGAATGTAATTCCCCTCTCCTTCATTAATTCCATCTACTGGCTGTGTGGCTTCAGGATATAGTTTTACTAAGGTTTTTTTTCATTGAAGACACCAAACCAGTACAAAAAATTAAAAATGGAGGGAGAATTAGTCTGACATTCATATCTGTATACATATACACACACACACACACCAAATATAACGTCAATTTGTAAATTATAACTAATTTTAAACTGGTTTATATACAGGGTTTTAGGAATAGATAAAATAATGTTATACCTAAGCACATGTTGCTTAAGGAATCGTTTGCTCATAATTGGTTCCCATGTGTATATACAGCTGTAGAAAACAGAGGTGAGTGATCTTATCTCAGTATTCCAGTTTTGTTTTTGCAATGCTGCTGCTGTAGTGGTGTGATTTTATTAATCCACATTTGTTACTTCCCTGTAACTATTGCTGCTTTACGTTTTCCTTCTGTAAGTGTGCTGAAAAAAAGTATTTTTATAAAGTACTCGCCAGTGTTTATGACTTTAAAATAATATTTAATATATGTATTTATTCTGCTGAAAGAAAAGAGAGAAAAAAAAGAGGAACCAGTGAAAACACGCTATTCCCCCACCGTTAGGTCAGCGGTAAGTTTACGGAATTACAGCGCCAAAATTCGGGGTTCGATTTCCGACAACGGACAGAGTGCAGTTTTTTGTTCTTTTTAATTTCGCGCAAAGCTACACGAGGGTATCTGTGCTAGTCGTCACTAATTTTGTAGTGCAAGACTACAGGGAAGGCAGCTACTCATCACCACCCACCGCCAACTCTTGGGCTACTGTTTTACTAACGAATAGTGGGATTGGCTGTAACACTATAATGACCCCACGGCTAAAAGGGCGAGCATGTTTAGTGTGACGGGGATTAGAACCTGCGACCCTTAGATTACGAGTCAAGCGCCGTAACCACCCGGCCACGCAGAATGCAGTTAATATATTATCTAGCTATTTATTAAGAGACCAACCGAAACCCAAGCGGTAGGTTTACTGTCGTTGGCATTATTGTTTTTCTTTTCTGATGGGGGAGAATTTCCCACGATATTAGAATTTAAAATGATTTGGGCCAGTTAATAGTTTATTTACAGTAGACATGTTGACTCCTTAACATTTGTGAGAAAGCTTAGTCCTAGAAGGTGTTGGTTAGCATTTGATAAATATGTATCACTAATGTTTATTGAAACATTGTGTTGTATACCTTCGGAGGTCAAGTCTAATTGTGTCGGTAATAATCTGTTTACACAAAGATCGAATCGTTTATTACCTAAGCGATAATTTTGGAAGCTTCTAAAATGCTAGTAAAGTCTTTTCAGAATATGCCAATATACCAGGTCAACCCCTGTAATTACAGCATAAATGTAATTAATTTTATGCTTCGAGAACGTTTGCTCTCATTACCACTGATTTAAGAACATCTGGTTCGTTTTTTAAGCCTCGTGTTCGACCGTGACATGCTCCAGCTACTGTTAGAAGGTAGGCATGGTAAAATGGCGCTCAGTTACTATTACAGAAAACCAACCTCTGGTATAATCTTTATATATATATTTATATTCTGTCTACTTTCTTTTATGGTTATGAGAAATATCAACAGTAACGAATTAAAAACGTCACCCGGACTGCTGTATTAAATCAGATGCGTACAGCAGCCCCGGGCGACGTTTCCAAGTTAGGTTTAAGAAGTACGTGCTTTTTGAGAAAAAAACACCACTCATTAACACGTGTTTATATGAAATATTTCCTTACTACGGACGTTACAAAGCCCCAGGTACTTCGTTTTATGTCCGTATGTCCTCATGTTATATGTACCATTCAAGAAAACCTTTTGTGTGTCAAATCTACACGTGTTGAACCAATTTCAACAAACTAGAACGACAGTCGAAACTGTAATGCCTGACGCTTAACAAATCAAACCTGGCACATGACCCAGTGCTATACTGGTTGACCAAATAAGACATATTGGAATTTTTAAAGAATCCAAACGTGGCACGCACCGTAATACGACACCAGTTATCCAAATAAGGTTTAGGGGAAAGCTACCTTCACGAGGTTTGAAGCAAATATTGTAGTCAGTAGTGTGATCAGTAAAGTGATGGTTACAAAGTTATGGAGATTTATTATTTTGTTATCTTGAAATTTAAACATACCTACACACAGGTGTGATATGTAGTTCAGCCATTGTTTAAAGTCATGTGACCTTGGTGCACAAATCAGCTTAAAGCCCTGAATTCTGGAGGATTATCTACCCTTGAAAACTATCAGATAAAAATGTGTAGATATACGCTTCAGTGTAGATATGTTTTCCAGTGGTATTTCAGATTTGTTGTTGCCTAGCTATATTAATATTATAGATAAAATTATATATTCAAACATCTAACCCCACCCTCTACATTGCGACACTCAGTTGCACAACCCCTTCCAAACATGTGGTCAGCTTCCGGTCAGTTACCTCTTTCTTTGTGAACCTGACGATGACCGAAGAAGGTCGAAATGTTGTTCGCTCTTCTATTTAAAATATTTTCTGAACCCAAACGAGCCGATTTTGCGTATAAAATTCTCAACAAGTGGGTTTCTCGACATCACAGATTTGTTGACCTACGTCACATCTGCCCGTGATGACTCGTGCAGCTTTTTTGCGAAATTCAAAACAAAACAATATACAACTATTATCACATTTACAGTTCGATTCGATATTTATAATTAATGTGATTGTGATTATTTAAATGAAATCATTTACCGGAAAAAAAATACAACTGAAAACATACATAATACGAGACGTCATATAAAAAGGAACAGTGATGAAATATGAAACTGTTTATGTACACGTGAATATGTGTTTGTAACATGTTACATGTATGTGCACGTGAATATATGTGTTTGTAAAGTACGTTATATGTATGTGCACGTGAATATATGTTTGTAAAGTACATGTTACATGTATGTACACGTGAATATATGTGTTTGTAAAGTACATGTTACATGTATGTACACGTGAATATATGTGTTTGTAAAGTACATGTTACATGTATGTACACGTGAACATATGTGTTTGTAAAGTACATGTTACAGGTATGTGCACGTGAACATGTGTGTTTGTAAAGTACATGTTACAGGTATGTGCACGTGAACATGTGTGTTTGTAAAGTACATGTTACAGGTATGTGCACGTGAACATGTGTGTTTGTAAAGTACATGTTACAGGTATGTGCACGTGAAGATATGTGTTTGTAAAGTACGTGTTACAGGTATGTGCACGTGAATATATGTGTTTGTAAAGTACGTGTTACAGGTATGTGCACGTGAAGATATGTGTTTGTAAAGTACGTGTTACAGGTATGTGCACGTGAATATATGTGTTTGTAAAGTACGTGTTACATGTATGTGCACGTGAATATATGTGTTTCTAAAGTACGTGTTACATGTATGTGCACGTGAATATATGTGTTTGTAAAGTACGTGTTACATGTATGTGCACGTGAATATATGTGTTTGTAAAGTACGTGTTACATGTATGTGCACGTGAATATATGTGTTTGTAAAGTACGTGTTACATGTATGTGCACGTGAATATGTGTTTGTAAAGTACGTGTTACATGTATGTGCACGTGAATATATGTGTTTGTAAAGTACGTGTTACATGTATGTGCACGTGAATATGTGTTTGTAAAGTACGTGTTACATGTATGTGCACGTGAATATGTGTTTGTAAAGTACGTGTTACATGTATGTGCACGTGAATATGTGTTTGTAAAGTACGTGTTACATGTATGTGCACGTGAATATGTGTTTGTAAAGTACGTGTTACATGTATGTGCACGTGAATATGTGTTTGTAAAGTACGTGTTACATGTATGTGCACGTGAATATGTGTTTGTAAAGTACGTGTTACATGTATGTGCACGTGAATATGTGTTTGTAAAGTACGTGTTACATGTATGTGCACGTGAATGTGTTTGTAAAGTACGTGTTACATGTATGTGCACGTGAATATGTGTTTGTAAAGTACGTGTTACATGTATGTGCACGTGAATATATGTTTGTAAAGTACGTGTTACATGTATGTGCACGTGAATATATGTGTTTGTAAAGTACGTGTTACATGTATGTGCACGTGAATATATGTTACATGTATGTGCACGTGAATATATGTGTTACATGTATGTGCACGTGAATATATGTGTTCATGTGTGCACGTGAATATATGTTTGTAAAGTACATGTTACATGTATGTGCACGTGAATATATGTTTGTAAAGTACATGTTACATGTATGTGCACGTGAATATATGTGTTTGTAAAGTACGTGTTACATGTATGTGCACGTGAATATGTGTTACATGTATGTGCACGTGAATATATGTGTTACATGTATGTGCACGTGAATATATGTGTTACATGTATGTGCACGTGAATATGTGTGTTACATGTATGTGCACGTGAATATGTGTGTTACATGTATGTGCACGTGAATATGTGTGTTACATGTATGTGCACGTGAATATATGTGTTACATGTATGTGCACGTGAATATATGTGTTACATGTATGTGCACGTGAATATATGTGTTACATGTATGTGCACGTGAATATATGTGTTTGTAAAGTACATGTTACATGAGTTACCAGTCACCTTGTATTACTTTCTGATAAGTTGTTCTTATTTCTGACTAAAACTGGATGGTCTGTGCTCGTGGGAGTAACGGTCACGTTATTTTTAACGTTCAACATCAAAGTGGTTTGATATGCATTGTGAAAGTTATGTTTGAAACTACAGAGCACGTGTCTCACTTTCATTGCTTTAAGTATCTCCAAGAACTTTTAGATTCAAAACGTCCTTGCATGTAAATACTTAGTTATTATCTAACGAAATCAATAAATCCTATCCGTTGAAGTTTCAGATAGTAAAGGTAACTGAACAGAAAAAGACGTACACACGTTGGAAACGTTACGTATTTATTTAACGCATATTTACTGCACAGTTTGACATTGAGATGGTAGATAATATATTTGTTTTCGATTTTTACGTTTGAGCCTTGAAGATAAGAGCGGTGTCCCTATTAGTGAGTTCACTAACCGAATTTTGTTGTTATTTGTTAAACGAATCTAAATGTATAATAATAAACTGTATTTCAGGCGTTTACTATTGTTGGGCCATAACGTCAAGGCCGAACGTGTCCGGGTGATTAGGACATTTGACTCGCAATCTGAGTGTCGCGTGTTCTAATTCTTATCTTACCAAACATTTTGTTTTTAGTCATGGGAGCGATATTATATGACGGTCAATTCCAATAATCATTGGCAAAAGAGTAGCCCCAGAGTTGGCGGCGGGCGATGTTCACTAGCTGCCTTCTACTCTTTCACTGCTAAATTTAGCACGGCTAGCGCAGATAGCCCTCGTGTATCTTTGCGCGAAATTCCAAACAAATCATTATATCAAAAGAGCTTAAATCGATATTAATTTAAGGATGTTTCCTACTCTTACTATCGTACATTTTTGCTTCATTCTCAACGTTTTGGCATACTATGTTTACATTATTCACTGATTTTACGTTTTGAGTTTGTTAATTAATTATATTTAATTCACTAAACTGTGGACAAACAGAAATAATACGATACTCGTCTCCTTTAACTTGTAATTATTTTTGCAATCAATAATTACACCATTTTCCTGATGCATCTGTATTTTTATAATCTATTTTTGGATCAAAACTGTAACTTAAAATACGTAATTTTGTCAAATCTGATCTTTTAAACTTTTCAATTTTTTGTTTTAAAACTGATTTAAGAGTAACATATTTATTATAATCATATAAACCTGAATACCAGTCTTGTATATAAATATCTTCAAGCGTTTGGTTAAGTTCTGTTTGAATTTTTTTTTAAATTTTCAATCTGTTGTGCTTTCCATACATGATCATTTCTATATATGAAAAGGCAATGTCTTATTTTACAGGTTCGGTTTTCATCTAAGCATTTAACGATATGATAACATGGTTAAGGGAACCGTGTTATCTTTCATATTTAGTTGAGGCCAATACTCGATACACATTAATTAATACTTGATGGTCAGAGCTAGCTTCCTATATTCACCTAATACCCCCAAGTTATATTTATTAAATTGAATTTGTATGTTCTCTATTCATATCGGTAAAAATGAGTTGTAACTCTATAGACTCAATTTCGATATTTATTAAAGTAACTGCAGTTTCTAGGAATAGAGAACTACATCCTTAGAATTATCAGTTTGGTAACTTTCTATTAATGATGCTGTTTTGTTTAGACCAATGGTGGTAATTGTTGGAGGCTTGTGTGACTGTAGATATAATATTGATTTATCTCGGGCACCTATGTTTACCCTATTTTTCATTACAAAATAGTAATCGAGGTTACTCGATTACTTGGATGTATATCCAAGTACCTCTAATATTCTAGTACTATTGCAAGCCCCCGTTATTTAAGTACAACAACTGTAATCGATCCAACTATAAAATATTGTACAGCATTGAAGAGTGGACATACTACACGAGTACCAGCACTATACGAAATGATAAAGCACGACAATACATAATCTCGATAACTTCTTTGTTGTTTAAACGTTACAGCTCACTTGCATTCTGTGCTATGGAAATATTTTAAACAACGGTAAACCTATTTATGATGTGTGTCATTTTCTTTATTATGTTCTTTGTTTAACGATTCTAATGACTAAAGGCAGTGTTATACAGCGCATTTAACAGTGTTTGTTTATTAAGTACAAAACTACACAGTGGGCTAGTTGTGTTTTATTAGCATTAAATATCGAAACCTGGATCTTTGCGCCTTCAGCTTGCAGATTCACCGCCGAGAGAGGTCACTATGAGAACTAATATTGGTAAGTTTTGATGATATAGATTTAGTTTTCGTGTTATTATCCAGCAAAGCGAATCAAAGCTGAATGTAAAAATAGGGGTCCAAACGTTCTTTACACATTCGTTAGTCCAAGAGTTGGCGGTGGTGGTGTTGACTTCCTTCAAGTTTTACCCCCACCCCAGGGATATAGCAGCATGTTTTTGGACTCACACCGCCAGAAACCGGGTTTCAGTACCTGTGATGGGTAAAACTCAGATAGTTCATCCTGTAGCTTTGAGCTTAAATACAAATAAACACGTGTGCTGTACGTTACAGAGTAAGTCGTACCATGCCGGTGTTCAGTAACTATCCAATATCGAGGAAAACTGTATGTGGACGCATCTCACCCTAAAAGATCTGACTGATCCAGACCACACTTGGTTTGCTAACTTACTAGACCAAATGCAAACCAAATTAATATTAAAGTTTCCGAAACATTGAAAAGTATTCAATAGAATAACCCTAATATTGTTATTTCACTAGCTATTATATATAGTTGAATTTGAACAAAATTCTACAAATCAAAAGTTGTAAATAAAATTTTCAGCATTTTGTTTAGTTTCTCGTAATAATCGAAATTACAGTAATAAAATATCCAGCTACGATGTGTAGATAGATATAACTACTGCTTAATTTTTCCGCTTTTTTATGATTTGCACCGTTTAACTTCCGGTTTCTACAAGGTTTAGAATAAGCGCTTAGTTATGAAATAAGGAATATTGCATAATTAAATTATATATATATAATTTCTTAATGTAGAATATTCTTTTCCTTGGAAGCAGAATCAAAGATTATTAAATTTAATGCGTTAAATATATCAAATTCAGACACTAGAGGGCTTAACCACATTTGTACTCTAAATGGGCTTGTTGAAGGAATGACACAACTGCTTTCGATCTCTGCCAACTTATTCAGCTCGACTTTTTCACATCCTAACTTCCATTGTCTAACAACAGTTTACTTGGAGAATGTTTGTTTCTTAATTTCGCGCCAGTTACTCTTATTGAAGAAGTGAAAGTCATCACCTCTCAACTGTTGAAGTACTCTTTCACCAACGAACAGTAGGATTGATTGTCGAATTATAACGCTTCCACAGCTAAAAGGGCGAGCACGTTTGGTGTGATGAGGGTTATGAACCCGCGACCTGTCCACCTGTCCATGCATGAACACTTGGATAATGAACGCTACTGAAATTCCCGGCAGAGATTTTCAGAATTCGTATTTTCCTCGTTTTTAAGATTGAAAAGACGGAGGTTCTTAACATCCGTACAACAACCTCCAAAACTTCTAATATATTTGAAAAAAAAAGGCTATCATGTGTTGACAGTTCACTTTTATTTGTATTTGTAGAGTTTCGCCCGTCGTGGCCAGGTGGTTAAGGTGCTCGATTCGTAATCCGAAGGTTGTGTATTAGAATCTCATTATGCTAAACATGCTCGCCCTTTCAGCCATGGAGGCGTTATAATGTTACGGTCAATCCCACTATTCGTTGGTAAAAGAATAGCCCAAGAGTTGGTGGTGGTGACTAGCTACCTTCCATCTAGTCTTACACTGCTAAATTAGGGACGGCTAGCGCAGATAGCCCTTGTGTAGCGCTGTGCGAAATTCAAACAAATCCTTGTAGAGTTTCACCGTATTTTTGGGGTTTTCACCAAGGGCCGAAATGGGTATGTAATTTGCCGCTCAAGAAACCAGTCGTATATTACATTTATTTCACTAATATTTCTTATTTAGATGATTTATTCGTCCTTTATTTAAGACAAATCTCGTTTTGAAGGTATTAATAACTGTTTGAAATTAGATTACGTACAAACTGAGTTACAATATATCACAGTTTAGTAACATATGTAGGCAGCCTTATACACACATACAGTTATTGAGAAAAGGATTTGTACAGAAGGTATTAAAAACTGGTTTGTTCTGACTAGTTATCCTTGTTCAACTGATCAGTCAAGTGTAACACTTCAACTGAAAATATATTAACAATAAAGATAATAACAAACATTAAAATATTATTCCTTCAACACTGCACTGAATACAACTACTAGTGATATGTTTGCCAGTTCAATTTTACAGTGGTCGGTGTGTAGCGTCACCTCTTACCTTGTATTTCATGATGTGAAGCGGCAATGTAAAATAAGAACATGATTATTATGGTATGTAAAATATGCATCTTATTAATTCTAGCTAGTTTTTGAGACAGTTTTTGAAATTACACAGTTTTGTAGAGTTTTACGTAAAGTTACTAGAGGGTTATCTGAGTTAGCCGTATCTTATTTAGAAGCGATAGATTAAGGGTGAAATAGCTAATCAATACCACCTTCCGCCAACTTTCGGATACTCTATACTTACTAAAAGTCTGATTGGCTATCACTTTATAACGTAACCCTCGGCTGAAAGGGCAAACATAACCGGTGTCGGAATTCGAACCTTCGTATTGAAGAATACACGTAAATAATTTGTAATTAAAATTTTAAATCCTATATAAACAGGTGGTTTTAGTGTTGTAGGACGTTATCTGAACAGTTGGAATTTTTACAGGGAAGGGTTAATTTTTTGAGATGTAGGATGACATAAGGTTTGTGCTTAAATAATCGGGTTTAAAAGACCAAAAGCCAAACCGTTCCTGCCGAGTTACATTTGATAAATCTTTCATTGTTCCATCCTTCCGATATCTGCGTAAGAAGTTTGTCATAGAAAGGCAAACATCTTATCGGCTGCAGGGAAGCTTACTTCATTCACCGCTGTGGTGCACTGCAGTGAAGAGAGATCCTTCGTCATTACGTATCGCTAGTACACATGCGAAGTAAGATCTTTATCTTCCCCTGACAACTGTCGTGTCTCTACATCGGCGTGCAATAGGACAAGCTTAGTCAGTGCTTTGAAGCTCGGGTTTTTCAGAGAACGAATTCATCAAGAAATGTCATGGAACGAGAAAATATTTTTAAATTTTACGCCCTTTTTATTTCGTGTGGTAAGTTAAACTACTGTTAATTTAGTTTAGGAAAGAGATGTGGTCTTCTAACGTAACTTGATAGTATCAGAAGCGTTTTACTTTATATTCTTTAATAATTTGTCTTTGAGTAAAATTATTTGCTCAAATACCTTAAAAATCGCGTTTAGATGTATTCCGTAACCGAAACACAGTTGGAGTTACATGGTGTGTAAAACAACAAAATCAAACGAAAGGTTTGCTTAGTCTTTCCTATTTGGTTTTCTAAATGTCAGATTTGTAAGATGTCC
Source organism: Carcinoscorpius rotundicauda (assembly GCA_011833715.1). NCBI lineage: Eukaryota > Metazoa > Arthropoda > Merostomata > Xiphosura > Limulidae > Carcinoscorpius > Carcinoscorpius rotundicauda. Next base: position 13,301,674 of record CM022404.1, read on the forward strand.
AAATTAAGTACGGTTAATTTTTCAGCTCACTCATGATGCGGTGAAAATGAGGTATTCAGGTTTATGTTTTGTGTTATTGGGACAAATTTGTAGTCGCACGTTATTCGAGACTAGAATGAACAGAGGTCGTTATTAAGTATCATCTGTAATCGGAGATCCTGATGGTTTACAGTTTTCATTTCCAGTTAACCAGTGTTTCTAGCACACACACACACACATTAGTTATAAAGACTTGATGTCAATAGTGATTTGATCTGAATGTTTGTATTTTTAATACACTAGGTTCTTCCAGTGTGTTTTTCTTAATGATAAATCTCGGAGCTTATAAACCCTAAAAATCTGTTTTTAACGCTCATGACAAGTAGGTCACAGATAGCCTACTCTGTTTTTTGTGCTTAACAAAGATGAACCAGAGCAATCAGAGATGACATACCCTTATTCCGCTGCTACTTTCCGATATTGCATGCGTTTATTTTAGATAATGTCAAATTTCACCTTCGAAAAGTCAGAAAATCCTTCTCAGATCCATATTATTTTTATAGTGCTAAAAACCGGAAAAATTCCACTTTCTACCCATTATAAAGAATGTTTGAAAGTGATCCAATATCTGGATTTGGATCATCAGAAGAAATTTCGGGAGGACTATTCCATACTGACTTCCCATTTTTTGTAAACTTTTCGTTTATATCGGTCTTATAGTTTTCGCGTAATCCGAGGGTCGCAGGTTCGAATCCTCGATACACTTAATAGGTCGCCCTTTCAGCCGTGGGGGCGTTGTAAAGTTACGGTCAATCCTACTGTTTGTTGGTAAAAGAGTAGCCCAAGGACTGGCGGTGGGTGATGATGACTAGCTGCCTGCTCTCTAGTCTTACACTACTAAATTAGGAACGGCTAGCGGATATAGCCCTCATATAGCTTTGCGCGAAATTCAAAACAAACCAAACCTAATCGTTTTCGAGATATGCGCGGGGAAACGCTGTCCGCGGTTCTGAGTGCAATACAACATCGTATAACTATTTGTGATTATCAGCAATATATGATTGTATTGTATGTTCTTTATATTGAAAATTTCTAAGTTGCCTTTGAACGATGTGCAATTTGTAGTATTTTACCAATAAGCCCAAAGAACTCGTCTGTTTTTGAAACGTTTTTTTTTTTCATATTTGACTAAGACCTTTACATCAAAATTGATTAATTTAACTGGAGCAGAAAGACTGTTGTTAATTTGAATCCATTTGAGATGTTAAGTTTTAAAAGCAAGAAAAGATGTGTAGTAGAAATTACAAGTCAGTGTAACTCATAACTAATTTGACCTAAAGGCATAGAACTTTACACTTACGTCTTTGTTAGAGATTGGAAGTGACGTTTTCCTTACCGGAAGTAATGAGTGTATGTTGCAAAAAAAGACATGAATCACAGTTTTTAACGTGTGTATGAAATTTGTTGAAATTGAAGGATTTTGGTCGGCCACTGTGAACAAGTTTCTCATAAGTTATGAATGTGTATGTATTAAAATTAATGGAAATCGTATTGGAAATAATCTTACATTTCTGAAACGTATCTTTTCCTCAGTGCATAACTTAACGCCACAATAGGATTGTGAGCGAGGCAAAGGCTGTTTAGACTTGTTACTTCCGTATAGGCAGACGTAATAAGGTTTGTCACACTTCATATGTTAAAAAGTATTTTTGTTTGCACGGATTTCCTAATAAAAATATTTTTGTTATTCTATCTATCAAAGAAAATTACAGTTAAAAAAAATTAGTTTCACTATCTTCTGTTTTGAATTTTCATCAATTTCACGTAAACTTATCAGTCATTAGCTTAAAAAATAGTTTATATATAGCTGTAATCATTTTGTTTCCTCACTAAGTTTTGATAAACTGATACTTTTTGTACAATTAGACTTTTTTTTTGCCAAATTATAATTCTTCATTGTTTCAGATTAATTTCCTATTCAATAAATTTTGTCAGGAAGCTGTTTTTGCTGTAGGATATAGTTGTACTTTTGAGTTGTATATGGAGGATAGTATTTACAAGATATTACCCAGATATGAAGAACCTGAATACTTTTCTGTAGCTATTACTATACAAAAAGGGGATTCTTCCAGTTGTAGCTCCAGGGAAGGTCCCCTCCCGCCCTCACCTTAGAAGGTGCAATACTCCAAAGATTAAGTAAACAGTAAAATATCATATAGAAATAATGGGAAGTTGAAAATTCAAGTATTAGAAATATTATGTTTGTTTTATGGAATTAGTTAAGCTCATATTTATTTATGTATGGGCTGTTTGTAATGTGTAAAATGTGAGAGAAGACAAGTAATATTTTCTTCTGTAATATTATGATTGATTTAAAACCCATCAGATGTCTTCAGAGAAACTCTCTTCATTTCTATGGTTAGCAAATATTTCTTCCTTTTCCTATTTTATCAGTGAATAAAGCTTGATGTAATTGAATTCTTGGGGTCATGTTGAGTTCCTGATTGTAACGGTGAGCCACAAGTTAACTGAAAGATGTTCTTGTTTGAAGCAGAAATTATTGGTCATTTGAATTTCTTATTTTTAATTTGCCAGTGAGAGTGACCAGCAAACCTCAATACAAATATGTCAGGAATTGGAATTGGAGAGATTTCAAAAATTGTTAATGTTAATACCTGTTTGTTGTGAATTTTATTTAATGTCATTAAAATGTGTAATATAGAAATTTACTTCTTCAAAGTTTGGTAGTAATATAACCATTTTGAATATACATTATCCTCTACCACACACTTTCTCGTTATTAGTTTCTGAAAACTTTGTCAAGAAAATAAATAAGAAATGTACAAACATTTGTTTGACCTTCAAATTATGTTTTCTCTAGTATCTCATGTAAATATGTCATAAAAAGTTGATTTGTGAGGAATGGACAAACAACTACATTATTTACTCTTAAAGACTACTTTGGTATTTCCCTATTATTTTATGGCATAAAAGCAAGCTAATTTATATAGTTATAACTTGGAAGACCCTGGTTGGCCTGTAAAGTTAATAATAGAATTCCTGTAGTCAAATTATTGTAATAGGATTGCACATAAACTGCATGTATTGTATTAATTATTGTAATGAGTGATATATATGTTGAAATGTTACTACTGTGTGATACATATGTAAAATATGTACATTAGATTAGATTATTTTGCACTTTAGGTCATATGTTTCTAAGATGGTAATTATTAGATAATAACTGCTCCATTACTGACCTGAAGTGTAATTTGTGTAGTATCAATGAGTCTGACGTGCTAATAAAAAAACTAACTTATAAGGTGATCACACACTATTAATAAGCCTTTTCTACAAGCCAGTTCTTGTTGCATTATACGTTCGTATATTATTCGTACTCAGTAGGTCTAACATGTACTCTAAGTTGAACGTGAAAAGTTCGAGAAAAAAGAAAATTTATCATGAAGCAACTTGGGTAAACATTACAATTGAAAAACTGCTATTAAAAATATGTTTCTTCTTTCCTTGCATAGAATTTCATGACTTAAAGTAAGCAATAATTTTCATGTTTCTATAGTAATTTGACTTAGAAATAGATAGGAAGAGTTATGTGAATGTCAGTTAACTGAAATAACCACACACACTTTTGAATATACAAAAATGGAAATTGTGAAATGAAGTTAAAATATACAGGATATGCCATTTTTATAAGTATTGTATCTGTAATTTCTGGTCTTATAATTCAAACAGATAGTGGCAAAATGCATTTACTTGTAAGAGTATTTTCTCACTGAATTTTAGGTCTATATTTTACATCTTTATTACAGGGTCTTTACATACAGTCATTAATAGCATTTAGTCAGTAATCCTTATTTTGAAAGATTTAGGAGCATTTCAGGTTTAATAAAATGATCTTGTATCGTAAAAATTTCATTTAGACTTATTTTTTATGAATATGTTATTTTATGAAGGCTGTTGGTTAAAAACTACATATAATGAAGTAAAAAAATTGTGTTTATATGTTTTGTAAGTATGTTGTATTCTTTCTTTAGTTACAGTTTACTTAACAGTGCTGGTTATATTGTTTAATATAATGTATCTTTGTTATCAGGATTATTTTTCATTGTTAGATTACTATGTGATTTACAAGCATTATAAATCTTTGAAGCCTGTCTAAATATTATAAGATAATAATGAATTTACTGTTGAAAGTATTTATAAAAGTATTGTTAACATAACATAAACTTCTTAAAGTTAATTGCATCTACAGTATCCAAAGGTAATCCATTTCAGAGGCAAACCATCCTGTTTGAAATATAAACTTGATTTAGTCGAAAATCACTCCTTCCTGATCAAAACTGCCCCTATTCTTACCATTACAAGTTTTTAAAACCACATTCTTACTGTTGTTTCTGTAAGTTACCTTGAGCTGTAAACATTTTGTTGTGATTTTGTGAAACCAAACTGCCCTACACATTCGAGAAATCTCCAAAAGGAAAGACATTTTTAAAATTTTTGTTTTTTAGTTTTTAGTGACTTTGAGTTGTAAACTGTAGTTGTTGATCAGTATACTCTGTAAAAATGGTCAAGACAAATGATTTTGTTTTCAGAAGTTAAAAATAGTTTATTGCAGGATATACCAAACCTTCACAATGTACATGACTATTCGATTTAAACAAAAACTGAACTTTGCTAAATTCTGAAAAACTCATAAATCAAAAGTGAAGGTTTTAGTTTAACATTTGGAAACATTTTGTAGTGTTGCTTTCTCTGTATTTAATTTTTGGCTCAGAATTTATGTTAACAACATCATATAGAATGTACAGCTTGTCACTTTGGTTAATACAGCTTTCAAACAATCATTTAGAAAACATTTTGTTAAAGCACTTGATTTATTTCATAAATAAGGATTATGTAATATTTGAGATTTGAATGCTAGGTTGTAATTAACATTTAGCAGTTTTTACTGTGAGACATGAATTGTACTTGCATATTTAGTAGTGCTTACTATCATTGTTCTTAGTGCTTACATATTTAATCTAGTGTTTACCAACTTTATGTGGTGATTATGTACTTAAGGTAATGCTCACCAGCTTCATGTGTAGTGCTTACATGCTTGAGGTAATGTTTTTTTGAGTTCTTCTGTAGTATTTACGTGTTCAATGTTGAGGTTACTAGTTACTTCTATAATGGATTTAGTTTAAATATGGTAGAGCTATGTGAATAGACTTACTGATATACTAAATACTAATGAAAATTATATATGCTAAGGTCATGCTAAGTGATTAGTGGAATTTGCTAACCAATTAATTGTTTGGCCATTCAGTATTCTCACATGAAAAGTGGATAATTGAAAATAATGATTTGAAAACCTATTTTGATTAATTCACTTTTTTAATAATATTAACTGATTTAATAGTAATTTTGGATAACTGATTATTTTGTTGATACTAATTTAAATAATTGAGTTAATTTGTCAGCTCTACATAGTGTACAACTGATATGGAAACTAATTTGAACCCAGTCATTATACTTTTGAGTTATGTCTACATCTGTAAGTTAACAATTGAAAAATTCATTGAATAGAATGCCTTGATTTTTAACTTAAAATTAATAGTATCTTTTTATTGAAATTATCTTGTAAATTTGTTTCTATTTGTAACTGAAGTTAGCATTTATGTACATATAGTAGAAGGGTTTGATTTTCCAATTTTCATGGCAGTGTCATGTTATTGAATTTATTCTGTGTGTTTCTATCTTTTACTGATGTTAGCAGTTAGATATGTATAATTAAACAGCTTAATGTTTAATTTTGCATGTGCAATATTGGTTGAAGTTTTGTTGAAATTAACCTATAAGCTTATTTATACTTTGGATTAATAACTAAAGATATGTGTAATAGAATGATTTGATTTGTAAGTTTTCATCCATAATGTTTGAAGTTGTTTTATTGATCTGATGCTAGAAATATGTTTCTATTATGAGCTTCTAAACAAGAAGGCTTGACAGTTAATGCTTGTTTGATTTCACAGGTGGAGAAGAAACTTGACAAGAAACTCTAAAGATGGCAAATCTTTCATTAAAAATAAGTGTTTTCGAGAAAAATGTGGTAAAAACAATGAAGTTTAAGCCTTCTATGTTAGTTTTTGATGCCTGTAGAAACATAAGAGAGAAAATATCTGAGGCCAACCAAGGAGAATGTAAGTTGAAGTACAAAATAAAGTTTTTTTCTGATAAAAAAAAATAGAATACCATAGTGTCAGCTGTGATCTCTCTTTATCATCTAAATAGAATACCATAGTGTCAGCTGTGATCTCTTTTATTATCTAAATAGAATACCATAGTGTCAGCTGTGATCTCTTTTTATCATCTAAATAGAATACCATAGTGTCAGCTGTGATCTCTTTTTATCATCTTTACAACATTGTATATTTGTTATTGTTGATATTGTCTAAACTTAGGAATACTAAATTGTAACTTGTTTGTGTAAAAAGCAGCTTGTGTGAGTAACTGAAAGAAATATGCCTTTGTGTGTGCGTGCGTGTTTGTATATATCTCAAGTGTAGAAAAAACAGGAAAGCATTTTGTGTATATGTATACATATACATTCTCAAGAATCAATTTGTAATCAAATTGTAGTTAACACTTTTTTCAAGCTTCCAAAAGAACAACAGAAAAGGACAAGAGATAATTAATATTTATAAAACCCAAGCAGTATGTGTTCATAACTGTAACACTCATACCTGAATTCCACTTCACCATGCTTTTAGATTTTTCCTCTAAAATGATTAAGAAACATTACTGTGTTGTACTTAACACTTTTATTAGTTACTGAAATTACATGCCTCTAATCTAGTTAAAACTGTGGATTGGATGGGGACAAGTGAAGAACTGGTAAGTGTATGAGGCAAGACAATATTTTGCTAAAAACAAATATTCAAAGTGAGTGGCATATTGCCCCTTCCCCACTTTGTTAGGTTCATGTGACTTGCATGATATGGAAGTATATTTATTTTGTATGTTTATGCAACCATTTTGTTCATTTGGTTTGTAGAGTTACAACAGTTGTAACTGTTGACTGAAGTTAATGAAAGTTTTCTAATCAACTACACAAGTGTTAATTTTCCCAAACAGTAATTCAAAATTAGTGGAAATATTCTGAAAGGTTCACAATATGGTAAGGTACTTGTCAAGTCCAAAGTTTTTCAGTTTATATTTAGCCACTTGTAAAGGTCTTTCATTAGGTTAGTAGCAAATGTATCAGTTAAGTAGATTACATTTTCTTTTAGGTTAGTAATAACATGACTAGTAAGTACTGGCTTGGTGTAATGTTCTTTTAATTCAAAGCTTTATAAAGTACAAAAATGTTTGCATGTTCATATTTGTTGAAACCAAGTTGAATTGAATATATTCTATTAATTATTGAAATTGAATGCCTCTAACCTTGTTGAAACTGTGGATTTCACAAAAGTCTTTTGTAGATTTGTCTTAATATTTGAATATATTTTTGCAGCCAAAGATTATGGGCTTTTCTTGCCTGATGAAGATCCAAAAAAAGGAGTGTGGCTGGAGTCTGGTAGAACCTTGGAACATTATCTGCTCCGGGATGGGGTAAGTTATTAGCTAAGAGGTTATATTTAATAATTTTAAAACAGTAGATGGTAATCTCAGATGTCAACCAGAGTTGATAAATATCTGAGAATTTCATGATCCTGAGTTGTAGACATGTTTGTTTGAAAAATAGTGTTCCAAGTGTTATGATAATTGATCAGTCTGTTTTCAGGATTATTGTAAAGTTGATCTGAAGACAATTCTTTGTTATGCAGGGCAACATCGGTTCTTTTTCTATCGGACCAATCAGCATTGTTTACATTTCTAGCTTTCAGTGAGTGTTGGAAGTTCTTGAACTTTGTCATGATGTTGAAAAAATAATTATTTTGGATTTTATTAAACTAATTGAACACCACTAACAAACTAATGTAAATAAAACAACTGAGATATGATGTAGATTTATTTGTTAAAGTGTTTGCTTTTACTACTTGCTACGTCGTACATATACACAAGGTTACTAGTGGATGGAGGGCTGAGTGAAATGTAATCTGAGCTATGATAATTGAATGTTCAGAACGTTGTCTTAGCATAAGCTTCAAATTTTCAGCCAATTTGAAGTACAAGGAATAGGAGTCAATAGTGATAGGGTGTATGGTGTAATAATGGGAGTGTTGTGATGTGAAAGACTAAAGGTTTAAATGATATTTTAAAACAGGCACAATGTTTCAATGACTGATACAGTTGTTCTCAAGTACACAACTTTGTAATCCTTGCGATCACATCAGTGAATGAAATATCATGCCTGCTTTTTCTCCTTATTGTAAAAGCTGTGATTAGTAATAAAATATATCTTAGTTTCAACCATTTAGTCTTACTGAGTGTTCTCACACTTCTTTGGGTTACTTAGTTATTCTTCCCGGTATAACTTAAGATTGGACATCTTGCCATATGTGTAACTTTCAGATATTTTACCTGGAAGATAATGGTTTTTGCATATATTGATAAAGTGGTTAAAGTTATAAGTCATAGAACTGTAGTATAACCAGTCATCCTACTTTTAGTAGTAAGTATTGAAGCTGTACTGCACGGTTTTAACAACCAATTTTTTTCTCTAAGTCCTCAAACTGTTATATGCTATTTTTGTCCATTCTTCCTGGTTAGGGCTTGAAGCTGTATGTGCTGTTAGTTTTAGTAAAAATTTATAAAATGGGGAATTGTTTCAGTGTAACTGCAAAATCATGAATTCATAGTTTGAGTTGACTTTCTTATTACACGAATTATTTTGTACTTTTAGCTAGTCAGTTTTGCTGCCACAAGTCAGCCACAAACCATTTTGTTTGTCCTTTGAATACTTTTGGTGCCACATAAACAAATGCAAGATATTATTATTACAGGTAGCTGTGTTGGCTAGTTGTTGGAACTTGACTTTACCACCAGTTACAACTGATTTACACTAAATCCAGATATACGATCGTGAATGTAGTATGCAAATCAGAAACTTGAAGTTTACAGTTAGGATAAAATATTGATTCCAAGACTGAGAATCCAACACCACAACACTTTAATGCACTTTTTCAAGATAGTTGGTTACACTGAAATTGCCATAAGTACCTTGGAATATAATATTATCAAACCTATCAAAGTTATCAATTTTAGTCAGTAATTGTTCTTCATTTAAACTTTCTACAACATATATTAAACTACTTAACATTATACATTTAATCTGAACTATGATATTTGATTCTAATAAAGATATAGTAATAATTTACTTAGATGATTAGTTGAAAGATATCTCTGGCATCACATAGTAAAATCACTATTAATTTTATCAAAGTGGAAAACTATCCAGATTAGTCAAAGTTAAACTAATGCCTGTATGAATACATTTTGTTTCTTCTAGGACTTACTTGAATATAAGAAAAAGATGAGGACGTTACGTGTCAGAATGTTAGACGAATCGATAAAAACGTTACGAGTAGATGACAGCCAGCCTGTGGCTAATCTCATGGTTGTTATTTGCACAAAAATAGGTAAGTTATAGATAAATAATATATTATATTCAGTTTCTAAGAATAGTTAATAAGGGCTGAAATCTACATCAGTGCAATGATTTTATGATTCTTGTTGTTTTAACAAAGTTTTTAAGTAAATGGAATTATTATTGTTTTTTTTCTGATCTTTGCATTTTTGCAATACATGATAGGAATCACAAATCATGATGAATTTTCTCTTGTGAGAGATCTTGCCGAAGAACCTGTTAAAGATGCTTCTACCACAGGTACACTGACCTTGAGAAAGGTGAGTTTTGTTTCAGAATTTCAATCTTGTAGTTATATGGAAATTTTATGTTAGTTTTATGATGTTTTTGGGGATTGGGGGTACTTGTATTTCACTTATCTTAGAAAACCATACATTGATTTGTTTTATAGGTATGACATCTTATTGTGGTGATAAACAGATATATAAAAGTTACAAGGAAACTAAGTGTGTAATGTAATAGTGAATAATATAAACTAAACTACATTGTGAAAAATTACTAGACTTTTTACATTACTTATTAAATAGCAATTTAAGAAAATTTTCTAATTATAATGTTAAAAATTTAATAACCATAATCCAGATTTTCAAATTTGAAATTAAAGTAATGTTTTATTGAGTACATCATAAGTTGATGTTATTTTTCTCTATAAATTATTTTGTTATTTTGTGCTTCACAACTAGGATAAAAAAGATAAAGAAAGAGATCAAAAAATGGAGCAGTTGAAAAAGAAATTAAAAACTGATGATGACTGTAAGTTGGTTATCTCTGTGGATTTTATGTCTTAAAGCTTACAGAATACAGGATTTCTCTGTTTTAATAAAAAAAAATATGCATCTAAAAGAAGTGGCAAAGAATATAAAATCATAGTTTAAAATCAGTTATGTATATTAAACTGAAATAGGTGACATAACTTATTTTTTTACAGTTTATCAACTATTACCTTTAAAGAAGTAATTTTTTTACAATATTGAATTAATAAGTTCATGTACAAAAGTGAGTTTTATTTTGAAAGGAATAAAATGATTCATGGTACTGTTGACTTGTATCTAGGAATTGAACATTTTTTATAAGGAAATCTAAATGCTTTTAAAACTGTAAAGAAGGCTATATTGCTAGAATAGTGTTTAGAGAAATAGTGTTTTTTTTTCCAAATGGGATACATTGTTTTTATTTTTTAATATAGTAAATTGGGTTGACCACTCCAAAACTTTAAGAGAACAAGGTATAAATGAAGATGAAACACTTTTGTTGAGACGCAAGTTTTTTTTCTCTGACCAAAATGTCGACTCAAGAGATCCCGTACAGCTAAATTTATTATATGTTCAAGTAGGTTTGCTTACTCTCAGAAAGTTAAGTTAGAACTTACATTGTAGACACTCACTTTCATTAACTGCAACTTACATGGCAAATCGATTAGATGTAAATATTTACGTCAAAATTTGTGATGGTTTTATGAAAATTAAGGTTTGTAAATAATTACAGTCAATTAATATAAATAAGTTAAAAAAGAGTTAAATTGTAAAAAATTAAAGATTAAATGCAAATTTCTATAAGGATTTCTATTATTCATTTGTTAAAATGATTATTCTTTTGTAACTTACATTTCTATTGCAGAGTGCTTTCTGTTTTAAATCTTCCATTACTTTAGACATATTAGAAATTAAGCCGATCTTCTGCAGAAGTTTTCATTTTCTCATACCTTGAAGCAACTAACTGTACAAAAGTTATAAATATCTTTCAAGTTTTAAATTTATTTTAATATCCAGATTTATTTCTGGTTTTTCACTTGTGTGATTAAAATGAAAGAAGTGATGAACAATATTTGGAATTTTTCTGTTGAAATATATAATAGTCATTTTAAAAACTTTCAAATTGTGGAGATTGCTCTAAGGTTAATAAGGTAATTATAAGATTACATGAAATTTTTGACAATTTTAATAAGTAGTTGTTCTAATGTCTATTCTATTTATGTCTGTTGAAAATTGTTTTAAGCTGTAGGACCTCATTGTTAAGACTTGGGTGGATTTCTTTGAAACTTTATTTTTTATATGCTTTTTACTTATTTGTATTAGATTGTAATTAATTCATATTTAGGAGTTAGTTACAAGAAGTTTCGGTAAGATCATGATATGGTTATTCCAAGCTCATATTTGTTAAGAGAAAGATAATCTGTAGTTAAAAACATAAACTGATTTTCATTGATGGCTGATGTGAAAACTGGATTATTACATTCATAATATAGTTATTTCCTGACATTAAAAGAACTAGTTTGAAATGCTTGTTAAATTAATTGTGGATTTGATGCAATTCCTTTGTTAAGTTAATTTCATTACAAAACATAGCTTGAATGTTTCATGTACGGGGGTAGAGTAGTACATGTCTGAAATAAAGTTTACCATCCTTATCTGAAGTTCTACTAAATTGTGTTCAACAGTTGACCACATTGTAACCATATATGTTCTTGAACAGATGTTTTTGAACAATCTTATGTGTAATTTTTTTGTAGGCTAGAGATGCTATTCTTAATGGAACTCATCCAGTGACAATTGAACAAGCATCCAAGTTTGCTGGAATCCAGTGTCAGATTCAGTTTGGAGATCACAGTGAACAGAAGCACAGACCAGGTTTTCTTGAGTAAGCTAAAAAAATTAAAAACTTGACATGTATTTAACACTAAAGTTTTCTTAAGTAAGCTTATAGTTGAAGATAACTTGAATAAAAATTACTTGCATGTTTTTGTGCTATAATATTTATCATTGTGGTGTATATATATCTTTGCAGCATTAAAGAATTCTTACCAAAAGACTACTGGAAGGTTAAAGTGATTGAAAAGAAAATTTTTACGGTAAGTGTTGCTAATTACGGTCAGTTATTTTTTTACGTATGCATCTAGCTTGCATTTTTATTGCAATATGTGAAAATGTTTACGCCCCAGATTAAGAGTCGAAACTGTTTGTGATTAAATATATTTTCAAATAAAACTTTTAAAGGACTAAATCAGCAAGTATTAGGTGTATTACTTATTACTTCTATGATGTGCCTCTTGCCTCAGAATGATCTTTGTATAATGGAAGAAAATCTTTTTATTAATTTGTAGTATTTATGTTGTTAGTGTAGTTTAGTTGATGTTGAAATATAATAACAATTCTCAGTATGTGTCGTTTTAATCATTATACATCTTGACATTCAACAAGTACTCTTACGGCTCCTGAAATTGTCTAACGATCTTTAATATTTGCAAGATATTTGTGTTTTACATGTCAAATAAAAGGATATTTTTAATTTAGGAACATAAAACATGCTTAGGAATGAGTGAACTTGAAGCCAAGGTAAAATATGTATCACTTGCACGGTCACTGAGAACATATGGTGTTACCTTTTTTTTGGTTAAGGTAAGCTGTTTTATAAGTAAAGTATATGTACTTGATCATTATCTTTTGTAAACTTAAAACAAAAGCTAAAAATCCAAACAAAACATTTCTCCGAGCACAGTACGGCACAGTGGAAATGATGCTCTAACTGTTTTGATAAATTTTAAATTTAGATATTGAGAAATGGGTGAATAATTTTTTGTTTTTAAAGGTTTATGACAGTTTTTTTAAATATATATTAATAATTTTAAGTTTTGTCTTATTAGCCACTTTCCTTCACAAATTATTTTGAGATATGTGTTCATAGTTTTATTCTCTTACAGTCAGTAGCAATGAAGTGTGAAAAATATGGCTTTTGTTATCACATATGTTTTAAAAGTTTTTAATGCTTCATTTTACATTGAGATTTTGTGATTAATTGCATTTGAACTTGATTTTGGTGTATATTTCAAAAGTACCTGGAAAATATTATGAGAATAGTATGAATCTTTTATTTTCATGCATAGACTAGTTATGGATTGGTTTTATGACCAGTAAAAATGATCCAGGTAACATAACTCGAAAAAATGTAATATTCAAATGAATTGCACAGTTTTATACTGATTGCTGAAAATGGTTTGAGACCACATTAAACAACATGTGATCTCTAATAATCACTTTATTGGTGCTACCATTAAGTCACAGTTCCAGTTGCAAAAGTTTTAAGTCATTTCTCTGAGAAAATAGACAACATTGAACAGTATGTAACCTCTGATAATCACAGTTTTGATGCCAATAGCCACACTTCCATTGGAAGTTTAAAGTTGCGTCTATTAGATAATAGGCTGTGCTGAAACATTTGTGATTGTTGGTAATCAACATTGCTACTGTTGTTCAAAAACAATTATGAAAATAAAGGTTTAAAGTTATGTTTGCTATATAATAGATACAAGATGGTTAAAGAGGATATAGTTAATTGTTAAATCAATGCATTTTTATTCTTACTGTTTTTATCTTTTTGTTAAGTGGTGAAATCTAATTGCTTTCATGTTTTACCTGTTAAGTTATTCTGTCAATCTTTTCTTAGGAAAAAATGAAAGGTAAGAACAAATTAACTCCTCGTTTGCTTGGAGTAACAAAAGACAGCGTCTTGAGATTAGATGAAAAAACAAAAGAGGTAAGACAGAGTATAATGTAATAAAATTAAAACCTAACAGTGTATGTTTCAAGAAAGATAATTAATATTAAATGTTAAAGAAAAAATTGATAAGTCACCTCAGATTTACCAGTATTAATTGTATGTTGAAAATTCTTATTATCACTATGTTCCAAGTTGAGAGTTTGAAATATCGAGTAGAATATCCTGAATTATTTTTTTCAATTTATTTATATATTTATTTTTCATAAGTTTGTGGAATCGGAGAAACTGAAATACTTCTATTTGTTTGTAGATATTAAAGACATGGCCATTAACCACAGTTAGACGGTGGGCAGCGTCACCAAATAGTTTTACCTTGGTAAGTCTTAGTAGTATCTTTGGTTATTGTTATTTCAGACTTACTTAACAGTGTATTTATTTGTCAATATATGTCTGTATTAGAGCTAACGACTTGCTAACACCATAAATGTATGCCTTTACCTGACACATTTTTGTTGAAAAAATGTTTTGGTAAAATTCAGTTTTCTAAAGCTGAGACATTTATAAGAGTACTGTTTGTTTTAGCAGTGGAAATTTCTGTCATTGTATTATTGCTATCTATTAAAAAAACAAAAACATAAAGGACAGGAAGAACCTTTTGGTTTCCTCTGGGCTATCCTATTCACCAAGTTAAGCTAAGTCTTTTTGAAGAAAACAACTCAAAGACAGCACTAATCATTCAAATATTTATCACATTTTCCCATAAACTTCCTTAAATTTACTGGATCTGAAGGCAACTCATATTCATAAGCCAACTAACCTATTAGAAAAATAAAGCTATGTTAGCTAATTGCTTCTTCTCTGCCAAAAGTTATATTTGTGTTCACTATTCTGGCCATTCATTATGGAAACAAACAAAATGCATCAACAAATATTAATTTCCTTAACACTTCATCAGTTTTCCTCTAACTCTTCTTTTCCAAGAGAAATGAGTTTTAATATCTTTGTGTGTTTCAACTGCATGTTGAAGGGGCTGTTAATTATTTTAGTGTCTTTTGATAAATTGTTTTAAGCAGTCATAAAAAGTGTCTATCATTTGAGTTCTTTGGATATTTATATGAAGAGTGCTATTCAGACCTTTCTAAAAATTATAACAAGATGTAATGTTTAAACTTCTTTCGTGATGTGTAGAGTTTTAGTGATACCAAGTTCAAAGCATTTACTTTACATACAATTTAACTACCATTGTCACAGTACCTGACAAGTTATTAGTTGATATATTTACTGTGTGTACTAAGTGTAACACATAGCTATCTTTACAGATGTTTGTAGTTTTATAAAGAGGCAATTCTTATTATTAAAATTTAAGTACTGCAGAAAGTTTAAAAATTGTATGTCTAGTGTGTGTTTACTGGTTAAGAGTGCATGTGCTATATTAGTGTGAAAAATAAAACGTTTCTGTTCCTTCTTAACAGGACTTTGGTGACTATTCTGATTCTTATTATTCTGTTCAGACAACAGAGGGCGAGCATATCTCTCAACTCATTGCAGGTTATATTGATATTATTTTAAAAAAGGTGAGTCTTACAGAGTTTTACTTGGTTTGGCCTAATTGTTATTATACTGACTTATGAATGTGAAAGTTTACAAAATTACACTCCATGCCTTGAGGTCATGAGTACATTGTAAGAGATGTTTAAATCTTGTTATTTAATAAGAGCAAGCATTGGTTGTTTTGGCTAGTTAACTTCCCCTTTAGTCTGTCAGTTCAAAATTAGGATGGTTAGTGCACATTTCACCTTATGGTGTTTTGTGCAACTGTGTGAAGCAAACAAACTAGTCTTAGTTTTCTCGTATGAATTAAATTTATTATACTTAAAGTGTGAAATCTCTACATATTACATATTCTGAGATACATTTTTAGTGCTAGGTATTTATTGCTAGTAACAAATTGTTTTCTTTAAAAAATCTCTTACATATATACTTGTCAAAACTTTTTTTATCTGATGACTTATAATATTGGCAAATATAAATGTCAGCTTTACAGTGAGTAAAGTTGCAGTTTTGAATCCTGTCTTCCTTTTGTTTTCACTTTTTCATAGAGTTCCAATATTTTATTGGATGTTATGTAGCAGTTTTTGTTTTGTTTACGAATTGTTTCTTCAGTATCAAGTACTTTTTTCTAAGTACTGTAGAGTTAGATATATTTTTTTTTTACATACTTTCATTTTCTTTTCCAATAAATTGAATTGATTCAAGTTAAAAGATCTTTAGGTGAATAACTTTTCTGATTTCAGCACAGCCATAATCATTTATACTCACCTGTTTTTGGTTCTTAAATGATAAATCTAAGCTGAATGGATATAACATTAAAATTTCCTTTATGACATTTATACCATCTCTAGCAAAAATCTAAAGACCATTTTGGAATTGAAGGCAGTGAAGGCTCCACTATGGTAGAAGATAGTGTATCACCAGCAAAGTAAGTGATGAAAATCAGTGCTTGATATTGAATCTAAATATAATGAGATAACCTGCTGTAGTCAAACTGTTTGGAGGCTCATGATTGATTGTGATAATGTTTTCTTTAACTCCTTCAGCCAGGTATCCTTTACTACACAGGAAAAAAGTGTGTCTTAGATTCAAAATTTTATTAAAATATTTTTTGTTTGTTATATTAATTAATATAACATAAAATCTTAGCTGACAATCTATATTTGAATAGTGCATAACTTTTTATCCTAATTTTACAAGGAAATATTTTTAAAAAATCCTGAATTTTTTTCCAGACATCTTGTCTTCTCTATTTCTTTTCTGTCACTCCTTGAATAATAGGAAAGTAAATACAAATTATTCAGTGTAGAACTGGTTTTGTTAGCTACAGAACTATCACTGGAAAATCAAACCCTCCTGCCACACCCACCTGTTGCATCCTTTGTTTCAGGATATGTTCAAAGTTTACTCTTACATGTAATTATATATTACATATAACCTATCAGAATGTGAATATAATGTACATATTAAAAATGTTTTACAATACAAACACATGAGCAGCACATGGGTAATTAATTCAATAACATAACTTGCACTGCATGTGCCCTGAGTGGTTTACAACTTATAGTGGTAAGAATAATAGTTAGATGTAGTTCAAAGGGCAATAAAACAATAACATTTAACTATACATAGATGTATACTGTTAGGAGCTTAAAGCTACTTAGGATAAAGAAATGTAGCTCATGTTACAATTTGAAGTCATTCTGGAAAGAAAAAAGATAATTTATTTTAATTTTGTTTTAGTGGTTACGACATTGGTCAAATTGATTGATCCTGTTTTTTGCGAGGAAGGAAAATAAGATATAAAATACAAAGCTTTACTGAAAGAACAGTGCTTGAAATGTATTTAGGAGGTTTTAGTGCTTATATAAAGGAAATTTGGGAAGATAAAAAGTATTTTTAACATGGAATTTATTTTCCACTTGGCTATTTAAAATAAATACTCAGTATATTCGTGGACAAATTTTTATTGTAGTGTATTAAATATGCTTCACTAAAAACTGAAAGACTGCCAAATTTTTAAAAGATATACGCACTATGTTAAAGGTCAGAAGTATGAAATTCATAAAGACCTTAAATGAATACAAAGAGATCATGTACTTGGTCAAATTGACGGAGCCCTTGTTAAAATAGTTAATAACTTTATTCTGCTGATTTATCATCTTGTTTTGCTTTAAACATTGATTTCAACCCATGTTATTCCTTCATAATGGAAATGTTATATTCCTATTGTAGTTATAAATAACAACAACAAAAGATGTAACTATAATAAACATTTCAAAGAAAAGAATATAAATTTCAGTTTCAGAACATTGCCAGTAGATAAAATGTACACAAACTTGTGTCTTTGGAAAAGTTTTTCTCTAATTAATTAATATTAGCATTTTTGTGTAGCATTAATAACATTACTTGCATCTAGTAACACAATTATTGAGTTGTAATATCTGCTGAAATAAAAATAATTGTTAATGCGGTACTTTGAGCTCAGTATTCACTAGTAAAGTTAATTTATCAATATGCAAAAAAAATTTTCTCTATTATTTCTGTTAATTCAATACTAGAACAAAACATCAATAAAGAAACAAAGTGTATTTTACAATTAATTAAATGCTTCTTTGCTCAGCTTTTGACTAGAAGACCTTTTAATTAAAATTGCAAGTTTTGTAATTAATCAACCAAATTAAAATATTAAAGTGTAGTGTAAAGTTTACCAAACTGGAACTATATTTCTATTTCAAACTGAAAATATACATCAAAAATACATAAATTATAAAGTAACCAAGCAACAAATGAAAACAAACAAGAAAAGTTACTTTTAATTTTTGTTTTGATACACCTTTTTGTGCTTTCAAGTTTTGTTTTTTATTGCGTCTATATCAATTAAGTAAATTTCTGCACATTCTTAATAATAATGTAATGTAGTTGACATAATTATTGCCTTAGTTTGTGTAATATAATACAGAATGTTGTAATATTTTTCTTCAAAGTTCGTTTTCTGTGTCATATTAAAAAACATTGTTTTATCTACATGCTAAAAGCAGGAGAGGTCAAGGTTAGTATTGAAAAGTAAAATTTTTAGTTTTTATATATTTCTTAATGAGGAAAAGTACCTTAATTAAAAATATTCTTACTTTGCAGTATAAATAGAGCTTTTGTTTTGAAGATTTTATCCTAGTATCTAAGAATGTGTTGACTGTTAATCGTCAATAAATTAATTACCTGTATGTCAGATGAGCAGTTGATGTTAGATATTTAAAAATTGTCACACTTGTATACTTAAAATTTTTTATAAAATGCAGTTCATTCACAGTGTTAAGAAAACAAATAGATTCTTATCATTATTTGGAACTTTGATTTATGTTGTGTTTTTTTTTATTTGGTTTAATTTGTTTATACCTCTGTTGTAGATTCAAAACATCTGTTCCATGTTATTTTATTGCATTGCAAAATCAAACTACAGGATAAACTAGTTTGAAACTTTCTGCAGCTTGTGTGATGTTCACAAATAAAATAGTTGTATATTTGATATTTGTGTGAATTCTCATAATTCAAACTGAGGAAATTATTAAATTTGTTGTAGGTTTTAATTGCTGATTGTTTTGTCTAGCCACACTATTATAAAATTTCAAGTTTTCATTTTATAAAAGTAAATGTTCCTTTAGTATCTTTTAGTAAGATACTGTGTATATAGCTGAGAAAATGTTTTAACTTGTTTCCAAGATTTTTGTATTTTAGATTCTGATTTCAGTTTGCTACATATATTTGTGTGTATGTGTTTTTTCATGTGGTACAGTGGATGAATATTCTGACATTTAATATAATACTGCAAGTTAGAAGTATTTTATAATTTGAGTAAGTTGGTTTATCTGACATTTAGTTGGTAGAAGTACCTAATTGTTAAATTCTGATTATATCTGAGTGATGCACATATTTTATTATTTAAAATGATGGCAGTGAATAATTTCACAACTCTTGGAGCTAATCCATCATCACTATAACTTAATGTTATACTGGCTACTTTAGGTAGGACCTGTAATTCAGTGTACAGGAATAAGCCAAGACAGATAAGCATATTCTCATGTAGGACTTTGATATAACTGTCTATAATTTTGGCCTGTCTTTTATAAGCTCAGTTATTGATATTTTTATCACTAGATAATTATTAATTGTATAAGGTTGGTATATTGTTGCATGAAATTTAAATGAGTATACACTTTTTTTTTTCTCTGAATAGAGCCACAATTATGCAGCATGCTCCAGGAGCTAAGTTATCTCACGTAAACTCTGCATCACTGGCAGTCCCTGGTGTTATGAGAAGTGCAACAGATGGTAAATATAAAAACATTATGTTTGTGTGTGAGTGGCTAACTAAAAAGTACAAAACATGCATTATCCTGTTATTTTATATGAATAATATAGATATACTGTATAAAACACAATAAGAATGGTAAGGACAACTAATTTAAGTATTTGTAAGAGAAAACTCGGCTCTTTGGGCTCACAGTGAATGGTTTTATTGTAAGCAACAAGTCACTCCCCCTTTAATGTGTCATACAAGTTCCAGTTCAAAATGTTTGGCTTTTCAGTTTAGGCACTTCCTAAAATACTTCACAAATTATAAGGAATACATTTATGTCTCATCTAAATAGAGTTAATTATCCTTTAGTTAGCATTATTACTTGTGTCCATGTGATGAACTTACCAAGTATTTGGTCAGATATTCATAATTGTTTATAACAAATTGTAATTGTGTAAGTCTTGTTATTGATCTTCAAATGAAATATTACTGAAAATAATGTAGTTTGAACTGTAACCTCCAGGCACTCAAAGCTATAACACAGGCCACATGCAAGGTGCTCAATATGGAGAAGTCAAAGGACAAGTTCATAGTGCTTACTCTCCTACCATAGTAAGTAGAGAGTTTTGTGATGGGCTCTTTGTGTTTTTGACTGATTACCTGAATTAAATGTATATGATACATAGTTATGTTTTCAGTATTAATAACCCATGTATGTGTGATATCTCTAAACAAAAAGCAAATGTTATTGGCACAATTGTTAAAAGAAATGAAAAAGAGTATTTAAAGTTCTTTGTGTATGCAATGACGATAAATTTTGTTTACCAAGTTTCTTTAAAAGGTAGAACCTAATCATGTAAATGTGTTTATATTACCTAGTTGCAGTATTGTGTGTAATTTCCTAATACTGATAAAAATCTTTATTTAACAGTTGTTGTTTTCATTATTTGTTTTTGTAAAACCTTAAAAGAGTGAACTGTAAACTTATAATAGAAGTTGCTTTTCTCAATCATAAAAATTGTTTTAACATGTCTGATTAAACAGTGGTGACTTTTTTCAAATTATTACATATAAAAAATATATATATATAACAGTTTACATCTTCCTAACATGTTTTAGTTAAAATTTGTTTTGTAGGCTCTAAAGGTGATTTCTCTTTGTCCAAAATAAATTTCAGATTGTTTGGTTCAGACTTTTAATAATAAATCATTTTTACTTCACCCCTTGCTAGTACAGCGGTATGTTTCCGTATTTACAATGCTAAAATCATGGGTTCAATTCCCCTCGGTGGGCTGAGCAGATAGCCCAATGTTGCTTTGCTGTAAGAAAAACACATACATTTTTACTTCATGTTTATTAATTACTAGTAAATCTTTTCTTTTTTTTATATGTGTACCAAGATAACGATGCATAAGGAAACACTGTTTTTCTGACACTGTTAATATTAGCAACATCTTTAAATTCTGTGAAATCTCAGTGTCAACCTGCTAAATATTTTTATGTCATGAAAAACATAATGTGCATAGATATTATATTAGAATTGTTTCAAAATACCTTAAAGTTAAAAGTTTAATTTGGGCTGTTTCAAGAAAATGTTCATAGTCTGAGACATATTTCATTACTGTTGCTTATTTTGTAGCCACAACATCCAAAAATTCATAGTACGCTGACAGAACCACAGAAGGCTCTACTTAGCACAATTGATACAGGACGAGATGCCATAGAATCGGCACAGAAAGAATTGCAACAGAAAGCAGATCTTCCTGAAATGGGAACAGACCCTGCTTCATTGCAGTGGAAACAGAACACATTTGATGTCAAAAAACAAAGTGTGTCTTCTCATCTTGGAGCAATGAATGCTGCAACAGCACAGGTGATTACACTGACATCTGGTGAGTTTAGACATTTAATATGAAACTTGTCTTTGTAATGTTATTGTTGATCTTACCTCAAGTAAAATTTACACTTTATAGATGTTAAATATTGGTTTTAAAAAGACTTTTCTTTAAAAGTAAAACAAAAACATATATTAAAATCAAGTAATTTCCAGATAAAACGTCTTTCTGTAAAAATGTTTAACTTTTTTTATAACATTTAAATAACGTTGTGACTTCTTCAAAACTTGTTATTTACAGATTTATTGCAATTGTTTGAATACTTGGTTTCTAGAAGGAATTGTTTGAACACTGTGTTTATTTATCACCAGAAATGCAATTGTTTTTGTACAACTTTATCATTTAATCTTTAGGTTCTCCAGATGATGTTGACCATCCTGGAGTGAACGCAGCTATCAATATCATGTAAGATTTGAGATTTTATATCTTTCTGTTACCCAGTTTTCAGCATATTAACAAGTCATAATGGAATAGAATAAAATGTTTTTATCATTGTACTCTGTCCATTAATTTAATAACAGATAGAAGATATGCACCATCTTGTTTTAATTATGTCAAAAAAAAATCTAAATATGCTTCTATTACAGGGGTGTTTAGTGTTTTGATTTCTGTGCCAAGTTCTTTAACAGACTGCTGGAGAAACTGTGATGTTGGTTTAGATGTATGTTGTGGTGTTTATAGAAGGTCATTCTTAAAAAACTGTATATGATATTAGTGTGGTTATGTTGTTCATGAAGAATGAAAGAACAGTCTAAAAGTTCCATTTTCTGATGCCTTATGTATAATCCCATATCATAAAAGCATCCAAATATAATTGATATTAAGATTGTGGTTTTGCTTGAAGGTGGACGAGATAAGCGTAATCACTGGTTTTGTTATTATAGTAATAACATATAACATGATACATTGTGTCAAGATTTTTATGTTACATGCTTCTAGTGTTATTACCACCTGTATATTTTAGTTCTGCATTCTTGTTAATGACTTATGTTTGCCTTGACCCTTAACACAGTGGGAATGTCGTAGGTAGCCATAGCAATTGATGATGGCTGTCTTTTAAGGGTTAAGCACAACAAGTGTTAATTGATAGATCTTGGTCTGTTTTCTTTAATTGGTGTGGGTTGTCTCTGTTATAGTTCTCTGGTTTTTGATATCGCAGAATATTCCCTTCAGTTTAACTTGTATATGCATTATAAGAGTGACAGTCAATCTCATAACGTGGTTGACTTTCCTCTGGCTAGTAATTCAAAATTAGGGATAGTGGCAAGTAGCCTTTAATAGGTTTGCCACAAATACAAAATAATATTTCCTGTACTTAATATTACATTTGTATCAATGTTTTTGGTTTGTAAATACAGCTATTTAAAAGCAAAACTTACTATATCTAAAAAGATAACTGAATTTATTAACTGTTTAATCATTAAAAATACAAGTACTTAAAAAGTTGTTTTAATATTAATATACTGAAATTTTAAAATATCTTTAGAAAACAACAAAACAGTAAAGTTTTAGCAAGACTTATTATGACTGAAAGTGAATTATATCCAACTAGAATTTTTGTCAAAAGTAATTATAAAATTACATTTTATTATTAGTATTTAAGAAACAGTACACGTGTAATTAATTATATACATGTTTGTATGTATTTAATTTTTTTATTACTCTAGTACCACCAACCTCCCAGAAATGTCTAAAGATATAAAAATGATAGCTGCACTTATGGATGAAGCAGAGGGAAACAAGTTACTTGATGCTGCCCGAGGCCTTTGCTCAGCCTTTTTTGACTTACTGAAAGCTGCTGAACCTGATAGTACAGAGGTTTGACAGTTTTATAGATAGTTTAGTGTACTTTATATACTTACTACCATCAGATAAAATTATTTTGAAGGGTTCACTGGATGAACTTGAATGTTAGTTCTAGTATAATCAGTTGAATATGAAAATTTGACTATAAGTTAGGTTTCTGCTTTCCCACTTGTAGACAAAAGTTACTTGTTTGATAATTAGTGGTTATGGTCATATTGTGAAACATTTCCAATAATAATCTATTGCCAAAGTTTTGTAATGTTAAATGCAGTGTCATAATTATAGTTACATTCTTCATACAGTTTGGTGGTGGACATCTATCCCCGGGTGCAGCTTGATTCAGTGTTTGTGTAAATACTTGCTTATAAAGAAGGTTTTGTTATGTTGCTCATATTTTTGTCTTTTGACCCTTTATATTGTTGAAGGTTTAGCACTGCAATTTTATTAAGGTGTCCCACTAAATGGCTTTATGTTTCAAATACAAAAAAGGAAAACATCAGTGTGTAACTTAGAGGTATCAAGTGTATTTAAGTTTACTTTAAAAAAATATTTTTATGAGCAAGATAAAAATGTATGTTACTGCAAAATAAATTGTATAGTAAACAGGAAATTGTAAAGATGTTAAAAGAGAAAAAAATGCCAGTTGGAATAATTAAAACAAGTGAAAGTCTCAAAATTATTTTTAGCCTCGTCAGAACTTAATTCAAGCTGCCACACGAGTTGGAGAAGCTAGCCATGGTGTTCTGTACACCATTGGTGAAGAAGATGGCGTTGACAAGGAAGTACAGGTAATATTCAGTTAAAAAGGACTTTTTTCCATAGTGGTTTAGAAACTTTTTTTTAATTTATTGAACTTTGTTTCATTATCATGTGGTTAGTATCAAGTAAGTTTAAAATAATTGTGCTTTAAATATTAAGATTGGGGAAAATAAATAGAGATTATTGTGTATCTTTCTTTTGATCTGCCTAATATTTTTCCCATCAGTCATTTTCACCTAGTTGCTACTGAGTTCATCATTATTAGTTTGCACAGATTAGTCTTAGCCTGGCTACTTGTTATAAGGTACAATCAGATTAATCATAACAGATTATCATATGGTACTATTAGTTTATTTGTACTTCATTATGGCTGTGCATTAAATAGTGTTAGGATGCCCACTTTCAAACCTTATGGCTCTCAGTTCACATCCTGTTGTTTCAGAATTGTACTCCACACTTTGTGGTTGTAGGTTTGTTGTAAGTTAGATGGTCAAATTCCCCTATTTTGTCAGGATGACCCATGAATTGACAGTGAGTGCTGTGGATTAATTGCCTTCTAGAATATGAGTTTAAAAAAGGAGGGCTAGCACACTTTAACCCTTAAGTAGCTTTGGAAGAATATCCAAAATAAATGTATGTGATTGTTATATGTTGATGTCAAAGTTAATTCTAGTGATAACTGATATTCATACGTTCCCACCAGATTAATTCTGTCAGTTTTGATGTACCTAATTACTATAAATTCCCATCAGACTATTGGTTGTTCCTGGTCTTCATAAAACTATTGAATAGAGAATTATCTTATTGTCTGTTTAGGAACTGATTTTTTTTAATCTTATTAATTTATTCCAAGTGATTGTACTTGTGCATTTTCATGCTAGGAACCACAAAAACTGTTATATTTTATATTTAAGTATATTTCCTTATCTAGAAGATATGTATGATCAATTATTTGCACTATAAAAACTTTACTGTTTCTTATACAGTTATCATAAAAATTTAAAATCTAGAAACTTTGTTTTTTCATGGAAAATGTACCTGAAAAAAAATAGATTTCAGTCTCTTTTTTTGTTTACATCTACCACAATCACTGTAGTGAAAAAGGAGTTTAATAACTGAAAGTAGGAATAATATTTTAATAAATAGAAAAAGTTAACCTGAAAACAATCACAAAAACATTTAATGCAAATTTTCAAGACCTTTGAAAAATAAACTTGACCTTAAATGTAGCAAGTGACTAAAAGCTGTTCTTATTGCTTATATCTAAAATGTGTGTAAAATATGTGTTTTCTAGGTGTGGTGAAATAAAGATCTTTGTTTTTGCATGGTTTGGTACTGCAAAAAGGAAACAAATTAATGAACTTACTCTGACTGTTAGAATTTTCTTTCATGTTTTGTCCATAAGCTACTCTTAATATTTATTGAAAATAATTTTTTTACTTTTTGTCAGGATTTTCTGTTGAGTCTGGCTAAAGGAGTGGCAAATGCAACTGCAGCATTAGTTTTGAAAGCTAAGAATGTGGCCAGCAGATGTGATGATTCAGTTTTGCAGAACAAAGTAATCAGTTCTGCAACTCATTGTGCTTTAGCTGCTTCTGAGCTTGTTGCTTGTGCAAAGGTAAATGATTAGTTCTCTGAATTTATTTTGTAGGAATAATAAAATATTTTCATATTTATCACCACTTAACCCTATCACTATGGGCCGTGGGTCAAAGGTCATGTCGTATAAGGTTTGTTGACTTGAATTCAGAATTTATTAAACTACTATTTATAAATGTGTGTCAAGAAGTTTGTTATCAAATTGTAGATTATAATTCAGATATTAATGTGATACATTGGTTAGTTTAAAAGTAAATATCAGGAAAGAAATCCTAAATATCGATTTTTATATGTACATAATTGGTATAGATTAGATGTTTGTGATGTCCAAATACAAAGTATATAGTTTTTTATAATTAGAAACTCAAATTACCAATATTAACAGGCTAAAATCTAAATTTAAACCTTCTGTCTGTTTTGTTAAATGTACTTCCCATTTTTGAAAACACTATGTGCACCTACTTTATTTACAAATCTGATAAACTCGGGACATTCCTATAGTTTTCTGGGCCTTTTCAAACCATTCACTTGGAAAACTCATTCTTTTTATTGTGGATGTCAAACAATAAAGATAAGTATTTAGTGAGCTCAAAATTTTCTATTTTTTAGACCCAAGTCTTGATAAATTATTCTGGAATCCTGTGATACTGATACAGTAATTTATGATTTTTAGTTACTTCAAACTATATATATGTTAGAGACAATTAATACTAGTAAAGTTAAGTGAACAAAATCACAAGAAAGGACAGCATTAAAAGCAGGAACTCCAAACCTCTGGCTAATTATATTAGCTTGTTAAACAAACTGAAACAACAATAAACAAAAAACACTGCACTAATTGAACAGATCTCAGGGTACCAGCTGTAATGTGGTAAATAAAATGTATCATAGGTTTTGGAGGTGACTGCAGAAGTGTGACCCACATTGCAGTGGGGATACACAGTTTATCAGTTTTAACCTCTGTTTGTCAGTTTCACATATGAAATAAAGAAGAGAAGTAATAAATATAGAAATAGAAATTAGGAGAGTGAGATGTCTGTGCTTAAGCCCACAATGTTCTATATCTATATCATACTGCCTGCAGACAGTTGTGGGAAGATAATTGTTCTCAAAAGTAAAGAAGAAGAAGAAAAAAAAGAACTAATTAAAATATGAATAAGAAAAATAAGGTTTGGGAATAAGTAAGTTAAAAACTTACCTCTTGAAGTTAGCATTTCAGCCCCCATTATGGTAGAAAGGCACTAATTGGTAGCCCAGTAAATGAATTATAATAGTGTGAAGAGTCCATTTCAGTTATCTAAATAAACTCATATAACTCCCAACCACCATCCATTTATTAAGTTCATTGTGACTATCATGCCTTTATATAAGTCTTTTATGCAGCAATGTATACATTCCCATAAAGTATTGTCAAGTTGTTAAATATTCTTATTCATAAATACAAATAATTATTAGAAGTTTTAAGTAAAATTTCTCTAATTTTTACTCTTGATATTTATTTAATACATTCTTATATTTGTTACAGAATAGTTTGATAATTTAATTTAAAGTTTCTTCATTAGATCCATTAATTATTAATTTTTTTATCAGTATATCAACATTACTAACAAAATATTTTAGTTTATTACAAATTTTACAACATCTCGGTAATTGTAGAGTTATAATGCTTATTTTGTTTCAAATTCTTTATGAGCAAAATTTGACTAGGCTTAGCAATCTACAGCATGCAGCAAACAAGTTCTAATCTCATAACTAGAAGAGATAATTATTTTCTATAATTCTGGCCTGGCATGGCCAAGTGGTTAGAGCCACAGGTTCAAATCCCCATCCTACCAAACATGCTGTCCCTTTCAGCTGTGATGGCATTATAATGTGATGGTTAATCTCACAATTCATTGGTAAAAGAGTAGCCAAAGATCAAAACAAAAACAATATAATTTACTTATTGTTCTATGTTTCAATAAAACAAATGAAGTACACACACACATATATAATACAATAAAACTGAAATGTGAGTATTTCACAAAATACTAGTCTATTAAATTACAGTCAAGATAGGTTACTTTGTAAAAGCCAGTCTTATATTCTTGGATACAGTAACATGAGTGTATACTCACTACATCAATCATCTTCTGTAGCCAGAGATTGCTAAAAATCACTATATTAGAAATAATAAATAAATATAAGTGAATAATGTTAACTGTTTAAACTCAATGTATGTAGTCATTGTAGAACAAAAACATTTATTTCCCAGGTTTTTATTGTGGTTACAAGGTTGGTCAAATTGATGGGTCTTGTATAGAGTTAAGATAGAGAAAATAATAGATAAAATGTAAACTCTTACTGAAAACAAATGTTTGAAATGTACTTAGGAGGTTTTAGATTGTGCAAATAATATTTCAGATTTATATGAGGAACAATAGTTTTTTTAATCATATGAAAATCACTTTGCACTCATTAGTAACAAAACATTTTATTATGTTTACAGCCCCTCAGAGTGGATTCTTGTACGTGGTGAGGGGACCTCCCAGGGAAGGTTCTGTTCTGTCTGGTTACCTTCTCTGGGATCTAAACATCCACCCACGTGTTTGCCGTGCGTGGCGACCCGTGAAGGGGAGGAGAGGATCCTGGTGGTTGAGGGGTCCAACCCTAACACACCACTTTGGCCTCGAATTCCTGTAGACGGGCGGCCCTTGGGTGGCTCCCCTTGGGTCAATCGGCTGGTCCACCTGGGCTAGAGCCAACCAAGTACCTGTGTTGGAAGTTCTCAACGGGTGTTGTGGACATTGTGCCTGATGCTGGTGTTTGGGTATAGTGCTCACGAAACCCTGGCGTTGCTGCATTGTCCTTGCATGACTTTGTAGTGCGTCCCCTTGTAGGGCTCCATGGTGGGTGGGGTCAGTGAGTACCGAAACTTTTCTCTTTCCTATGGATCCTTCAAAAAATTTAAGTAAAATTGTAAAAAAACAGTCAATGGGTAAGCGACCACGTCTTGAGTACACAGAACAGCAATCTCCAACATCAGTAACACACGTACCTCATTTTCTGATATTGCATTCTCTTTCAGAAAAACCTTTAGGGCAAATGTCCCCTTTTTTTATTCAAAAGGGGCTAGAGGGACTTGCTGGCTCTCCAAAGTCAGTAAAGAAGCTTCGATCTGGTGACATACTGGTTGAAACATCCACATCCCAACACAGTGAACTCCTCTTGAAATCAAAGGTAATTGGCGATATACCTATTGAGGTTACACCCCATGCTACTTTGATTATTTCACGAGGAGTTATTGTTGAAAGGGATTTGAAGAATGTTCCTGAATTGGAGATTCTCGCCGGTCTTTCCACTCAAGGAGTTTCTGCAGTGAGGCGCATCTCCACTCGCAAAGATGGAGTTACACTGCCAACAAATACCCTTGTTTTAATGTTCACTTCACCACGAGCACCCGCCACCATCAAAGCAGGTTATCTCATTTGCAGGGTTCGGTCATACATTCCAAACCCTCTTCGATGTTTTCAATGTCAGAGATTCGGCCACTCAAAGACATCTTGTCGTGGTTCCCTGACATGTGCTCGTTGTGGAGGCAAGGACCACGATGCCTATGATTGTGACATAAACCCACATTGTGTCAACTGCAATGGTTCTCACCCCTCTTACTTTCATTCTTGTCCAAAATGGTTGGAGGAAAAAGAGGTGCAGCGTTTGAAAACGACACATAACATTAGTTATCCTGAGGCTCGGAAATTGATGTCCACAATCCCATCTCGGACATATGCTGCTGCACTCCATTCCACAACTACAGTGGAAGTGCAGACAGATCTCTCTGTGCCTCCAAAAGAATCGTTTTCAAAACAAATGAAAAGCCTTTTGACCTCCGTGGTTAAAACAGTAGATGAATCGACTTCCACACCCATCTCTGTTCCTCCCACAACTTCCAACAAGCCTCAAGATCCATGTCCTTCAGTTTCAAATACAGGCATTTCTTCTGATACATCATTTTCTCCCACCACAATAAACAAAACAATTATTCGTCCGCATCCTCAGTCACTTGATTCCTCTTCCAATAACAAAAACCTGCCCACTCGACCCAGAGCAGGATCCATGGAGGTTGATAGACCTCCTCCGAAGAAAGACAGTAAAGACAAAAGACGAGGTCGTAAACCGAAGGGTTCTCCAACCACTTCACCTGCTCGTCCTTAAAAATGGCCACCTTGATACAATGGAACTGTCGAGGTTTACGTTCTAATCTGGATGATATCAAAATGCTGATTGCTTCCTACCATCCTGTTTGTCTCTCTCTACAAGAAACATTTCTCAAATCTGCTGATACAGTCTCCAATCGGCAGTTTTCTCTGTACATAAATGACAGGTTGTGTGATGGTCGAGTACATGGAGGGGTGGCACTGTTGGTTGATTAGCATGTGCCCACCCTTTCTTTGTCACTCAACACACCCTTGGAGGCCGTAGCCATCCATGTTTCCATCACTGTTTGTTTTCTGTACCTGTTCCCTGGAGAGACATATGATCAATCAGACCTTGATGATCTCATTGAACAGTTGCTGTCTCCATTTCTAATCCTGGGGGATTTTAATGGACACCATCCCCTCTGGGGAAGTGCTGTTATTGATGGGAGGGGTCGATCTGTAGAGCAGATGCTCTCTGATCACGATCTTTCTCTTTTCAATACTGGTTCTTCCACTTACTTTCATGCACCAAGTCAGTCATTCACTGCCATTGATCTCTCAGTTTGCTCCCCTTCATTATTCTCCCATTTTTCATGGAGGGTTGACAGTAATCCACTAGGCAGTGATCATTTTCCGATCATTTTGAGAGAGACTGGCCGTGGTCGATGCCACCCTACCCGCGTGCCCCGGTGGAAGCTGGATCAGGCAGACTGGTCTACTTTCACTGCTCTCGCAGAACTTGATCCTGTCATCGTAAATCAGCCATCAGTAGACAACTGTGTTGCAGCGGTAACTGATTGTATTATACATGCAGCTGCTCAGTGTATTCCTAAAACCTCGACACGTTTCCCACGATATCCTCGTCCATGGTGGAATTCTGCTTGCAACTTAGCACGGAAGGTTCAAAAACGGGCCTGGGACACTTTTCGCAGATATCCCACACTTTCAAATCGGGTTGCTTTCCAGCGGGCCCGAGCCCATGCTAGGTGGGTAAGACGTCAAAGCCAGAAGGAATCTTGGATTAAGTTCACAACCAGCATATCTTCTACCACCAGTTCCAAGATCGTATGGGACAAGATTCGAAAGGTTAATGGGCACTACACTTCTGTTCCCCTCTCGATCTTACTCTCTGATGGTCAGGAGGTGACTGATGTCCGAAACATCGCTAACACTCTAGGTGAAAGCTTTTGCCGGGTATCTAGCACTTCTGCTTGTTCCTCCACCTTCCTGGCCATCAAGACTCGGGCAGAGCGATCACCTCTGTCTTTTCAAACTGACTGTTTCTTTGACTGTAATAGTCCCTTTACCCTAGTGGAACTAAAAATGTCCCTTCATCGGTCTGCCAGTACATCTGTTGGACCTGATGATATTCATTATGACATGCTACACCATCTCTCTCCTGATTCTCTTGATGTCCTTCTGACTATCTTCAACCGGATTTGGCAGGAGAATGTTTTTCCTGATGCCTGGTGCCAGGCTATTATTTTACCTTTCTCTAAGCCAGGGAAAGATCCGAAGATTCCTTCAAACTATCGTCCAATTGCTCTGACGAGCTGTCTCTGTAAGACCTTAGAAAGGATGGTTAATGCTCGTCTTGTTTGGTTCCTTGAATCAAACAACCTCCTCTCGCCCACCCAGTGTGGGTTCCGTCGACAGCACTCCACCATAGACCACCTAATTCGTCTTGAAACATCTATCAGAGAGGCCTTTCTCAACCCCCAACACCTTGTATCGATATTCTTTGACATAGAGAAGGCTTACGACACAACATGGAGGTATGGCGTTTTGCGAGACCTCCATACATATGGGTTACGTGGCCATCTACCCATGTTTATTAAAAATTTTTTAATGGACAGGAGATTCCAAGTTCGTGTAGGTTCGGCACTTTCACGTTCTTTTGTACAGGAACTTGGAGTCCCTCAAGGCTGTATATTGAGTGTCACACTCTTCAGTATAAAGATAAATGCCATCACTGAACAACTCCCTCTCACCGTTACGAATGGGCTATATGTTGACGACATTCACATCTCATGTCAGTCATCAAACATGAGATATATTGAGCGGCAACTACAAACTGCCCTCAATCGTGTACAGAAGTGGACTCTTGCGAATGGCTTTAATTTCTCTCTTTCCAAAACTGTATGCATGCACATTTGCCGCCGACGAGGTATTCACCCTGATCCTGAACTTCATATCGGTGAAGTTTTGCTGCCAGTGGTCCCAGAGACAAAGTTCTTGGGGCTTATCTTTGATCATAAATTGACCTTTATACCACACTTAAAGCAGCTTCGGGTCAAATGCACAAGAACACTGAACATCCTTCGTGTCCTCTCTTCTACCAGTTGGGGGGCAGATCGCCGTTCAATGTTAAAGATATATCGTGCTCTTATTAGATCGAAACTTGACTATGGATCAATGGTCTATGGCTCTGCCAGACCCTCGGCCTTAAAGATACTGGACCCCATTCATCACCAAGGTCTTCGACTCTGCACCGGAGCTTTCCGTACCTCTCCAGTTCAAAGTATATACATTGAATCTCATGAACCTCCTCTACACCTTCGCCGTTTGCAACTGTCTTTACAATATACTTCGAAACTTCGTTCCTTACCAAAGCATCCCACCTGGGAATGTGTTTTCCTTCCTCGGTGGGCAGTACTTTTTCAGAACAGACGATCTGTCATTGCTCCGTTTGGCCTTCGCATACGGGCGCAATTGGATGAATTGGGTCTGTCCTTGGATAATATTGCAGATTCCACATGTCGACGCATCCCACCATGGATTATTACAGCCCCCAAGTGTGACCTTTCTTTCAATCACCTAAAAATGGCGGATACTCCAGACTGGAAGTACCGTCTTTTATTCAATGAATATCTTTCAAACAATCATTCAGTTCCCATTTATACAGATGGTTCCAAATCAGGAAATTCAGTGGGCTCTGCTATGGTTTGCTGTGGGTCAGTAGTTGCACACAGAATCCCCTCTACAGCTTCTGTGTTCACTGCTGAACTGTATGCAATATCTCTTGCCCTTGATCATATTGCAGCTGAGCAGTACTCCAACTGCACTATTTATACTGACTCGCTTAGTTCTATTCTTGCCTTGGAATCACTTCACATTAGCTCACATCCTATTCTAGCAGATATTCGAAACCGACTGGCCCATTTCTCATTAGCAGCTACTTCAATCCAGTTTTTCTGGATACCAGGCCATGTTGGTATTCATGGGAACGAGCTTGCAGACATGGCAGCTAAATATGTATGCCTCAGCTCCATCACCCCTATGCCTATTCCGTACATGGGCTATGGTGTTGTCTTCAAAGCTCGGCTCCGTGCCAGTTGGCAGTCCACTTGGAGTGAACGACGCGACAATAAACTTTTTCAAATTAAACCCAAAATTGGAGTTTGGCCATCTAGCTTCCGTAAAGTTCGGAGGGAAGAAGTTGTTCTCACTAGGCTACGCATTGGTCACAGTTTTTTAACTCATCATTTTCTTTTATCTGGAACTGATGCACCAATGTGTAGTTTGTGTAACACTCAAATCACTATCAGCCATGTTTTACTTTCTTGCCATCGTTACAATCCTCAACAACGGCAATACTTTAAACATATTTTTTCCCAGCGTCAGTCTGTAACATTGGACAGAGTTATTGGTGATGGTGACTATGTCCACCTTAATAACAATAACGTTTTTAATTTTTTAATGGCCATTAATCTTTTTAATCTTATTTAAGTGTGGTATATTTATTTATTACACCTTTTTAAGTGTGGCTCCTTTTTAAAGTTTTATTCTCTCTCATTCAATGCGACATTAAACAATGGCCAGAACATTAAATAACTCGACACCAGGACTGGAAAGGCCAACTTCAGGTGACTAACGCTTCTGTTTGAACTGTCTGTTTGAACTATTCGTTAGTCTTCCTGGCGAGTTACTGTTATACTTTCGCTGCTTATCATTTCGTACTTTTACAACCTTTTTGTACTGGCCATATTGACTCATAACCCGGAACCAGGACGGAAAGACCAACTTCAGGTGGCTGACTGTGGTTTATATACTACCTGTTAGTCTTCCTGGCGGGTTATGATCATTCCCATTCTGCTACAGGTTGTCCTTTACAACTTTGTTGACTGGATGTCGTCATTGGTTTTTGCACCATTAACTGTTTTAATTGCCATTTTGTTTTTATCTTCAATTACCTTTACACATTTTACTCCATTTACTTGACTTTTATCTTTTTACTGGACATTTGGCTACTCTTTATTATGATTTTGCTGAGTGTCTTTTTAAACTTTTATTCCATTACATTTTGATAATAGCTTCTATGACACATAACCCAGAACCAGGACTGGAAAGGCCAACTTCAGGTGACTGACGGTGGTTCTTGAACTTGTTCGTTAGTCTTCCTGGCGGGTTATGATCATTATTATTATGCTAGAGTAAATAGTTTATAACTTTGAAGACTGGGTGTCACCGTTGGTTTTTACACCATTTTCTGTTTTAATTGCTGTTTTGTGTTTACCTTTATTTTCCTTTACAAATTTTACTCCATTTACATGACTTTTCTCTTTTTACTGAACATTTGGTTACTCATTGTTGCGCTTTTGCTGTGTGTTTTTTAATACTTCTATTCTTTTACATTTTGATACTAGTTGCTATGACACATAACCCAGAACCAGGACTGGAAAGACCAACTTCAGGTGACTGACGGTGGGTCTTGTACCTGCCTGTTAGTCTTCCTGGCGGGTTATGATTATACCTTTTTGATAGAATACCTACCTTACAACTTTTTACACTTTGCCTTCTATCTTAACCTTGTAGACTAGGTGTCTACACTGGTTTTATACTTTTTTTTTGTTTTACCTTCATTTCCATTTATGTCTTTTACTACATTTTTACCGGTTGTTTGGCGCAGATAGCCTCGTTGCTTTGTGCCATAAAACACTAAATCAATCAATCAATCAATTATGTTTACAGACAAATCTATAGTAAAAATACTTCAATAAAAAGTATTATTTTTTTGTTCAAAAGACTTGTAATGTTTCACAAACATCTACCAAATTTTATGAAGGTACAAATACTACGTTAAAAGTTATAGTGTAAATAATTAACATGTGCAGATGTGTATATGAGCTTGTGTATTTTGTACTAAATCTGTCAACAAAATTGTTAAACATACGTAGTTTACTGCATGTTATGAACCAATTAGCACGTTTCTTTTTTCTCTAATTACAATTGAAATAAAACAGATTTTGTCCATTTCCTTTGTTTCATATTTGTAATAACTGTCTGTCTATATCTGTTTAATGCAGTGGCCCTTATTTTGGGGATAAGATTCTAAAGTAATTAATTACTTTTTTTTGGGGGACACTGTACTTGCAGAACAGTTCAACAGAAACTGAAGTAGACAAAGCATGCTTACTGGCTCTTGATATTTTTCATCATATGTTGCTGTGCTGTGCAGTGTGGATCACACACATAGTAAGTTGCCCAAACAAACAAAAAACTGCATATCTGGTGGAAGTCTGATTGAAACAGTTGAGGGTAAGAACTTTAAAAATTGTGCCACAAACAAATATACCACAGAACCATTGAAGAATGAATTCCTGGAAGCTGCCAGTGTGCTCTCATATAACAGAATAAAGCAACGTTTGTTTTTGCAGCATTAATGTTGATGCTTTTTCCTTGCATCGGTTCTCCTTGACCATCGAAAGGAGGTATTATTTTTGGTCCTCATCTGTGATGTTAAGCTGGCTGTATTCTTTCACGGGAGCCACAATACCTTTGCGATGTCGTTGACAACTTGAAGTTGCTTATAAGTTTTTTACCTTCAAAAATTCTTCATCTTGTTCTTATTAGCCTGAGTTCTTGGATAACCAGCAGTTTAATCTGATGTCTGTGATTTTTAAAAGCTTGAGATTGTTCACCATGACTTTGACCCTTGTCTCCAAGTACTTCTGTACATCCATTGCCTTGTTCAGGTAATCTTAACTCCTGCAGCTTTCAAGAATTCAGATAATACTGTGCTTTATCTCTATAAACACATTATTGTCAAAGAAGGTATGAGTAATGAGTTCATCAGAGAAATATCAGAGTTGGCAGAGAAACTTCTTCAGTGTGGTATTGACCATCTGTGTACTTCAAATCTTGTAAAGTTAAGCCTGGATGAATTGCTAGTTTTTCTTTGGAGCAGATAATGGGAGAGGGTTATGCTCTATGCTTTGCACTGTGTGCAAATTATTCTCATTGCTGTCTTCTTTCTGTCTGAACCTGGAAATATGAACACTTTTTGAGCAAAGATAGCTTTTGCCATACATCTGTTGTCATGCATCACTCCTAGAGACATTAACTAAACTCCTTGAAGTGGCATCTCTCTAAAAGAAAGAAAGCACTGACATTAATAAAACAGGGCATCATAAGAGCATGAGGTATCTTGGTAGCAAACTCTAATTTTAAATGTGTTTGGCTAAACAATGGTCTTACTTAGTTTGTTTTATTAACCCTCACAAATCCTCAGGGTGTCCCACTAAAAACTCAGTATATATTATATTGTGCTTAAAGAAATCACAAAACGTACTGTGAAAAAGTGTTAGAAGTGAATATTTTCTTTTTTTTTCCATTTTATGAGGCTGATTATTCCATGCCATTAAAGAATGTAAATTTTAATACCATGATAAGGCTTCACTGATCCTTGTTAACAACTGAATGAGCCAGAATGAGAATACTTATCATTGTTTAGAATTCCCAAATACTTGTACTGAGGGCATGTCATAATGGTTCTGCTTGAATGAACATACTGGTCAAATTTAGGGTCTGAAATAACTGTTATGGGTACTCCATGGAAGTGTCTTAATTATATAAAAAGGAACTAGCATGTGATATCAACATATGCTAGAAGAAATCATTTTAATTGCATTCCACAAATAAACCTTGCCAAAAAACCGTGTTTAGCACTATATATTAAAGTTATTGTCATGTTATAGCCCCAAAATCATAGAAAATTACCAGTGGAGCAAAGAGTTCATATTAAAGCTTTATTGAACTCTCTAACAAGTTTTTATAGACTTGAAATGCTCCCCAAACACTGTCAACTACATACACCCTAGATTGTGAAACTGAGATGGAAAGAGGCAGAACACCTAATCTCAACACTTGTGTTAAGTATCTTCATTTATGCAGCCTTGGGGACAGAAGGAAGACTACCACTGTTCTCAAGTATGAGAAAAACGACCATGTAGCAAATGACAAAAAAGTGTCCAGATGTTCAGTATGAAGAAGACTTACTGATGATGGAATACTTGGTTGTGTAAAATTTTTAAAAAATCTTTCCTTTGATCTCCAGATATCCTCAAGAGACTGAAATTTGCTAAAAAAAACTACTAAAATTGAACTGCTAATGATTGGAAAAGAGTATTATGGACAGATGAGTCCAAGTTTGAAGTATATGGTTCAAAGCATAAGTTGAACATCCAATGGAAGAAAGGTGAAAGATACTTGCCTCAGAACGTGACACTACCACAAAGGATGGGAGAGGCAGTCTGATGGTTTTGGGGTGTTCCTCTGCAGAAGCAACAAGAGATATATTCAAAATAGATGGAATAATAGACCAGCACAAATATGATCACATACTGATCCACCATTTTATACCCAGTGATTTGTGTATTATTGGCAAAATATTCTATTACCAAGAAGATGATAATCTCATCCAATCTATGCAGAAATTGCTAAGAAAGAAACTGCCCGAGTCATTTAAACATTGCAGTGACCTCCACAGAGCTCCAATCTCAAAAACAATTGAGCAAATGTGGGTTTGATAGATGAAAAACTTGACGAGTCAAAAATTACTTTCAAAGAAACATTATGGAAGCATATCAGAGACATTTGGAGGAAAATACCAAAGGACACTGATTACATATGTTGCAACAATGACTGAAAGACTGTACAATTATTAAAGCAGAAAAGGAACACACAATATTAACTGTTTGTTGACCTTGAACACTTCCACTGAGTTTCTATTGAACTAAATACAAAGATTAATAACATTTTAATGTTTTATCTGTGATTTACCTTCCATCCTTCATTAAAAGTAGCCTGAAATCTAATTCTTAACTTTGTCTTAACACTTTTGCACAGTACTGTAAGTTTGTTTTGAATTCATTGAAATAAGACTTAGTTTTTTCTGCATTTTAAGTTTCACGTCTCTATTCTTCATGTATATATAGTGTTTGTTCCTATGATACCAGGTAGTTGCACCAACCATCTGTAATTCTGCATGTCAACAACAGCTAACTGAAGTAGCTAAAGAAGTTGCTAGGGCTGTGGAAAATATTGTAACAGTTTGTCAGGTGGGTTCACTTTTATTTGTAGTATGTTTGAGAGAGTCTTGCATTTCGTGTTCCTTTGTGTAAGATAGTGTGTGCTAGTTTTAAATTTTTTATCTTCTGAATACTATCACAGGTATTAATTTGCAATATTGCAATTTTTGTTAACTTTTATATTTTTGTTGGAAATAATTTTAGGCTTATTATTTGTTGTGTCGTATGGTGTAGTATGCCAAATTTAAGTTTGAATTTTATCTTAGTGAATGTTTGCCCAGTCATTCTATATCAGTGAACCTATAATTAAAGCCCAATTATTTAGTATTTTCAGTGTATGTTTGAAGTGTTTTTTTTTTTTCAATGAACTTTACAATTTTCTCTTACGTTATGGGGTAAAATAAAATAATTGTGTGTTTGATCTGAGAAAGTTGTTTACTCTGATGTAAGATTACATAAAGAAAGTATCCATATCATTCTAGTTATGGTGTTGAATTTTAAAGAAATTATGTGGAGAAAACCAAAATATTCTGACAGAAGATTCTAATAATAACATTGTTTGTGAGAAAAATCTGAAGTTAGTTCTATATGGTACTGTCACAAATTGACAGATTTAGATGCACAAGAACATTGACTGAGATGGTTGTCTTCTCATAAAATTTAATTTACAATTAAAATTATCTTATTTTTATCTACCTAAAAATATCATGTAAGCATGATTAACAGTGACTCCTAAAGTTGGAATATATTTAGCTTTTTATGCACAGTTCTTTGTTTCTCTGTGTGATGACACCCAATTCTACCCAAACTTATATTTCTTTGAATCATTAATGTCTTAGGAAGCAGTGAGGGATGAAACACTCTTAAAAGAACTTGGGGGTGCTGCTACAGACGTGACTCAGGCTCTCAATGATCTGTTAAATCATGTACGAAATTTTCCTGAGCAATTTGGGCAATCTTCGGAGCATGAGGGTGCTGTAGACACAATTCTTGATGCCACTGACAAGCTTTTCAGTAGTACAGGTGATGCCAGTGAGATGGTTCGACAAGCCAAGGTCCTTGCTCAGGTATAACATATAACTTACAGCTGAATAAGAGATAGTACATTTAAATAAAAGCATGAAATTATATTTTGAAGAAGGGGTGATTCTTTGTTGTAGTTTTTGCTCTTCCTCAAAACCCTGAAATAGTTATGAAGTAAATCATTTAGTAACTATATTTCAACATTATCATCTGTATAAAGGGTTTACAAAATTTTCACCATAGTCTTAATAAAAGTTTTAGTTAACTGTGTAACGTGGTTAAAAGTTTGTATTTGCTGAAGTTTTAATAGGATAAAAATGTGAATTAAATTTTAATATGCGTAATATCATATGAAGTAAATTTAGATATTTATGAGCATGTGCTTTTATAAATTCTTTTTTATGTTAACGATGTCATAAAATGATCAATTTTAAGGAATTTTCTCATTTAAAGAAACTTGTACATTAGAAAAGAATTATATCTTTTACTTGTGAATAAGGAATTTTAAATGCATGGATAATTAAGATTATAAATATGATTTTAGTCAACAGCTCAACTTATTCAAACCATCAAAGGAGAAGCTGAATCTCAACCAGACACAGATTTACAAAAACGTTTACTAGCAGCAGCCAAAATGTTAGCAGATGCAACGACTCGAATGGTAGAAGCAGCAAAGGTGTGAAAATCATTAGATTTCAATATGACATTTTGTATAACAAATAAGCAAAATTAAATAAGGTAATAGATATGTTATGGGATTTAATAGTATTAGTATTGCTGAGTAGATGTATAGTTTAATTTACATGTAAACAATATTTTCTATAGCCAGTGGACAATAGGTTCAAAACTAAGTACTTTATTAAGAACAAATCACATTTTATGTGCAGTGTAAACATTGAACCAAGAAATTACTACACAGTTTTACTTTTTTTATAATTATTTTGGTTTCCATATTTCAAATAATTCAGTGTTCATCCAGTGGCAAGTAATTACAATATAAATGAGATAATGAAGTTCGGGGAAGGAAAGGGAAATCTAACGTATGTGTTTTTTTATGTTCCAAGGTGTAGGATATTGGTAAATAGAAATTAAAATTAATAATTTTGATAATTTTAATTCTGCGTGTCACTCATATGCTTTGTTTTTTAAACATCCTCTTCCCTTTTATCAAAATATTAAATCGTAATATTTCTATAAGCTGCTTGGATCAGGTGGCTGGAAATTAATTAAGAATTATTTTATTCTGGACAAATGTAGCATTTTTTACACATATGCAACAAAATTTTTTGTACTCAGTGGAAAAAAATCTTATTTAATTATTCTTTAGTTCATGTTTTTTTTGTGTTTTTTTACAAATTAGATCGTAAATAGTAAACCATATTTACAGTTTTGTTTGGAACAAGAACTTTTCCACTTTTATTTTATTTGTAAGCCTAACAACAATAAATATACATAACATTTTTTGTATTATTTTGAAGAAGATATAATTTTGTTAACAAAAGAAATCAATAATTCAGTTGAAGATCTAAAGCATCTCTTTTATCAATTGTATTTAAATATTTTTTGAGCTATGTCAAAGAAAAAATCATATGAGAGACCAGTCAGTTTGAGTAAATAATCCAAACTTTTTTCCTTGTTCTTTACAAGTTGCTAATTCCTTGCTCATTCTTGTTATACCACAGCTGAGTATAGCCTAGTGGTTAATGTGCTTTACCTCGGATCAGAGGTTCCATCATACATGTCTCTTCATTGCCTCTAAAAAAATAAATCACCCTACAAATTTTGGAGATGTATTCACCAATAAATGGTGAATAGAAATGTGAACTAGCTACCTTTTCTCTTGTCTGTTATTTCAAAGTTTGAGAGGTGGATATTGCAATTAACTTGTGTAACCTTGAGCAAAAATGAATAGACATACCATCTGCTACCTTTCTAGTATATTTTTGGTGTCTTTGTAATGAATTATTTAAGCTGATTGAACAAAAATAAGAATATTGTAGTAATAATAATACTTTCTCAGTGACATTTATGTGGGTTATGGAATGTTATGTAGTGACTAATAGTTTCCACATATCTTTCAGTGGTTAATTGTAGTTTTATATTATTAATTAGCATTTTCCTAAGGCTTCATTGTATTGCTCTTTACGTTGGTAATGTTTTTAACTAGTATTAGAAATGCACATATAAATATATATTTTAACATTATATATTAATATTTAATTAAACATTTTTTTTACATAATTCTTATGTTGTTTTAATTATATCCATAACCTTTAGTGGTCTGCATTAGGAAAACACCTTTATTTTGTAAAGTAATTATTTTAATAGTTTCAAACTTCTGCATTTATGTTCAAGGCAAAAAAAAGAAATTTCATGTGGGTGTAATCTCGCTATTTTATATCTGATAAAAAAACAAAACAAAAAACAGTAAAGCCATCCACTAAATTTATAAAAATTAGTGGACTCATACTGGAGATTGTTCTTTGTGAGACTTTCTCAACTAAAGCCTTCATTTAGAAATTGCAGGAAGAAGATGCAAAACTTAAATCCACGCTATTATTTTTTCACTGGTTTCAGTATTTCTCATATTTCTTATAGGGTTGTGCTGGTAATCCACATGATTCCGAGTCGCAAGATGCACTACGACGAGCTGCAGAGGAGTTAAGAACTGCTACGAACGCTGCAGCCAGCAATGCATTAAAGAAGAAGTTGATCCACAGACTCGAGGTATGTTATGTGGAAGCTTGTTTCAAAAATTAGAAGACTGTTTTAGCAAATGTACAAGTGCACTCCAACAGTTGTGCATGTGTTTGAAGTTCAGTTTCAAGTGCCTGACACATTTTTACATACTTGAAAGTGCATTTTTTCTCATTTATATAAATTTCAGATATTTTACACACTTGTAAGCAAAGATTAATGTGCATTATAACTATCACAGATATTACACACAATAACTTTGCAGAAATTGATGTGTTAACACGCACTTTGTTTTGTTGTGAATGAAGTTGAACCAGTTGTGAATAAACTTTCTGTACTGGTGATAACCAAAAAAAACATCCAAAGAAGGTTAAATCTTGAATTATTTGGATTAAAGTATACTT
This sequence comes from Carcinoscorpius rotundicauda, assembly GCA_011833715.1. Lineage (NCBI taxonomy): Eukaryota > Metazoa > Arthropoda > Merostomata > Xiphosura > Limulidae > Carcinoscorpius > Carcinoscorpius rotundicauda. Next base: position 13,344,254 of record CM022404.1, read on the forward strand.
GTATGTCTCAGGTTTACTGTTTTCCTTTTTGTGTTTGATACCTTTCATTTTGGGATATACAAAACATTTTAAAGTACGTTCAGTGTACAGTCTCTCAAGGTTTACACTAAAGAGTGTGCACCATTTAATTGTGCATTGATAATGCACAGTCCTTATTGTTTAAGATTTTTTCTTTATGTAACACTTTACCAATACAAATTCTAACTATTGCTAATTTTCCTTGGAGTAATTAGTTAATCAGGTCAGTTCCTTATTCTGTGTCTTTTTTTAAATACTGTAGATAGAGGTCTTTAATGAGTTCTTTACTCTAATAAAAACTTTTCATTGCAAGTGTACATTTGAAGTTTTAAAGTCTGTACAGAAATAAATGTGTTCTGATGCAACGTGGCACGTGTATTAAAGCATTCTTGGTTTGTTGTAGAGATAAAACTGAAATTGTAATGAGTTTTAAATTAATGGTGTGCAAGTAATTATCATGAAAAAGGAGAAATGAAAATATTTATTAATTAGAATTTCTACAAGATTTTTTTCTTGTATAAATAAAAATGTACTCTTTGTTTAGCAGCACATGGAATTTACTTTGGTGTAAGTAAGAAAAAATAATGAAATATGAACAATTAGGAACACTGGAAAGGCCAACTTCAGGTGACCTCTTAGACTTCCTGGCGAGTTATGATTATTATGGTCACACTACAGAAAGTCCTTTACAACTTGAATTACTGCAGTTTTTCTCTTGACATTGTAGACTAGATGTAAACATTAGTTTTGTGCTATTTATTTATTTTTTAACTTTGTTTTGTTTTACCTTAATTTCCTTTCATGAATTTTACTAAATTTACTTTTATCTTTTTACCGGACATTTGGCACAGATAGCCTAGCTGCTTTGTGCCTTTAAACAGAAAATAAACCAACCAACCAATCAATTGTTAAAAATTAATTGTATCCACTTTGTTGTTAAGCAGACTTATTTTAAAACCACTGGATATAATTATATTTTGTTCCAGCAAAGCATAAAGTGCAGTTTGATTTTCTCTTAATTTTCTCCTCCTGTATATTTATCCATAGAATGCTGCAAGAAATGCTGCTTCGATGGCTACCCAGAACATAGCAGCTGCACAGCGAGCTTCATCGCATAATCAGAACTGGGCATCTCAGGAAGAGCTCATTGAAAGCTGTAAGGTAAAATGATTTTTACAAATAAACTTTGAATTTGTATTCTGTTTATGTCTCTGTTGGATAGGTTAGGCTACTGCTATAATTTGCCTCATGCATGATTGATTGTAGATGTAAAGAGAAAACTATTCAAAAAAGAACGTAAATATAGGGATGGCATTTACAGAATAACACAGCCACATAGTGTAGTAGAATTTTAATAGTAAAAAGTCGGATAAACTAGATTTAGTTGCAACTGAATAGTTATAGATGTATTGCTGTATTTTAATTCTTGTCTGCTCTATTATGTGGGAATGATGCAAATGTCATCCTTTTTTTTTGCATTGTTTTGAAGGATTGATATGAGTCGTCCCTACATTTACTTATTTATTTTGAAAAGTTTTTAATGTAGTGTTTCAAAAGATATAGAAAGGTAGTATTTACAAGCAAGTTCTAAATACAGTACAGTTCCAACTGTGATATTTATTGGTTAACTGTTACTGGCTCATAATTCCTGTTTCACACTGTACTTAAGTTTTTAAAGGAACACCAAATGCTTGTAGAAAAAGTAACTTCATTGGTTAGTGATAACATCGCTTACTTTAGAATTGTGACTTTTTAAAATTACTGCTGGTTAATAATAGTACATATAAAAGTGGATACTTTGTTTGGAACTGTGTCGCTTCATTGAAATTGGTTAACACCATTGTTTTAGTTTTCAAGTTATTATGTAATAAAATGGAAACAGAAGAAAGAAAAACAAGAAATTAAAACTTTTTACTTTGATATATACAAACATTTCCAAGTTAAAGTAATTACATAGATATCATTATAAAAGGAAACACTGAATAGTTTTGTAAAGCTTTGATAACGTGTTGAGGAGATATTTGAAATATTATTTTGATGGACAATCAGAACCATTCATACAAAGGCAGTGCTATTGCCTGCTTGATTAAGCTTACATGATAATTATTTGTTTGTCACTGTGAACCTTTTTTCAAAGCTTTTATTATAGACTTGTTATACTAGGAGAAAACAATGTATTATTGAACAATGATACATTATACATGTTTTTCTTGTTCAGTATTGAGGATTTTTACAACATGTAGGGAATTATAAATAAAACTATTTTTCTAAAGTAATTATATAAAAACTACTTATTATAGGAAAACCAAGTTTCACTAGTGGCATAATGAAGATCATAAGTTTTAACGAACAAAGTTTTCAGTATGGTAGAATGTACTACAGAATGTGATTGAAGTGCTTCTAATCATTCTTAACCAGTATATCAAACCTATTTTTATAAACGAACTGCTACAAGCACCATCTGTTTTAGACTGCTTGTTGATTATTTTAATATCCTGTATTTTATTTAAATAATCAGCTTTGTATTATTAAAAGAAATTAAAGCAATGCTTGTTGATGACAAAAAAAAGTAATATGGGTTGATTTCATAATACGGCTTTAAAATATCTTGTATTAAGTTCACAATTTTCAGGATAATACTAGTGGTTTTAAATGTCATTGGTGAAATTTGTTATATTGATGAATCGACTTCCACATTCATCTCTGTTCCTCCCATATCTTCCAACAAACCTCAAGATCCACGTCCTTTAGTTTCAAATACAGGCATTTTTTCTGATACATCTTTTTCTCCCACCCCAAGAGACAAAACAATTATTCATTCTCGTTTTCAGTCACTGGATTCCCCTTCCAGTACCATAAACCTGCCCACTCGACCCAGGGCAGGATCCATGGAGGTTAATAGACTTCCTCCGACTAAAGACAGTAAAGAAAAAAGATGTGGTTGTAAATCGAAGGGTTCTTCAGCCACTTTATCTACCCGTTCTTAAAAATGGTCACCTTGATACAATGGAACTGTCGAGGTTTACGTTCTAATCTGGATGATATCAAAATGCTGATTGCTTCCTGCCATCCTGTTTGTCTTTCTTTACAAGAAACATTTCTCAAATCTGCTGATACAGTCTCCATTCGGCAGTTTTCTCTATACATAAATGACAGGTTGTGTGATGGTCGAGTACATGGAGGGGTGGCACTGTTGGTTGATCAGCATGTGCCCACCCTTTCTTTGTCACTCAACATACCCTTGGAGGCCGTAGCCATCCATGTTTCCATTACTGTTTGTTTTCTGTACCTGTTCCCTGGAGAGACATATGATCAATCAGACCTTGATGATCTCATTGAACAGTTGCTGTCTCCATTTCTAATCCTGGGGGATTTTAATGGACATCATCCCCTCTGGGGAAGTGCTGTTATTGATGGGAGGGGTTGATCTGTGGAGCATATGCTCTCTGATCACAACCTTTGTCTTTTCAATTCTGGTTCTTTCACTTACTTTCATGCACCTAGTCAGTCCTTTACTGCTATTGATCTCTCAGTTTGCTCCCCTTCATTATTCTCCCATTTTTCATGGAGGGTTGACACTAGGCAGTGATCATTTTCCGATTCTTTTGAGAGAGACTGGCCATGGTCGATGCCATCCTACCCTTGTGTCCCGGTGGAAGCTAAATCAGGCAGACTGGTCCATTTTCACTGCTCTCGCAGAACTTGATCCTGCCATCGTAAATCAGCCATCAATAGATGACTGATTTAGCAGCGGTAACTGACTGTATTATAACAAGCAGCTGCTCAGTGTATTCCTAAAACCTCCTAAAACGTTTTCCACGATATCCTTGTCCATGGTGCAATCCTGCTTGCCACTTAGCACGGAAGGCTCAAAAACAGGCCTGGGATACTTTTCGTAGATATCCCGTGCTTTCAAACCATGTTGCTTTCCAACGGGCCCGTGCACATGCTAGGTGGGTAAGACGTCAAAGCCAGAAGGAATCTTGGATTAAGTTCACAACTAGCATATCTTCTACCACCAGTTCCAAGATCATATGGGACAGGATTCGAAAGGTTAATGGGCACAACAATTCTGTCCCCCTCTCGATCTTACTCTCTGATGGTCAGGAGGTGACTGATGTCCAGAGCATCACTGATACTCTAGGTGAAAGCTTTTGCTGGGTATCTAGCATTTCTGCTTGTTCCTCCACCTTCTTGGCCATCAAGACTCAGGCAGAGCAATCACCTCTTTCCTTTCGAACTGACTGTTTCTTTGACTATAATTGTCCCTTGACCCTGGTGGAACTGAAAATGGCCCTTCATTGGTCTGCCAGTACGTCTGTTGGACCTGATGATATTCATTATGACATGCTGCACCATCTGTCTCCTGCTTCTCTTGATGTCCTTCTGATTGTCTTTAACCAGATCTGGCAGGAGAATGTTTTTTCTGATGCCTGCTGCCAGGCTATTATTTTACCTTTCTCTAAGTCAGGGAAAGATCCCAAGATTCCTTCAAACTACCGTCCAATTGCTTTGACAAGCTGTCTCTGTAAGACCTTAGAAAGGATGGTTAATGCTCATCTTGTTTGGTTCCTTGAATCAAACAACCTCCTATTGTCCACTTTTAGTACTGGCCATATTGACTCATAACCTGGAACCAGGACTGGAAAGACCAACTTCAGGTGACTGACAGTGGTTTTTATACTTACCTGTTAGTCTTCCTGGCGGGTTATGATCATTACCATCCTGCTACAGGTAGTCCTTTACAACTTTGTTGACTGGATGTCAACATTGGTTTTTACGCAATTTTCTGTTTTAATTGTCATTTTGTTTTTACCTTCATTTACTTTTACAAATTTTACTCCATTTACTTGACTTTTATCTTTTCACTGGACATTTGGCTACTCATTATTGCGATTTTACTATATGTCTTTTAAAACTTCTATTCTTTTACATTTTGATACTGGCTGCTATGACACATAACCCAGAACCAGGACTGTAAAGGCCAACTTCAGGTGACTGACAGTGGTTCTTGAACTTATCTGTTAGTCTTCCTGGTGATTTATGATCATCACCATTTTGCTAGAGTAAATACCTTACAACTTCTTATACTCTGCTTTCTCTCTTAACGTTGTGGACAAGGCATCAACATTGGTTTTATACTTTTTTGTTTTACCTTCATTTCCATTTGTCTTTTACTACATTTACTTTATTTTTACATCTTTACCGGATGTTTGGCGCAGATAGCTTCGCTGCTTTGTTCCATAAAACACTAAATCAATCAATCAATGTTATGTTGAGACAAGTAATCCCTAAAGTATAATTATTTTAAATGTGAGATTTTCTTTACAATCACGTTGTGTATGCAGTTTTGTTGGTTTCTTATTGAAGCTTTCTTTTAATGTTATATTTTTTCTATCCATTCAAAAAAGTAGATTTAAGAATTAATCGTTAAAATGGCTTTCAAAAATTATAAATGTAGCAGTCATGTAATACATAATTTGTATCGTTGTGTTTTTACTATTCAGGCAGTGGCAGAAACTATACCATCCCTGGTGCAGGGAATCAAGGCCACTACGAAAGAACCAGATAATGCCAATAACCAGCTCTTCTTGATCAATGCATCAGAACAGATGATTCAGGTGAAATTTAATGTTTACAATTCATCTGTGTTTAACTCGCTACCTGTTTAACTTTATCTCAAGTTCTTATGTTTATCTGAATGTTGTTGTTGTTACAGCCAATTGTTAAGATGATTACAGCATCTAAGGCAGCACTTCCAACAATCACCGACTCTTCTTCGGCAAACCAATTGAACAGTACTTCTAGAGATATGGCCAGTGCCTTGTCAGAGCTTCGTAGTTCCTTGGCAAAGGTAAAATCTTGTGTTGCTTTTTATTATTATAAACTCTAAAACTGATTATTGTTTATTTTTAACTTCTAAAAATTGAATTGTAGAAACAAATGTTTAATTGTATTACACATGTGGAACAATAGCCTGTTCTTTTATGTAAGATGGGGATTACTCTCCAGTATTATTTACTATGTGTAATAACTCGAGTATTTGTAACATATCTTGAAAATTTGATATGTATTTAAGATCAAAAGATCAATATTCATCAGAAATTAACACATTTAAATGTGCTAATGATTTTTTAAAGGTATTGTTTAATCCTTTATGGCAGTAAGTTTATCAACTGATGATATATTAGATCACGAATAAAGAACATTATATTTGTGTGTTAAAAATTAAACATACATATATCTTAACACCATAAGCTATGGATATACAATTTAATAATTGTGGTAATTAAAATTACTTCAGGCACAGGAAGCTTGTGGAATACTTGAACTTGACAGTGCTCTAGACCTCATCAACTGCTTAAAGGACAAACTTGATGCTTTCAAAAAAGCTGTGAAGGCATTTGACTTGAAACCTTTGCCTGGTGAAACAGTAAGTAAAAAACAGCTTTTGAAATTGCTTCAGTGTATATTTGTTACTTGCTGATTTGCTGTGTAGAGTAAGGGTCTGTCTTTGGCAGTTGAACATGAGTGTGTTGTATATGATGTATGGCTTTCAAAAGTTCCATACTCATTCATTGCAGCCACAGTCATTTGGTTAAAGTTTGGTATTTGTTTACTACTTCAACATGTTGAAGATGATAGTGAAAAATAAACCTTTTATACCTGATTATTCTTAGGTTTCTTTTCATTGTGTGTGTTTACATTTTATTTTCCTCTATATTTTGATATTCTTGAGGTTATGATTCCATACAGATAATTCCTCGGTCACTTGCTAATTATTTGTATTTATTTAAATATTAGCATCGGTAGAATTTACAACATAAAGTATTTATTTTCTCTCTGCTGTGACAAGCATTCTAATTGCATTTAGTTGGGTTTTTATGCTGCAGTTTTATTATGATTTTGTCACTTCAACAGACATTTTGACTTTTAGTTTTTCAACTTGTTAATTTCAGCATGAATTTGATTTATTTCTACATTGACTTATCATGACTTTCAGCCCTAGAGTGCCTCACTGAAGGTGTGATTTGTTTTCTGTTTTAGCTTTAAATTCATCAACATATACTTGTTAAATAAAAGAAAGGGTAATTTGTAAATACTATTTTTGTTTTGAAATTACTTAAAATGACTGTGACTGTAGAGAAGATTATGTGTACTTATGAACATCAATTAATGACTTAACTTTTTTAAAAATATATATCTAAATAAAAAATACCATTATGTTTAAATGTGTAAACTAGTTCATATAATAATTATGCAATTAAAATGTATCTTTTTAGACCAAATCAAAAACTGGAATGCATATCAAGTCAAAATACTTTTGTTCTACATTGCTTATTAAAAAATAGTTGTCATCTGTTAAATTGAAAAGATGGAAAAAGTGTTTAGCAGTCTGTATATGTACATTTCTAATAGTTTCTTTATCAGGGCCTTTTTTTTCTTTTTCTCACCAGAATGAGTCATCAACACTTCAACTTGGAAGCACTTCCAAAACAGTTGGATCATCAATAGCTCAACTGCTCACAGCAGCTTCTCAAGTATGTGACTGTTCTTTGTTTGTAGTTGTCAGTGTTGCCAGTTGCCTTTCTTTTACTTCCTTTGATGATTTTTCAAACGCTTGCTAACCAAAATAATAACAGAATTATCTTTTGCCATGAATTTCACACTGAGCTAACCTTAACAAGAATGCAATGTAGAAGCCAATGCTTGGTTTGTCAAGCTTTGTTGATGGTGTGTGAGGGAATAAAAACACCTACTAAAATGTCAGAATAAGTGATTTGACCTGCATTGTTGAAATGATTAAAGAAATGTGTACCTTCAGTCATATTTTGTTACTCTTTGACAGTTAGATATAATAAATATTGAGGAATGTATAACAGTAGTACTATATAAAGCAAAGTGTTAAAAAAATTAGGAAGAAATCTGCTTATTTAAAAACAAGTGACTGGAGTTTATTAAAATGTAAAGTGTGAGTTTATTTTTTAGATTTACATTATCTATTTAATCATAACGAAAAACATCACTTTTGAGAAACAGATTTTCTTAAATTTGAAGTATCTGGTATTTACTTTTCTATTTTAAAAGTAATATTTATAATACTAATTGCATTTCAGTATTTGATTTATTACTATCAGCAGCTTAATATATTCTCTAAGGCAGTGTTTCTTAAACTGAAACAAAATGCAAGTTGCTGATATTCAGTGCCACAGCTAGATCTTAGGAGAAGTCATAACGGACAAGGTATGGCCAGTAAATGGGCTGTGAGGCTATTGTATTTCACCAAAAAGGTCTGGTAATAAAAGACAGAATTGTTGCTTTGAAGCTACTGAACTCGTAATGACAATTGTGATAGTGAAACTTATAAATGACCAATTAAAATTTCTGCATCATTTTCTTTAGCAAGAACAAGAAGTGTATATCTGTCTTAATTTGCAGGGCAATGAAAATTATACAGGAATTGCAGCTAGAGATACTGCAAATGCTCTTAAGGTCCTCACTGGAGCTGTAAGAGGCGTGGCTGCCACTACGTCTGAACAAGACATCCAGTTGAAGGTTATTGAAAATGCCCAGGATGTTATGTCCAAGTCTGCTCAGCTTATTGAAGAAGTTCGAATATCTGTTCAAAATCCTACTCATCCTGAAAATCAGAAAAGATTGACCCAAGTAAACTGTCTTTTCTTTTTATTAGCACTTTGAACTTCTAAGTTTGTATTTGTGTGCCTCATTAAAATATGATATTTTTTCTTAGTTTCAAAGCTATCAGTCATTACTGACAATGACTGGTAGTGTTAAAAGAATAGTTGTCATCTGTTAAATGCAGAGATGCCAACCATTATGATTTTGGTGTATACATTATGACTATACGCTCATACAGACAAATATTACGACTTGTTGCAACTCCCAAATTATTACATACGCCTATACAATAAAGTGATAAATTGATCCCCATGGCTTGAAAGAGGTGAAAAGAAAATTTCTCTTGAGATACAAATGAATTTTGACAATAAATAAAAGACATAATCCAGATGGCTACTTGCGATAATCATGTTTGTGCTTGAAATAATAAAAAATATTTGTATCTCTTACATCTACCAGTAGTTTGAGTGAGGTGCTTCTCCATACTGGGTACGTGGGGGAATCCATAGTTACGTCATCAGTGCTTGTCAGCCAATCAGCGCTTGCATAAATGGGTATTTCTTGTTTTTTAAGCAGCATAGAAACACCAATGCAATCATTCACAATATGGAAAAAAAGAAGCCTCATTCACCAGATTGTCTTGTTTCTAGCAAATCTAAAAGGACTAAAACTGTGAAAGGACCCTTCTACAATCAACTACGCTCAGTCATTTGAAATAGTTGGCATCTCTGTAAATGTTTTATTCACCATTGTACTATTTCAGGTTTTTAACAGTATTATGAAAAGGAAAAGCAAGAATATGTTGCATGTCTCTTTTACCTTACTTCAAAGATTTATAGTTACTTTAAAAGAGATTTTAACTTTAGTATTTCACAAATTATTTGGCTTAATAGAATTGTGATTTATTTAACTTTTATTTTGGTATCATTTTTAGCCCTCATTTGCCAATACACAATGCAATGATGAACAGCTAGATGAAAAATCTTATTGCAAAAAAGATATCTGAGACATAGCAGCTATTATATATTAGGCCTACTTATTTTGTAGGTTTTATTATACCTTTGTAATGAAATGTATGTGTGTGTGTATGGAAAATGAGAAATAGCTAAGAATCTGTGTTTCAGCAAAATTTTTAAATAATTAGCAGTAAATCTATCACTAAAAAATGGAATTTAGTTTTGCTTGTTTTTGTGTGAACTCAGATTTGCCCATTCTATTGTTAGATGGACTTTCTTACCACTATTCTAAAATAAGTAACATTTTTCCTTGCATTTTAATTAAAGTTCTCTCTTTATCAAATCTAAAACAAATGTTACAAAAAGTCCTACACCTCTTTAATTAATCAGTTAATTAATTGTTTTTCAATTTATCAAATGTAATTTAACTCCTACAGCTTTTGCCGTACTTTATGGTGATTTTTTTATCAGGATATAAAAATGTTGAAAAATTCAAAGATAAAATCTGATCAACTACAAAATATTTAACTTAAATTGTTAAAATTATTTAAAATTGCTAAAACATCTTTGTTGTTTCTAAAGTGTTTTTTTGTCTTCGTAACATTTATTCACATGTTATTGTCATATTTAATGATTGAACAACAAATTTTTGAGCTTGTACATTTATAAAATTTAAACTTCTTCAAGTCATTTGCATTTAGAAATAGGCCAGGCATGGTCAGGTGGATAAGGCATTCGACTTATAATCTGTTGGTCATGGGCACAATTCTCCATCACACCAAACATGCTGAATGAGCATTGCTCACCCTTTCAACTGTGGGTGTGATGTAATGTGATGGTCAATCCCACTATTTGTTGGTAAAAGAGTAGCCCAAGAGTAAGTTCCCTCTAGTCTTTATACTGCTAAATTAGGAATAGTCAGACAGCCCTCATGTAGCTTTGTGAGAAATTTAAAATTAATAACAAAACAAACAAAAAACATTTAGAAATAAAATATATTTTGTGATGAACAGCACAATATATTCTTGTTTCTAGGTTGCAAGGTCTGTATCAACAGCTTTAAATAACTGTGTTAACTGCCTTCCTGGACAGAGGGATGTTGATGATGCAATTCGTAACATTACGGAAGCCACTCAAGCTTTAAATACTCAAGAAGTATGTTTAAATTTGAGTCTTCTTGTATTTAAAAAAAATTATACTTTTTAAACTATTCTTGTATATATTTCATGCTAAAATTATACTTCTGTTTAAGGTATTTACTGTTATAAATACACCTATTTTTTGATGTGTGTGTGTGTGTATGTATATTATAACCATAAATTTTCAAGCTATAAACAAAACACATTAACATGAAATAAAATATGCTGCATATTTTTAAAAAGTGTTAATGTGTTTTGTTTATAGCTTGAAAATATATGATTATAATATAATTAATCAGAGGTTGAAATTTGTTGTTTTTAACACGGTCCTTCCTCTTGATTTTGTTTATTCATTTATATGTAATTATTTAATTTCATTAATACACACGTGTTTAAAAAACTTAAAATTATGTTCAGTTATTATTGGAGAAAAGTAATTAAAACAACATATTCCTACTTGAATTGCTTTTGTTTGATTATTTTTGTAATTCTTTAATTTATGACCAAAAGGTGCTTTGCAGATCTTACTGTATAAATTAAAAGCTACTGAATGGTTTTGAACAAAAATGTTTATCTAAATTTCAGTTACACAAATAAACATATAAATTAAAAGATATATTAAAACAAGATATTTGTAATTTTAGTATTATTGAATTTAGTGTCACTGTCTTCACATTTTTAGTTCCCAAGCTCTGGTCGATCATACAGTGAACTCCAGAGTAACATGAATTCTGTTGCTGCCATCTTAAACAGCGAAGTAGGTAATGTGATGGAGGCCTCTAAAGGTTCACCAAGTAAACTAGCTGTCTCTGCCAAAAACTTTGGAAATGCTTTTGGTGATTTACTGAACTGTGGAATGGAGATCGTTGGACAAACGAAAGTAAGTTTGTTCAACAACTTCTTAGTTTGCTCATGTTATTTCCTTTGTTTACTGTAATGTGTGTGTGAAGTTTTGTAGGTAAAAGTTTAGATTTAAAAACCAAAATTAGAGGAGCACCTTTGAAGGAAAACCATGTTCGTTTTGTTAATTGGCCGATAAAAACAAAATTTTATGTGCGTCTTCACAGGATTCAGAAGTAAAGGGGCAAATGGTGTTAAGCCTGAAGAATGTGTCAATGGTGTCAAGCAAGTTGCTGGTTGCAGCTAAATCTGTAGCTGCTGACCCTGGTGCTCCGAATGCTAAGAACCAGTTAGCACTTGCTGCGAGGTGAGTTGCTTTTATTCACAGGTAATTTTTATTTGACACTATCTCGTACAATAATTTTGCAAGCTGTTGTATGAATAGGCTAGTGTTTTGTTAATGAAACCATATGATGCTGTAACAGTTAGAAATTAATTTTTAGTTTTTATTTAGTTGGAGGACTTAAGACTATTTTTCGATGTAGTATTCTGGTAATGGGCAGAAATAGGTCTCAGTAAACTATAGTTACTATTAGAATTGTTATTTCTTCAATGGATTGTAAGTATGGCAGTAAGGTGTTCCTGAACTTTAGAAAATAAATGTACACTTGTTTTAATTCTAGAGCTGTGACAGAAAGTATCAACCATCTGATAAATATGTGCACATCTTCAGCACCTGGTCAGAAGGAATGTGATAGTGCAATCAGAAATATTCAGGTAAATAAGTAGACATAAAACTTGTATGCTTATACTAGAGTGTATAATTGTATTAATAATAAAGAAAAAATTATGAATGGTTTTATTAAATGTTATTGGTATAATTCAGAAAATCTGTGTAATAAATAAATAATTTCTTAATCCTTAGGTTAGTACCTTTGCACCAAAAGTCTTAATGAATGAAAAACCATATGAAACACTAAAAATTGAGGCCTGGCATGGCCGAGCGCGTTAAGGCGTGCACTCGTAATCCGAGGGTTGCGGGTTCGCGCCCGCGTCGCACTAAACATGCTCGCCCTCCCAGCCGTGGGGGTGTATAATGTGACGGTCAATCCCACTATTCGTTGGTAAAATAGTAGCCCAAGAGTTGGCGGTGGGTGGTGATGACTAGCTGCCTTCCCTCTAGTCTTACACTGCTAAATTAGGGACGGCTAGCACAGATAGCCTTCGAGTAGCTTTGTGCGAAATTCCAAAAAAAACAAACAAACAAACAAACACTAAAATTAATTTTATTTCATAATTATTAGTTTATGTATTAGTTAATACAATATATTAATGAATATAATTTTTAGTTTTTAATGATGTTTCACTAAAGTGTATCAGACCACATTTTCCTTGAAGGTTCTGTGATGCACAACAACTAACCATCAGTAAACTTTAGACATTTTCTTTTAGAAACTTTTCATGAAGTACAACTTAAAACTTTGTGTGTGAAGTAAAGCACTACTTTGTTTAACCTTTTTCTTATTTGTAAAAAGAGTGCTTTCATTTTCTGCTTATTCTTGTTTTACATGAACGTAAATAATTTTGTCACTAGATGATGAGACCACTGTTGGAAAATTCTTCTGAAGCTATTAATGATTCTTCATACTTTGAATGTCTGGATAACATCATGGATAAGTCAAAGGTACATGAAGAAATTTTAGTGGCGGTAGTTTCAAATGTTTATGTTAATTTCCCGGGATATTTGATTTGAAGTACTTATACCTGTGCTTGTAAGTAGTTATTTAGTATATTTTGAAACAAAATATTAAGAATCTTTTACAGGTTTTTTAAAACGGGATGTGTTTTCTGCATGTTGTTTTAAATTCAATAGTTACAAATTCAGAGTTTAAGTTATAAATAGAGTATTTGCAACTGTAAATAAGTTTCTAACAAAAAGTAATTTTTTCCCTTCAGAAGGAAATTTTTATATTTTGAAATATTACGTACAATCTTAAACTTTTTCTGAAGTGAATTTCATTTAACTATTAAATGATCAGGTCAGCCAATCATCATTTTTTATTTGGTCAACAGAATCTTGATGATGGCATGGCTGACATTGCAAATCATGCTAAGAAGAATGAACATGAGAAATTTGGTGAAGCAGTCAAAGATGTCTCGGAATCAATATCTGCCTTGATTGAAAATGCTGCTCAGGTGACTTATGACTTCCTCTTCTTTACATATTTGACATGATGAAGATTTTTGGTTATTTTTTTCTAATTTAAGCTGGTTAAGGTATATGTGTTTCGCTCATTGCTGTTGTAGTGAACCAGTTTTTAAATTCTCAGCTACATTTTGTTCATTTTATAGATATTTCCAGTAGTGAAATGAGTGGAATTTGGCTCAGATTTTGACTAAGAAAATTATCATTTGATTTTTTAAAACACTACGTACATTAAGCTGAGTCTGAAATCTATTTTTAAATTTTGTGTGTTCACCACGTACATTGTTGCTTTGATTATTGAAATATTGCTAAACTACAGAATGTTGATTTACGTATTATGAGCTGAGGTTTACAATTTCAAATATGAGATCAATTTCTTTTCTCTAACCTGTCAGGCAGCCTATCTTGTTGGTATATCAGATCCTTCTAGCGTTGCAGGAAAATCAGGATTAGTGGATCTAGCACAGTTTGCTCGTGCTAACCAAGCCATACAGATGGCATGTCAGCAGCTAACTAATCAAACAAGTAATCAGCAACAGGTAGGCTGGTGTAGTTTTAAATTCCTTTTTTTTTAATTGTGTTGGGAAATCTTTAATTTATTCAAATATCAAAAGCTTTGAAACAATGCATATTTTTTGTCAGGTTTAAGGAAGTGTCGACTTTAAATGATTTTTTTGACCAAAATGTTCTTATTTGAGTGATCAACATGATATAAAATGTTACAGTGAACTAATTTTTTATGTCTATGATACTGTGCATGTAAGACTGCTACTATTTAAATAGTAATATCAACATTAATTTGGAAAGAAAAAGAAGTGATTAGAGAATTAGATGAAAGTCGTGAAAGTTGTTGATAATTTTAACATGTACTTAATAAGATGTGTGTGCACTGGCAGTGTATTGATAAATCCTATAAAGTATTTTAAAGAGTAATTATACAGAATAGGTTATTAGTCAGATTGTGTATCTTGAATGGTGTGTTTGTGTATTTTAAGATCGTGTATCATCTTTGAATCTAAATGTTTTATACGTTTATTGTTCTACAGTATTTGTTACATGTGTTTTCATATAGTTAACAACATATTTATTTTAGTCAATATGAGTGTTTCATCTCTCTTAGTTACTTTTCAAGCCTACATAATTAGTGTTATACTGAATCTACTATCAGTGCTATGTTTGTTTATTTTTTACACAAACAGTTGAACTGTTATAAAAGTATTGAACTTTTTCTCTAGGTCCTTTCTGCAGCTACAGTGATAGCCAAACATACATCATCACTGTGCAATTCTTGCAGAGTTGCATCGTCTAAGACGAGTAATCCAGTTGCTAAACGACACTTTGTTCAGTCAGCCAAAGATTTGGCAAATGCGACTGCAAACTTAGTCAAAGAGATTAAGGTATGCTTCTGACTTAAGTTTTATCATTGCATGTTTTAACTGTAGAAAAAAGTTTTTGTTTCTTTATCTACTGTTTGGTTAAACACATAGTTTACATCTTCATTGTGAGTTATTTTAGGCCTAACACTTTGGGTTTTTGAATTAGACTCGTCAAATAATGGTTTTCCTAAGATATTTTTTCAAAATTATTTAATTTGTTTGGATACTAAAGTTGATTCCTAAGGTTGATTGATGAAGAAAAAGAATTATTGTTGGGTAAACTTCATGATGATGCTGTAAAAGTTAGTAAGTTTTTATTAAAATTATGGTCATGATTGTAACGTCCATAATTTTCTTTTTGGTTTCTTATTTTTAAGGCACTGGACCAGGATCCCAGTGAAACAAATCGACACAACTGTTCAGCTGCCACTAAACCTTTGATTGAAGCCGTTGAGAGTCTGAATACGTTTGCGAATTCTCCAGAATTTGCAAGTGTTCCAGCCAAAATCAGCCCAAAGGTAAAATACTGAAACATGAATTGTTTTTATACATCATGTATGGAAGAGTTTGCAGTGAAAAATTGCTGTCACAAGAAACTTTTCTTTAGTTTTCATAACACTGCACAACAATTTTTTTGAAAAATTTTTGCTGATTGTGACAGGTACCTTGTGGGTATGCATAAATATAGTTTTGGTTTTGCTTCATCACGTAGGAATTCTGAGAAATAGACAGTTAACTGTTTACCGACAGTAACATATTTAATTGCTTTTATATTTCTATTATGCTATTTAGTTCAACATAATTAAAAGTGTTTTACTCGTGATTTTCTTTGTATTCAATGTCCAGTGTATCACGTTGTAGTGTCCAACAGTAGTCAGCAAGCACTGATGAATTCCAGTTGCCCTGGTATCATATTTTCATTGAAGCAAAACTGAAAATTTCAATGAAACAGTACATGATGGGCAAATTTGGATGTGATTTTCGTGATTAGCAGCCAAAAATCTGAGGAACACCCAACAGTGTTCAAGAAGCAAAAACTTTGTTGTGCAGTGTAATTTCAGTTGTAAACCTGGGTTTGAAAATTAAAAAAATAGTTGAGTAAAATATAGTTGGTTTTACTCAGGTACCAGAGAGTTTATCCAAATTACTCCACGTTATGTATAAATAACAATTGTGATGTTATGAATAATGATTTCAGAATGTGACTGATAAACATACAAGTTTTCTACAGTAGTTAATATTTGATTTATGAAATTATGTCACCATGTGTGAAAGTAATCCTGAGTTGAATAAAATAAATAATGGTTAACTCTGTATGTTGCAGTTTTGTACCTTATCAACAACAGATGGAGCTCATTAATTTTACCATACTATTTAAACCAATTACATGTTTTCAAGCTATTTTAGCATATTTTAAAAATAACCAACTAAAAATTCCTTTTGTCTTTTGTATATTTATTAAATTTTTTTATCTCTGTATGATGCTGGAAGATGTGGTTTGTGCTAATGACAAGTGTGGAATAGATCATTTAATAAAATGTTAACTTAAAAATGAAGAAAATTATAATTTAGAAGCAGAATCTGAAGAAATATGTTTCAGGTTAGCAACTCATCGGGATGGTGAAAGTCTCCATATTTACCACAATAAGATCAGATGGGATGGTGAAAGTCTCCACATTTACAACACTAAGATCAGAGGTCTGATTCCTCTTGATGGACACAGCAGATAACTCAATGTGTTTTTGCTATAAGAAAAAACAACACACACATACAAAGCAAAACATGACCGATCTGTGAACATGTCATTTGGTAGGCGTAAGGTTTGTTAAAGGTCTACTTTTTCGTGACTTTTCTAGCTGATTGAAACAGCTTTGTTGTAATTGGCTTTCCACTACTTTTAAATGATGAATCTCTCAATTATTGCAGGCACAAGAAGCTCAGGAACCCATTATTTCAGCAGGAAAATCTATTATTGATGGTTCCTGCAACATGATTGAAACAGCAAAGACACTGTCCCTCAAGCCTGAAGATCCACCATCGTGGCAAGCATTGACTGGGTACAGCAACGATGTTTCTGATGCTATTAAGAAGTTGGTCTCTTCCATCAAGTAAGTAATTTAAGCTCTTATTTCATGAAAATTTAGGGAAATGGAAAACAAGTAATGGAATTTTTTAAACTACAAAATATAATATCAAATCATTGGATTGCTTAAAATGTTAGTTTTTACAAGATAACACAGATTCAGAAATTTTATTTTGAATTTTATTGTGTTAAACAGTGTATGTCTATATATGAGGAATATCTAATAGGCACTAAAAATTCCATTTAATTAGTTGTAGAAGATATTTGTTGACTTACTGTTTGTGTTTTCATATGAAATATTTCAGGGTATGAAAAAGTGATAAGAGAAATCAAAGTATTTGACTTCAGTCTGAAACATATTTTTTAATATATGATCCTTCATTTCTTTTTATTGATACTCCTGTGTATGGGAAGTTAATTTCACGTGTTATATATCACACGTTTCATTTTCATTAGCAGTTTAGAAGACACATGGAATTCAAAAGTATGTTTTGACTTTTTCACTTCTGCTGCAAATATTCATTTTCTTACTTTTAAAGTATCAGTTGATTCTCTCTGTTGTATACATTTGTTGTATGAAATCAAGAATTTGCTCTGAAACATAACTGAAAACTCATCAGTGTGAAACAGAAGCTTGTGGACAAATTAACTTGATATCTGAATTCGTGTCTTTATTGTAAGTAAGATTTTGTTGTTTTAACTCAAGGGATAAAGCTCCAGGTCAAAACGAATGTGAAGAAGCTGTAAAGAAGTTAAGCACATGTATTAAAACATTGGATCAAGCAGCACTGGATGTCATGAGTCAGAATCTCTCACCTCGTCAGGACAATACCCTGAAGGTTTGTCACATGAAATAAGGAGCATTTGAAGTAGAATATTTTAATGGATTAACAAGTTATCGCGTGTAGTTAATTAACCGAAGCTCGAGTGTTTGATTTTATTCTTTAAGTGAGACATTTATTAGCTCGTAGCATAAAACATAAAATTGTTGAGATCTTCTATTAATAGATTTTATTTTCTTTATTTTTTAAATTATTTATTCATAACCATATTGTTTACTCTACTAACTTATTACTTCGGAGTAATGTAGATGTAATATTTTGTACATTTTTATAAGTTTGTAAACATTTGTTAATACATTGGTTGTTTCATGCATAATTTTGGAAACTTTTTGTATGTCTCAATTTTATGGATAATTTTATTAATTTGTATAAAGTGCATGTAGGATTAATTTGGTACCTTAAACTTTCATAACTTTTTTTCCTAAAGGCTTTCAAAATGCAGTTAAGTTTATAATGTTTGTTTATATTTCTAGCTATTTTAAGCAATGTAATTGATATATTAATTCGGAGGAAAAGACCTAAACAAACCTTTTTCTTTCAACCACACCTTTGTTGACTAATACACTTAAGTTGCAGTACTTTTTGTATCTACATGATACTTAGAGGAAATAGATCTTTTCTGATCATTCTTTTGTGATTGGATAATTTAAAGAAATGTTCAGTTGATTTGTTTAGTGGATTAACTGTTATATTTTTATTGTTAGAGGTGAAATCTTTAGGTTTTTTTTATTTACCTTTCTTGACAAGACTGGTTATATTTTGTCTGAGCGTTATTGATTAAGTACTTTTTAAAACAAATTTCATCAGTAAAAACATGAATGTAATTTATAATTATCTTTTCCAATTGAAGGGTTTCCAAGAACAAATGGAAAACAGTGCAACTGAAATTATGGACAGGATAGACAGTGTTCGAACTTCATCCAAAGGGGAAGCTGAAAGAATCGGTCATGCTGTAAGTTGCGTTAAGTGCTGATTGTATATTGATAACATAAACAAGCAAATAATCAGAAGTTAGTAGCGTATTTCTCAGGTTTCTTTCCTGTTGTGCTACATATTAATGCATTTTTATATGTTTATATAATTTTGTACAAGATTAGAATTTGATTGTAGATAATACTGTAGATGTAAGTTCATAGTCTTCAATTGACCATTTATTTGACAATCAAAAATATTTTTGAATGTCTTTTTCATAAATATAGTTCACTTTTTGTATTGTCTTCCAACAATTTTTGTAATGTTTGACATATTTGAAAAATCATAACTGTATATAATGCAAACTGGTAAAAAAATGTGTTTATCTTTTACACTAGATAAGTAACAGAAACATAATTTTTTTTAGTGGTCTTTTAGATACCTTGGAAACTTTTTTGGTAAATTGATCAGATCTGTTTTTTAATCATGTGCTTATTCTAATTTATATTTTTCAGTTGATGTAATTGTAATTTGCGTTTCAGGTTTCACAAATGGTGAATTATTTCAACCCACTAGTTCAAAGTGCCGTTGGTAGTGCATCTCATACTTTGAATTCCAAACAGCAGATGGCACTACTTGACCAAACAAAAACAGTTTCTGAATGTGCCTTACAACTTGTGTATGCAGCAAAAGAGTGTGGAGGGAATCCAAAGGTTACACAAAGTTTTTTGTAGTCAGTGTATTAACTTTCAACTGTTATCATTTGTCTTTATGAGAATATAAAAGAAGGTGAAAAAATAATGAAGTTATGCAAACTATTTTTAACTTTGAGACATTAAAAAAAAATAAATGTTATTAAATAAACTACAAAATATGAGACAGCAACTCTTATCTGTTATAACCTGTTTTCTTTATTTTTATAGGCTACACATGCTCACACAGAAATCGACGACTCGGCTGATGCCATGCAAGATGCCCTACATGATCTCTTGCACACATTAGAGGCTGCAGCCACTGAGGCTGGAATAGTGACTGGACTAGTTGAATCTCTCAATAAGTCGGTTGCAAAGGTAGATTTTCTTCCTTGTCCCTTTGGTTATAAAGAATAAGTGTCTGTATATGCAAACAGGTGGTATGTCGCATTAGAATATTTAGTAATTTCAACACCTACTGTTTAAATGTCATGGTTAAACACAATTTATTTTTATTGAAATCCTGAAAGGGTTGTTACTAAATGTACGAGACACACTTTTTCTTGAAAAATACTGATTTTATTGTGAAGTTAATGTAGATACACATTTAAATCATTTAATAAAAAATATTAATTGCGTGTTATTTATGTAATTAAGGTATAAGAACCTTGAATTTTAATAGTCCCATCTGAAGCTTTTGTTAAATTATCAATCATTTCAAGTAAAGTATCATAGGGAAAGTGAGCCTAAATGTTTATAACATTATTTTATTTATTTTCATTTCAATAGAACTCTTGTTTTTCTTTTATGAATTATTTTAACTTTGCTTTGTAGAAGTTCTTAAGCCCTTAATTTAAGTTTTCAAGTATTAAAAGGTTTTATTTATATGTAGATCAGGTAGTATTTTGATTTTTATGGAATCTCCTATGGCCTTCAAAAAGACTGTAGCATAGGGACTGAAATATCATGAAAAGTGAGGCAGGTAGTTCCCTGTCCATAGAAGATTCTTGATGTCAGTAAACTGTTTCACATCAGTATTAAGAATGCCAGAAAAACTTTCAAGGTTAAATATTTATAGGTTAAAGTATCATTGAAACTTAAGATATGTTATGTGTATATTTCTTTGCTACTTAATAGTACTTAAGTCTTTTTATGAAACTTAATACCCATGTGAAGGTTAAATTTCATGTTGGTTAAAGTTATAATAGAGTGGTAGTTTAAGAATGTGTGTGTGTGTTCTGTCATCCAAGAATAACTTTTATTTTTGGTTCAACAAATTTTTTTTGTGGAATGTAAAACATGACATTTTTAAGTGTGCATGTTAGCAATAATTATCTTAGAAACTGTATTAAATATCAAACAGTTTATAACATTTTCTGTGTACTGTAAGACTGCTCTCTGTATTATTAGGTTATAATTACAGCTAAAGTAATTATGTTATCAGAACAAAATTGTTGAAATATGTTCAACTGGAAGTGCTATTGTTGTAGGTTACAAAAACTAACTGAAAGAAAAAGCTTTATTTAAAAAGATACTTTTTTGTGGAAGCTCTTTTATTTGGAAATTTTAGAAATTTAGAATTTGTCTTAATACATAACAACTGATCTTTTAGATTGATGAACATGTTAGACTCAGTGAAAGTGACTCATTTGCTGACTATCAAACTAAAATGGTGAATGCCTCTAAAGAAATAGCTAGAATTGCTCAAGATATGGTAAGTATTTTTAGTTTAAGATATAATTATTGTTCTTGAAACTTGGTGTCACATTAGGTGCACGTTGTGTCGAAGGGTGGAATAGATATGAAAACAAATGTAAATACTTTACAATGAAATTTAAGGCAAATTTCTTTAATGAATATATAACAGAAGAAGAGTAAACTTAATAAAAGATACAATAATTCTTTCTAATAATTCTGTTTGTTTATTGTCCAGTATCTAGTTTACTTCAGTAAACATGATTCACACATGTTAAGGAGAGCAAATAATATGAAATAATTACTAAAATGTGCATCAACAAAACACATTGAAGATACATTACTTTTATTTTGCATGGAAAGATCTGATTGGATATGTAAGTTAAAGCATGGAAAAACTTTTATTCTGTTCAGGTAAAATATTTCATGGAAATGTTAGGATAGGAACGTCAGTATCATTAAAAACAGTTATATTTAAATAATATTGGTGTTAACCTTTAAGATGTACATTTAGTTTCATGTGGCCATGTTGTGGCTCAGTAGTAAATCTGAAGGCTTGTAATACTAAAAACTAGATTTTGATTCCCATGGCATACACAGTACAAATTGTGTAGCTTTGTTTGTGCTTGACATACTTAACAACAAACAAACAGTTTCATACAGTAAATTAAGAAAATTTGTTCAGTAGTTTGTTTGTAATCAAACACAATGCTACACAATGGGCTATTTGTGTTCTGCCCACCATGAGTATCGAAACTAGATTTCTGGTGTTGTAAGTCAACTAAAATAATGTTATGTTACTGGTAGGCTTGTTCAGTAGAATAAAAAACAGTTTATTACACATAATTATGACAAGGGTGGCTTCCAGCCCCTAAGGAAATTATAAGAATTCTGTTCTTGAATTAAAAGAGAAGTTAAAGATTTGTTAGAAAAACAAGTTGTTAAGAAGAATAAGTAAAAAAAATATTACCATTTGTAAGACGTGAACAAAACTAACAAGTAATTATTGAAACTATTTGGTAGGAAGAGGAAATAGATTTTTTACAATAGAAAGTAAAATAATGTTATAAAAATTTTCTTAAAGATGGATTTCTAAATATTCTAGTCACATGATGGTTAACTAAATGTCTTATGTATATTTTAAAATTTTCTAATATTCTGTTAAAATGACTTAATTTTTTTTAAATATAAAATCAAGTTTGCATATTTGAAATTAATTACTTTTTGTTGGCCAGACTTTCAATAGGGAAATAACTGAATTAAGCTTAACTTCAGTGAAACCTGTGTAGTGTTTTACCTACTGCTTCTCTTATTTCTTTTTTATAAAACACAAAGTCAAACTACAGTTTTTTGTTAAGTTTGTAAAAGTGAAAAATATTGAAGCACACTGTGAGTTATAAAATGCTATTCACGATGTAGGTTGCTAAATCAACAACCAACGTTAATCATTTGGGCCCGTTAGCAGCAAACTTATCGCATCAGTATGCCATTGTTGCCAATGAGTCCAGGGGAGCTGTTAGTGCCACCTCCAATTCAGAGGTAAGATTGGAATATTATTAGCTGCTGGATAAAAAACATATTCATGAAAAAAAAATTTTTATCAAAGATGTTTGTTATAATTGCAGTTGATGGTAGGTGAAAAAAATAGTAAACTTCTAACTTTTATAATGAATTATGTAAATAATTTTAAACAATCTAAACCAGTAGTATAGCATTGTCATGAATTTGATAAAGTGTATTACATTTATAAAGTATTTGGAATTAAAGCTAATTATTAATATATTTGGCAAAATCTTGTAATGCATGTTTCAAATATCGGGGATTCAACATTGAATTGTACTGGAAATTTGGAGAAAGTATCTTTCTTCCCAAGAAACCAAAGAGCAGTTTTTGGAAACCCTCTATCCTCAGTTTAGAACAAAACAAAAGGCCCAGTGTGACCAGATGGCTAAGTAACTTGACTCATAATCTGAGAGTCATGGGTTTGAATCCCCATTGCACAAAACATGCTCGCCCTTTTAGCCGTGATGGTGTTAAAATGTGATGGTCAATCCCACTTTTCTTTAGTAAAAAGGCAGCCCAAGAGTTGGCAGTAGGTGGTGATGACTAGGTGCCTTCCATCTGGTCTTATACTGCTAAATTAGGGACAGCTAGTGCAGGTAGCCCCCATGCAGCTTTGCGTGAAATTTAAAAATAAACAAGCAGACAAAACAAAGTTTTATTTGCGTATGTGTGTCAGTTTGTTCATATTTTAATTTTTTTGTATTGTGTGCATGGGTTTGTTGTGGAATTTAATCTGCAGATTTTCTATACACAAGTGAAAATTCAAGTAATTCAAAATTATTTCAAGTAACATATGGTATCCAAGGTCAGGTTATCAGGTGAACTTGTAATTTAATTTCAACATTTTCTGGTGTAATCTATAATAAGATCTTCTGGGTGAAAGTAAAGAAGAGTGTATAATAATATTTCTATTTTGTTTATCTCTTATATTCAGTGCTGACAAGGCCTTTCACCTAATACTAAGGCTTTTCAAGTTGGCTGGGATACAGCATACATAGTGGTGGTTGACAACAACTAGATAAAATTAGTGCAGTGTACTTTTTCATTAATATTAGTTGCATCACAATACATCAAAACTATGTGCACTCAACAACAACAGTAATGAAATTGCTTAATCAGTGATTTGTACATTGAGCATAGTTACAACATTTTGTGTGAGGGTTGAAATTTTGTACTTTTATTAATTAAACACCAACATACTTTTATAATTTTGTTATTACTACAATAAAATTAAACCTGTATTAATATTTACTACTACAGTGTGTCACCGAATGAACAATGAGACAAATCTTTAAGTTATCTTTCTCACTGTTTTTGTTTCTGTGGTTAAAAACAACTCACTTTTTAATTCTTTCAATACAAAATGAAGTTGCACTTGTGCTACAGTAAACTTAATTAATTGAGGCAAGGCTTGTGTTATTTCTTTTTTTGATATTGAAACTTTTTAATATGCATTTTAAAGCATAACAGATAATTTACTAAAATATAAAACTAAAACGTAAATACAATTTAACTTTGTGTGTAACTAACATATTTCTAGGTGACAAACAATGCCAAGTGCTGATGGTAATGAAAGCAACAAAAATGCTTTGAAATCTCTGACATATTTTGTCAGAATTTTGCCCACCAATTTGAAAATAACTACTGGAAGAATGTAGTTTCAAATATGCTCTTTCAAATATATACAGTTGAGTATGAAGTTTAATGACTTGTGTGTATAAATTGGGAATGGCTTCTGTTAAGAGTTTTTATTAGATTTATTTTTCCTTTCTTAGATCATGCATTTAACCAAGTTTTTAAGTAGACATAACATGTAGTGTGCGAGAAGAATTACAACTGTTAAAACTTGTAAATGTTTGTGCATTGTGAGACAGCAAAACCAGAAATTAAGTTTGATTTAAAAAGCTTATTTTGAAATATAGGAATTGAAATGTTAAATTATAATATACATTATGATACTAATTTCAGTGATATACATCGAATTTAACGCAGTAAAATTCTGTGATATGTGCAAAAAGAGAAACCATAATCATAGGGTTAACTGGTTTTTGGAAAAGTATGTATCAATCTCTTCTAGCACAAAATACTTATACACTCAGATCATAAAGATGTATTTCTAAGATAGGGATATCTATTAACCTTAATGACATTGTGACTCAAAATTTTAGATAGCTTTGGGCACCAGGATTATCCTGAAAGAGACTTAACAAATTGTATCCCAGCTGTAGTAAATAAAGCATAGCATCTTCTAAGAAATGAAAATCTACAAAACAGTGGTCAGCAGCAAAAGCAATACATGTTTCCTTGGCAACTGTATGCAACATAATCAAAAACGATCTCAGTGATCTCAAAAATGAGGTCAATAGGGTATTGGTTTACCAGATAAGTCATACCCCAGATTTAGCCATTATATACTTTAAGAAACTGGAGAGTGAAATGCGTATTCATACTATTCAGTATGAAGACATACTGGTCAAGTCACTAGACATGGCACTTAGGGCTTTCTGTGGGATTGGAGTGTTGAAATAGGGGGCTGCACAACTATCATCTTTGGACACTGGGTGGTTATGGAAAGCAAATTAGGAGGAATAGTGTGTTTTGGATGTGAGAGCCTTATAAAAGAGCAGTTTGCTATGAAAACAATGGTGCAGGGCTGTTGTATGCAGTCATCAGAGAGATCATGATTGGATGTTGTGGCATAGAGTTTGAGGCTTCAAAATCACTGTAATGTGCTTCATTCTTTGTAAATGATTATAAACCAACAAGTTAAGATGAGTATGGTTGTATCACAGTTTTTACAGTAAATAAAAAACTGTGCTTGTTTAGCATAGTGGTAGTTTTCATGGAACATCTCTCTCAGACATCTGATACTGTGGTGACAGATTTAGATGTTTTAGTATTAAACAAACTCTAAATGCATAAGACAGGTTTTTTGATGTCATTGAAAAATGAGGTCTATATTTTGGGTTAATGAAATTTATAATAAGGATGTATCTTTACCCTGCATCATAGTTAGTACCTTTGAAACTAATTAGGTTTATGTTTTGTTTCTTATGCAGAGATTTAATTCTGATCTTTTAGGTTGCTAGTAGAATAAAAACAGCCGTGCAGGACCTGGGAGTAGCATGCATAGATCTGACCAAATCTGCTGGTGCCTGTCAAAGTAATCCTAATGATATCTTTTGTCAGCGTGATGTGGTTGGAAATGCAAGAAGTGTCTCTGAAAAAGTAAGTTAATTAAGTTGCGAGTTTGAATGCAAGTAAGTTATGTACATCAAAGTATTCACTGTTATGAAGTCACAAAATTAATTATAACACAAAAGGAGGATGGTCGCATTTAACTTGCGAAGACTTGTGTTACTACCATTGGTAGAATCAGTTTATTTCACCATTTTTGGTCTTAGTTAAAGCTTTTCGATATTCAAAAAATGGTTTGGGGGTTTTTAATTTGAAATTGGTTAGATGTTTTGTAATTTTAAATTTTTTGGTACCACAAATAACTTGAAAAATATACATTTTAAATTTTTTTTATAAGTAGGTGGCCCAATTTTGTATTTTAAAATCATCCAATTAAATATTTCTTTGCATTCTTTGATATATTTGTGTTTAAACATATTTTGTTTCCTTTTTAATTAAAGTTAGTTCTTTAAAAAGTATCATTATGACAAAGATTTTAGTAATGCAAGTCAAGAACGAATAGTTTAACAAAAAGCCTTGGAGCATTGTTTTCCAAAAAAGCAATTTTCCACTCACTGTTTAATTCTTTTCTAGGCTTCCTTCGTGCTAGCGGCTCTGCAAGCTGGTTCCAGAGGCACTCAGGCTTGTATCAATGCTGCTAGCACTGTGAATGGAATAATTGGAGATCTTGACACAACTATCATGTTTGCTACTGCTGGAACTTTAAGTGCAGAAAATGAAAATGAAAGTTTTGCTGATCACAGGTATTAGATCAACTATTGTTATAAGGATTATTGTTCACTAATGACTTTAAACTTGTACGATCTAATGATGATACCAAAGCATCTTCTTGACTATTATGTGTTCATTATTTTGTAAATACTGTAAATTATTTAGTGTTATTTTATTACTCTGAAATTGCACAAATCTATGTTATATACATGCATCACAGCTAGTTTTGGACGTGGGACTGCATTTCTCAAACACAGTTTGGCCGAATTCACCTGTTTGAATCTGTCTGGTTATCATACAGTGCATAAGGCACATCGAAAATACCGATATCAACATAATTGTGTCAAAATCACAACAATGTAATTCTGAGATATGCATTTTTGTATACATAAATTGTTGATTTGTTAAAAAGGAATTGGAACTTTAATTGTAACCCAAATTACAAAATATATATTATAATTAGTTTAATTTTTTTTATTTTGAAATCTACAAGATAACATTTGTTTGCATCATGTCTCTTTTTGTTGTTTGTTCTATAGCATATGACATATAATTACGTGATAAGCAGTGTAGTATACTTTATTATTCCTCTGTTATAGGAAATGTGGCTGTAACTTTTCATCGGTTACTTGTTAGGCTTTACTTTTCTTTACTATTAAATAACAGTATACACATTTTTGTAACTGCATAGTCTATAAAACACCCTTTTGTTTTTAAGTAGGTAGCATATTTTTTCATTCTCAAAAAATAACGATATGCATTGCCTGAATTATTGTTCAATTTGAATACATATCTAAAACAAAAATATTATACCTTACCATATTTTATGGAGGTAATTTAGTGATTTTTCTCTTCTTTTTATGGAACAAAGCTGAAGTTGAATTTATCATTTTGGTTGAAGGATAATATTAATTACCTAATCTGTTTTTCATTACTTTGCATAGAGAGATGAATGTCTCATGTATGATTTGGTTTATTGGTGGTTGAGTGTATAATCAGTACTGTAAAACAGATTGAAATAGAAACAGTTGGGCCTGTTCATAGTTAATATAATATACTATTCTTAGAGAGAATATTTTGAAAACTGCAAAAGCACTTGTTGAAGATACAAAAACATTGGTTGCTGGAGCTGCATCCAGTCAGGAACAGCTGGCTGTGGCTGCTCAAAATGCTGTGACAACTATTATTCAGTTGTCTGAAGTTGTCAAATTTGGAGCAGCATCTCTGGGGTCAAATAACCCTGAAGCTCAGGTGAGTTTTTGTTCTGTTTTTTTTTTTCATTAAAATCTTTTTGTAGTTCACAGTTTATACAAAATTAGGCTAAATGTGTTACAAACTTTATTATCCATCCGGATAATGGTCTGTCTCGTATGTTTCTGTGTTTGTTTACAGGCAAAGAAATCTTGTGAATAATTTTAAGTTCAGTTACATTATTATTTTTATTTCATTTCAAATGGAATAATTACAAATGCATCCACATTTATTCATATTTGGTTCACAGCAGTTTCAACAGTAAATTTTTAAGCCTTTATTTTTAGCTTGTAACAGTGTTAAATTAGAAACCTTCCTTGCTGGCTTTTCTATTTCCTAAAGAATAGTTAATCCCAATATATGTTAGTAAAAGAGTATCCTAAGAGTTGATGGTAGGTGGTAATGACTAACTGCCTTCCCTCTTGTCTTACACTTCTAAATTAGGGATGGCTTGCACAAATAATCTTCATTGTAGCTTTATGAAAAATTCAAAAAAACAAACATACTTTTTTCAATTAGATAATTAATCTGTATTTATTAAAATATTTTCAGTAAAGATATAGCTTAAAGTAAAATTTATCATAGTTAATAACAAAAATTATATGTATATGAAAACAGAATGAAGATTGTTACTCTTATTTTTTAAAACAAATACGTTTCTTGAAGTTTCAACAGATCTTGAACAAAAGTTTTCATCTGACAAAACAAAAGATAAAAAAATATGTAGTGTTTTTTACTTTTGTATAAAATGTTGAAATCTTCCTTGGGTGTTTCTGTTGGTAATTAAAGTATTTGTACGTGTTTTGTTCACATTGTGTTACAGGTTCTGATCATCAATGCTGTGAAAGATGTTGCTAGTGCTCTGGGTGATCTTATCCAAGCTACAAAAGCTGCATCGGGGAAAAGTATCAATGATCCTGCAATGTCCCATTTGAAAGAATCAGCTAAGGTAGAGGCACATAATGTTATCAGATGTTTTTTGGTTTACACATTGCTTTAAGTTTCCAATAGTAAGTTCCCAATTTCAATGAGTTACACTTTCAGTATTTAAAAAGTTTGCCCAAAAGAGAAGTAGTTAGTTAATTCTGGATAGTTTAGAAACTAAGAGTGGTCAGATTAAAACCCCTGTTTCTGCTTATGAGGCAAATGCTTTTAACCAACAAAACTATGAAGTTTAAATCCACAGGCCTCTTTAACTTGATCTGTTTTCATTTATTATAGCAAAAATTGGTTGACTTCCCAAACTGTTAATTAGAAATGGTTTTTAAAGAAGTTAAAATTTAGATAATTGTTCTGTTTAAATAAAAGGTATATAACAGTTGTTGCAGTCTACTAAAAATGGTGAATTTAGTAATAACACTATGTAACACAAATTTTGTTCCTAGATAGTATGTGTTATTTCTTAATTGTTTATATTGTAAAAGTACAGAAAATGGCCATTATTCCCTTTAAATTTTGCTTTTGTGACCTGGATAATGAAATTTAGAACTTAACCTATTTTCTATGTAACAACGGACAAATTTGCACATTTTCATTTACACAAGGTCAGAATAAAACAACATATGAATCAAGATTTACATGTATTTATACTAAAGTTATATAAAAATGTTATGGAAGTTAGTAGTTTTTTGAGATTTGCGACTTTAACATAAATCACTTTCACATATCAGCCCCCAAATATAGTCTCCCATCATGTTTTTGTTATATGCTCCCAGGTCACAAAAGTAAAGTTTGAAGAGAAAAATAGGTCTTTTCCATTTACTTTAGGCATAAGCAATTGAGAAATAACACTTTCTGCCCAGGAACAAGAAAAATTAAAAATTTTTTTACATAATGTTATTTTATGTGGTTTACAAGCTTTCATAAAAAAAAATATGTGAAAGAAATGTGTTATTATACATCACAAAGAGAACACTAATTATAATTAGTTTTATTCTCCTTTACAAACATTGAAATTACTTCCAATAATATGCACATTTTTTCATTGAGCTTATCTGTGATAAAACGTAATATAAAGTTTATTTTTATAGGTAATGGTAACAAATGTAACATCATTACTGAAAACAGTCAAGTCTGTGGAGGATGAACATTCTCGTGGTACAAGAGCCCTGGAATCTACCATTGAAGTGATTGGTCAAGAAATTAAAGTATGTTACATTGTAGAAGTTAGTGTATTAAATGAAATGGCATGGAATGTTTTTTTGGTTTATTATGTTTGTAGTGCATACTTGGCTTGTACTGATGTGCAAGGCTATATGCAATGACAACTTAATGCTAACACACATAAAAGAACTTCATTTCTTCAGTTTTCTTCATAAAAACGTTGTGTGGTTTGTTCAGTTTATTTTTGTAGGTTATTTTTGATAACTGCAACATTTATGAATGTGTGTGTGTGAACACACAGTTCTTGACATACATTGTTTATTTTGGCATTCGTCGAGTTAATTATACATATTGTGTTTTTATAATTCCAAATAATAATTTGTTACCCTATATTAGCTATTTGTATATATTCTAATTTTCAATAACTCGTTTCTCCATATATTTAAATGTACAGACAATAAGATTGATGTGATTAAGTTAAAAAGATTGCTAATTCTACCTAAGTTGGTAATTTAATCATTCAGATTGGTTGTGCCTATAAATATCTAATTTAACTGTATAGAGTAATGAAGTAAAGTTATATGGCAGAGTTTAAAATTTGAGTGAATTTTGTGTTTTTATTTTTAAATTTGTTCATTATAAACATACAGTAATAGAATGAAATAAACATAGTTTGGGGAATACAGTTTACATACAGACTAGTTTTAAATGTTTATATGCATTTTACGTGCAGACTGGTTTTAAATGTTTATATGTAAATAAAGGCTTTAATATATCTTGCATGTTTCTCATGTTCATATATTGCAATTAAAACATTTTAAATACCATAGCTTATGTTTCTCAATCATGAGAAAATTTTCTGGTTCGAATTCAAAATATGAAAACAAATATGTACTTCTAATTTTTAGGCCTATGACTTGTCTGATGTTCCTTCTAAAAAAGCCACTCCAGAAGATCTTGTTCGTGTGACTAAACCTGTTACTCTAGCAACAGCAAAGGCAGTCGCTGCAGGAAACAGTGGTAAACAGGATGATGTAATTGTTGCTGCTAACATGAGCAGGAAAGCCATTTTCGATCTCTTGACAACTTCAAAAGTAGGTTTGAGGAAGAGATACTCAGATTTACTTTCAATTAAGTGATAAATACAGAGCCCCCCCCCTCTTCAATAGCATGGCAGCATGTCGGCAGACTTATGTCTCTAGAAACTGGGTTTTGATACTCGTGTTGGGCAGAGCACAAATAGCTCAATATGTAGCTTTGTTATTCTAGATAAGTTCTCTCCTTCCCCACCCCACATTAGTTATTTTATATATTCTATTTTTCAGTAGCACAGTTAAGTCAAAATAGTTCCAAGCTTCTTGATGAGAAACTGTAAGATTGGCTGCTATGGATATTAACACTATTATTGATAAGGAGAGAACAACATTTTGACCTTCCTAGGTCATCTTCAGGTTAAGAAAGAGAGAGTTTGAATGTCATTGTTGATGGACACATCTTTGGGACAAGAGTATAAATGGGTATGGGATTGTAGGGGGGGTTGCAGGTGTATGTTAGGTTATTAATTAGTATTGGTACAAAGGTGTTCTTTTATGTTGTTGTTATGTGTTTATTATTGTAGTGTTTACACAGTATGGACTTTTGTTTTGTAACTGGTTTTTGAATAAATTTGGTGTTTACTGAAATGTTGTGTTTTGTTTAAGTTTTTTTTCCAAATATTGGTTATTTTTTTGCTGATGTCGGGAAAAAAAACCAACATTTGGAACAAACTTAAAACGCAACATTCCAGCAAACACCAAATTTATTCAAAAACCAGTTACAAAACTGAAGTCCATACTTTGTGAAAACGACACTGACAAACACAACACAACATAATTTATAAAACACAATGCAACAACTGCCACAACTTCTATTTGGAGAAACAAGCAGTAAAATGAAAACTATATTCAAAGAACATGAAAAAACACCACACATTTTTGAACACTGCAAATCAAATAAACACAACATAACCATAAAAAAACACCCAAATATTAAGTCGGAAAACAACTGCAAAATCAAAGAAGCTTTACTTATACAGCAACTAAAACCAGTATAAATTATATTGCTTTGTGATAAAACATGCATTTATATTGTTTTCCTCCTCTGTTTTTGGTGTTTGTTAAACTATTGTTAAAAATCATTTACTTCTAAAGATATGTGTTTACTTATGTGACATAACTAGGCAAAGACAAATTGTTTACCTTTCATACAATCACAATAGTCTTCAATTATCATTTCTTCATCCTTCACAAAACTTGGTTAGGTCACTTAGTTTAAATTTCGTTGATGCAAAGCTATGATCAACTATGGGGGAAGTGTACTCATCCTGCTACCACTCAAAATCTATAACTTATTTAACATTCCCAAATATTGTATATTTTAAGAATAATAATTCTGTGCAGAAGAAAAAGTTAAAACTGGTTTAATCATAACAATTGCAATAAGTAAATTTACAGACAGAAATAATTGCCATGCTAGAACTTTTTAACGTAAGGATTGTCCCCCTATTTGTGGAAGATAGAACCAGGGTGGCTACTGAGATCCACTAAAATATAACACAGAGCAACAACATAAATGCTTGAGTGAAAATTGTGTGAAGAAATAAAAGTAGTTATTTGAGGACACTTGTGCATTATGTTGGGCATGACAAAAGTAATTTATTGTTTGTTATCATTTGCAGTCTCTGTAAAACAAGTAACAAAGAAAAACTTTATTGAAGTTCACAGATATTTTCCTTGTGTATTAATAAAATCATTTTGTTTTGTTCCTTACAGGCAGCTGCTTATTCTGCTGAGAGTGATGAAGTTAAAACAAAAATCCTGGAAGCCGGTCGTAGTTGTGCCACAAGTTACAGAGAGCTGTTGTTGATGGTTCATCAGGTTAGGACCTGTTCGAAGTGTATACAGATTTTTTGTACCTTTATTTATAAACTTATCTTGATTTATAATACTAGTTGTGAATTGTAAAGTGATTTTACATTTCCTGTTAAGTATAGTATATTTATAGATCTGTAAATGTGCTATCCTAATAGGAAGTGTAAAAATTACTTTATAATTCACCAGAGCTGTCAGTTTTTTCAAGCATAGAAGTATTACTGTTGAAAAAAAGATTGTTTTTTAACACTGTTAAAACTTCAAGCCACAAAGTTGAGAAGGGTGTTACTAAATATGTATTCATACTTTTATTTATGTTGATAATAAATTCATTTCTTGATTCAAGTAGGTGTGAAGAGACAGTTGATTGTGACATTGTAAAAGCTATCATGAAGTATTATGCTCATAACATTGATACTTGTTCTGTGCAGATAAAGTAAGATAACTAGTTACCAAGTTTGATTATATTATTACTCTGTGTTTTATAAAACTTGTAAAGAACTTCAAAACCTAACACTGCAATTGAAGTTGAAGAAATGTTATAAAGTTGACTCAAAAATAGTGTTAAATATCAAGGTACATCAATCTATGTCTGAGCTCTTATTTAGTTTAGGTTTAAAGACCATTTATTAGGGTTAACTTGATGGTGAATGACTGTTATAATGCTTGTAATACATAAAAGAATTATATCTGTCTGCTTATTAATAGTTTTTCAGAGATTAATTAATATGGTAAAAACTATTATGAATATAGGTAATCCAGAGACCAAGTCATGAGAGCAAGCAACAGTTGATCGGCATGTCAAGAACAATTGCTCAATCTGTTTCTGAGATTGTAAGTGGAGCAGAAGCCTTAAAAGGTGAGCTGTGACATTAACTTAAAGGTAGTGAATAAGAGAGTATGTCATTCTATGTTGAAGACTAAACCAACACAGGTTGTGCTGAAATGTGGATAGACAGAAGGGAAAAGACTGGTGTTATTAAGCTGAGTATTGTGTATAATTTAAGTTTGCAACTAATATTATATGCTTAAGTTTTGTTTTAAATCCCTCCCAGTTTGAGAAAGTGTATCATGGTTTGTAATATATAAGACTCCAGTCTTTTTGTTTACTTGTTTTTAATCATACAGTTTAAATATTGGTTTATGTTCAGATCATTATCATGCTGTCATTAAAATCAGGTCATATGATAATTCTCATTTATGCAGTGTATAGATCATTCATAGAAACTGTATGTTATACGTAAACTTTTTTGTTTGTGTTATTTTAGAATTTGATGTGATAAACTCTCTTAAGCTAGCTAGCCTGATTGCAGTCATAAACTTATTTTATGATGGCCAATTTATTACACATTTTTATTTTATTGTATATTCCAATGGTTTATAATGATATGATAAAATGAGTTCTTATGAGCTAAAAGCACAAAGGATGTATTTTTGTACAACAGTAAATACATTATTGTATGATGTAGAATAGCCTTCTAAAGTTCTACTTTGGTGGACAGTAATTGTGTAATAATATGGTTTTAGTTTTTTGTAATAGTCCTTAGTTTATAGAGACAATGCATGCATACAGAAAATAATATAAACAATATGTATTCTCTCTGTCCTTTAGAGTTCCATTGTTGTTGTTTTTAATACTGTTGTAATATATAACCATTGCAAAAGATTCCAGCAGCAACGTATCTTAAATCTATAGATACTAATGAATGCTAAGTACCAGTGTTTACCATTAAATGAAATCTCAGAGGGAAACCAAAAAGTATAAAAACAAAAAACTGTTTCAGTAACACTTCTGATGATGAGAAACCCACTTGAAATAAAAATGCATCTCAGAATGGCTGGTATGGGTGTTAACACTTTTTTTGGTAAGCAAAGAACAACATTTCGACCTTCCTAGGTCATCTTCATGTCAGTAAAGAGGAAGGTCAAAACGTTCTCTTCTTATCAGTAAAAGTTTTAATACCCATACAATGTATTCTGAGATACATTGTTAGTTTCGGTAAGAGTTTGATATCCAATAAAACCGTATTAAAAATTAATTTTTCAGGTGGAGACTGGGTTGACCCAGATGATCCGACAGTGATAGCAGAAACTGAGCTGCTTGGAGCAGCCTCATCCATTGATGCTGCTGCTAAAAAATTAGCCCATCTTAAACCCAGAAGAAGCAACATCAGGGTTTGTTTCCTGAATCTCTTTTTTTATTTTAAGTGTTTTAAAAGCATTTTTTATTACCTCAGTTTGTAATGTTTGATTCAAACCTGAACAGTTAAGGGAGTATCTTTTGTTTATGTACTACTATAAAATGGATTCCATCAGTGTAGTCATAAGATTTGTTTTACATCACAAGATGTCTGGTGGAAAGGAAGAAGTTTGACACTTACTAGTAGCAGAAGAGAAAGAATCCCTAAGCTGTGAGATATGTTTGATATTCTTGGTTGTGGTGTTTATTTCAACTAAGAGTCAAACATATGCTTATAGAGGGGGGAAAATCCTGTCAAGAAAAACTTTAATCATAGCTTTGAAACAAGAAAATAAAAGTGTAATAGTATGTTTAAAAGTAGAGTTGAAAGTTAAATGTACGTCATTGCTTATATGTGATTGAAAAGTACAAAAGCGTTCTTGTTGCAGCTTGAACTTACGGTAGTTCATTATTTGATCACAAACTAATAAGTTTCACTTAACCTTTACCACAAGTAAGATAGAAGTAAATAAGATGTGGTCTCAAAAAGAAATTGACTTACTAGTTTTCATATCATCATAGAACTAATGCGTTAACATTGCTTTTATATCTTTTGAAGAATACTTTACTTTTTAGAAATATTTTTTCTTTTGTGATTGCAAAAGTTTATGTGCTATTCAGTCCTAAGTAGTTCAAAATTAGAATTTAGATAATTTCATAATTATGTTTGTTCTTTTTCCAATAAAATGAATGATCTCAAAATTTTAACCTTTTAGTGATAAAAATTACTGATTATGTGTCAGAAATGTTATTGTTTGTGATAGTGTTCTGACTGACAGTCATAAAAGTTAATAATAAGTGAGACTGCATACACCACCAAATTGACCCCCAATTTTATCTTCATATCTACATTTTTTTGATAAATATTACTGAAGTGGATTAGTGGATTATAACAGTTTTTCTATTTAATATCATGTGAAGCTTATGGATCACAAAGTTAAGCTATAGGAAATGATTAATTTTTTTTTCATAAACTCAGTAATGTATTTTTTGCCTTTTGACGTAAAGTAAACAAATTCTGTGTTTGAAAATTAAAAGAAAACAAGTTCTTCTCAGCTTTTATTGACCTAACATAAATCTCCGAGTACTAAATACAGCAATAAATTACTTTAGGAAACCAATGAAGAAATGAACTTCGATGAAATGATCCTCGAAGCAGCGAAATCCATAACAGCTGCTACGTCTGCCTTGGTTAAAGCTGCTTCTGCTGCACAGAAAGAGCTGGTGGATGCTGGAATGGTACTGATCGTTAAACATTGATCTTGTAACGAAGTAAAACTTATCAAACACAACATTTTACTCTTAAATTTGAGTTACACATGATGTCCATGAAGTGTTAGAAACATCGTAAATATCAAACTTCTAAAAAGAGCAACAACAGAGCTGTTTCTGTTCTTACTTTACTAAAATTATTTGTGGAATTCTACAAAAAACAGCATATTTTGTTTTTCCACAACAAAAGAAAAATTACCAAATTGTAACCTTTTTAATACTTCTGGTTTATCAAGTTTTTGGGATTCAAACTTTTTTTTATTAATTGCATTACACCATGTATGTGTGCCAAAGGACAAGACAATTCATACCAGCATATTATTTTTTGAGTAGTGAAAACAAACGTAAGTTATTCTACCACATATTTTATTGGAAATCAGGAAGTTCTTAAGTATAAATCATTATATTTGCTAGAAATGTTAAAAACTAATGTTTTATCTGAATCAGCCTGTGGTTCAGTGTTTTTGATAATTCAGTTGAATTATTGTTGCTTAAAGGGAAGTTTCGGAAGTGATAGTGGCAGCATGTTAGATTTTTATTACTCTAATAGTTTTCACGTTACTGTTTCAGGTTGGAGCTCATCCTCTGTATACTTCTGATGATGGTCAGTGGTCTGAGGGACTTGTGTCAGCTGTAAGTGTTAACCTTAACCAACTCTTTCATAGACTTTATGATTCACTTGTTAGATGATTTTGCAAGTAAGGTGTGTGGAACCTTGTTAATTAAAATAAGTCATGCAATCTATGCTCACCTAATGCTTTAGCTAGCTAGCTATTGTTTCTTGATTGGCCTTGCACTGAGTACAAGATGACTACTTTCAGTAAAGATATTTAAGACAATAACAACATCAAAAGTAATTCACTGAAGTTCAACAGTTTGTCCAAAATTGATAAACATTTTTGGTTCGTTTCTGTAGTTCTCTGATTAATGGATACTAATAAAAATTATAGCTTCCTAGGCCTATAGCACACTGATTGTAGCTGTACAGTAATATTCTCTCTCTTTGTGTACTACTTTTATACAATTCATGTAAGTCTTTAGAACCTTTACCAATATTCTTGCACACTTTTGTCAAACAAGTATTGTTGATTTTTACACTCTCAAGAATTCCCTACAAGTTTTTAAAACAGGCAGGACTTGTGCAATACATCAAGACAGAGAAAAGAAAACTGTACTGAAAAAAACGTAGTTACTAAAATAAATAAACAGTAAATCCATTACACAAATGCCAATCATCCAGCATTATGGTCAGAGCAAGTAAAGCATTTGTTAATTTTTTTCTTCAGGCACGACTTGTTGCTGCTGCAACTCACAGTCTTGTAGAATCAGCCAATGAACTTGTACAAGGTCATTCTACAGAAGAGAAGCTCATTTCATCTGCTAAGCAGGTCGCTAGCTCGACAGCTCAGCTGCTTGTTGCTTGTAAGGTCAAAGCAGATCCCGAGTCACAGTCCATGAAACGTCTTCAGGTAAGAGATTGGCAAAAATAAGGTGTTTTTTTATTAAAAACATTATCATATTTTTCCTATGCAGTGGTTAGTCATAACCTTATAATCCAAAAGAAACTTGTAATAATGCCTACATTATTTTTTACTGTTATTTGGCTGTGTGCTTTTAGCCCTAACGAAGTAGTCATACATTGTGAAAAACTAAGCATTACTTGTGATGGCGAGAAACCCACTTGAAGTAAAAAAACTTTTCTAAAGATGACTGGTGTACATATTAAAATAAAGTATGTTATTAATTAAAGTTTTAATACACATACCAGCCAACTTTAGAATGCATGTTATAAACATTACTCAGTTGAAGGACACAAGGTTTCTCTCAGTAATGCTAACATAACATTAGTGCAAGAAATAATTGTACCTACACAATAAGAAATTGAAATCGAGACTTAAACAAATTAGAAAAATTCTTTTAGCCATCTAATCTTTTTCCTTTTCATATTTTTGTAGAATGCAGGCAATGCTGTTAAAAGAGCTACAGATAACCTGGTTCGTTCTGCTCAAAAAGCAATTGAAAACGATGAAGAAAGAAGTCTGGTCATTAATAAAAGAATGGTTGGTGGTATTGCTCAAGAAATTATTGCAAGAGAAGAAATTCTTCGCAAAGAGAGAGAACTAGAGGAAGCGAGAGAACGGTTAGCAGCTCTTCGCAGAGCAAAGTATGGGAACAAAGCTCCTGATGAATATCATGGTTATGGTTCTCCCTGAATGGATTCACTGAGCAAGTTTGAAAACAGCATTTAGTATCTAACACAACTACTTGTAATCAGTTGAACTATCAAACTATTGTGTGACAATTCTTGGTTTGAATATGAAAAATTAAATGATAGCATGTATTTGTATAGTACGAGATTTGTTTGTAATTTTTCGCAAAGGAAAATTGTTTCTTAACAGAACATGTTTCTACTGCAAACGTTTTAGTTCTGACTGACAGAAATTTAAAATTGTTTTTATTTAGCATTTTTTTAAAACTTGCTGGTGAATTATTCGTCTATGTTACATATTATTTCAAATACTTCCTAGATCTTGAGTTGTATACCAGTATTTTCTCTTCATAGATAAAACTAAGGTGTTAACTGTCTAACAGCATGTATAAGCCAAAAACCTTTCATACATAGGGAAACATATATACGTAGTGAGTGCATCATGCTAAAGTTACGCCATGCATGTCAATGTCATTTTGTGTACCATGAGAATATGCATTATTTTATATTTTTATATCCATTGTGATGTTTTGTGGCTTAGATTCTTTCATTCCAATTCACAGCATTTTCTTAGAACACAAATCTCTCTTTATAGTCTGTATGTTATGCTACCATAAAACCTTGTGAAGCATTTATATTTTTGCTATGCTTAATTAAACTTCTATTTTTATACTTGCTTGTAATGCAAATTGTGTAATTTCAGGTGTTCTGAGATGCATACTAGAACTCTAAATAAACCTCAGTGGGCTTATGAGCTTTTCTCTGTAGTTTGT